>JAHTLZ010000010.1:59163879-59183535 GCA_023846285.1 Phrynocephalus versicolor | reverse complement strand
ACAGCTTGCCCAAGGCCACTCTGGCTGGTCCTTCTGGGATGCACAGTGGAGAGTTGAACTCTGTAACCTGTGACTCCTCAGGCAGGTATGTAACTCACTGAACTATCCCGCTAACTTCCAGGTGCATACTGCTGAGGGGAAATGTATGGTGTAGTTGGTCTCCAAATAAATCTAGTTGATTTATATGGAACAAAAGCCCATTTAAGGGATACAAAACCCATGAGAAACTTCTGAAGGATGGAATGTTGCAGAGGCTCAAGCTGCAGCATGTTGTTTTTAATGGAACAATTAATTTTGCTTCACTTCTGTACTCCTGAGAAAAGGAGGTAAAATGGTCCAGATAGTTAATGAACCAATTTATATGTGGCCTTACAAGTGCTGTTTGGGTTGAGAAGGTATAATCGAAAAAGAAACAAGAATTATTTGGCTGAAAATTGTGCATCACACCCCTCCACTGGTTTTCCCCAGGTCTTTTTGCACAGTTCCATTGATGGGACACAAGTTTTCATAACATTACCTAACAATCGGCTCATGTTCTCCTCCAAGTACTCAGAAACAGTTTACAAGCTTCTTTCCAGGAGATACTCTGGGACCCTACAGCTCACCTAAGGCTGCCTAGGGATCAAGACACAACCCTGTTGGCGATAGACTGAGAAGCATCATTGCAATTTTCAGCTGTTTGTGGAATTAATGTATCTGTGCTAAGGCTCAGTATCCTGTTTAATTGTTAACATGTGTGGAAAGTGGACGTTGCTGCTGTGATTGCACGAAATGCTGGTTGTCTGCCGGGTCCTCCGCTCACTGCAGCAGCTCCCAGGACTCCAGTTCTGTGCGTGCACAGATGTTGGACAAGATGCTGGCCTTTGTGATTGCTCCCAACAATGTCACTGCATTTTGAAATTCCTTAAAATATACCCAAAATTAAACACATAATGATGACACAGAAATATAGCACTAGTAAACCAAAAGGGAACTATAAGTGAACTTCTTGGGAAAGGTGGGGTTTATTTTTCCATCCTGGTGTGGTCCACCTTCTTTGATATAGCAAGGGTGAAAACAAGGAGCTCTAAACATATCAGGACTGTGTATGCATTCTGAAGTCTTTATTCTGAAGTTTATTGATATCAGCCATGTAGAATAGTGCACTAGATGTTGTCGGGTTGTAATCCCTGTTAGCCCCACCCAACACAGCCAATGGTGAGTGTGATGGAAACTGTGGTCCAGTAACATCTGAAAACTCACATGTACACCACCACTAATTAACACATTCTACCTTTGCATACAAAGAATTGTACATATAGCAGTTAGCTCTCTCTCTCTCTCTCTCTCTCTGGTGTATTTATATAGCATGCACAGATAAGCTCTTAATTCTTTCTCTGTTTGTGTTCTGTGCCATCAAGTTGGAACTGACGTATAGCAACCTTAATAGGGCTTTCAAGGCAAGTGAGGGTTGCTTCTACCAATTCCACCAGCCTCCAGTGAGTTTCCATGGCCAACTGGGAATATGAACCCTGTTCTCCACAGTTCTCAGCTGTCATTCTCCTCAGTACACCACACTGGGAATCCTTAGGACTGCATATGGTAGATGCTAGCAACAGATGTTTAAGAAAGCCATCTCAACATTAGTTTTATTGCCCTTTAAGGTATTCATGTGCTCTGCTTGTGTGGTTACCCATTTCCATTGGAACCGTCTGTTTTCATGGCACGTCTGATGTGAAATGTCTGGTACTTTCAGCAGAACTCAGTTATCGCTTAGTTCTAAGCACTAATCTACCATGCACACATTAATCTTGAATGACAGCGTGCAGAGACAGGAATAAAGAAAAAAAAACCTATTGATACCTCAGAGGCCTTGCTGGTATGACTGCAATCCTCATTCATTATTAAGAAGAAAGGTGTCATGCCGTTAACTAACTCACACAACCTTGCTCAGTAGGGAATTAAAACTTTAGTGGTAAATGAAGATTGCATTCTGTGAGCATCCACACTAAAAAACTCCCTCTATTTCCAAATCTGTTTCTGAAAGGGCAATAATATTCTACCCATGTACAGCTTCACTGGCTCTGGGCAGGAATGTTAGCTCTTTCCTGAGTCAAGTAATACTCCAATTTGTTATGGTTAGGTTAAAATGATGGGGCTTTTCTGGTAGTCAGTGTGTTTTCTGCAGAGCCCAGAAATAGTTCAATGCTTGAAAGAATATTATTGCCCCTGTTTATATAAAGAGACTTATAAGTATCTAGAGCAAAAGGGTCCATTGTCATCCAGTTTCTTCTTCTCCGTGATTCTGGATTCCCTCTCTGTCTGGAGGAGGAGTAGAAGTTCTTTAGGAACTCCACCCACCCCCACCATGTCTTCCACACCAGTTGTCTTCCTGTCCTCTCATTGCCCCAGGTTGCTTCTTCTGAGAAAAGGAGGTAAAATGGTCAAGATTGTTAATGAACCTTACAAGATTGTTAATGAACCTTACAAGTGTTGTTTGGGTTGAGAAGGCATAACCCAAAGAGAAACAAAAATTATTTGGCTGAAAATTGTGCATCGCACCCCTCCACTGGTTTTCCCCAGGTCTTTTTGCACAGTGGTCTTAGACCAACAGAATATGTTCCATGAATGGGACACAGGTTTTCATAAAATTACCTAAGAATTGGCTCATTCTGTACCCCCATGTTCTCCTCCACGTACTCAGAAACAGTTTACAAACTTCTTTCCAGGAGATACTCTGGGACCCTACAGCTCACCTAAGGCTGCCTAGGGATCAAGACCCAACACTGCTAGCAATAGACTGAGAAGCATCATTGCAATTTTCAGCTGCTTGTGGAATTAATGTATCTGTGCTATGGCTCAGTATCCTGTTTCATTGTTAACATGTGTGGAAAGTGGACGTTGCTGCTGTGATTGCACGAAATGCTGGTTGTGTGCCGGGTCCTCTGCTCACTGCAGGACTCCAGTTCTGCAAAGACGCAGATATTGGACAAGATGCTGGCCTTTGTGATTGCTCCCAACAATGCTATTGCTTCTTCCCTCTGTACTCGACTCTCCACTTTCTTTCTCCTCGTTCTCATAGGCCTTGACCCTGGGTTTGTGGACCTTAGCAAGGTGGTGGTTGTCTGAATCACCAAAACTAGTGATAGGGTGAAACATGTATCAGTTAAAGTCAATAGTATAGCTTGAATCATAACCAATACAATGCTGGTGAGATAGAAGTCATCTACCCAAAGCATAGCCATGTTTAGATGCACTCTGCAAAACGATCACTACGGTGTTCTAGTCAAGCAGCACACACGAAACCACAAAAAGATATTTACGAAAACACATCTGTTCGGCTATGCAAGGGTGATTTCATAAGGGATCCCTCCTGTCAGAGGGTACAAGAAGTATTGGGTGACACCACTGAGATTGTTACTGTATAAAGAAGTGATTGCAAAGAGGTATTAAAGTGTATTAAAGCTCGGATCATTTTGGGTAACCAAAATGGGAAGTCCAGGTGCCAAAAGGCGTAAACAACTCAGGCCAGTTTGAGCCAGTTTCACTGCAAAAGAGGAACTATGGCCTGCCCATCCGCTGAAGGGCGGGATTCTTGGAAGGTATTTAAGGCACAGGTGGATCCTATGAGATTTGTCCAGAGCTTTGACATTGTCTATTGACCATTGCTCATTGCTCTGTACCCTAAACACATTTAGCCTTCTTTTAACAAAGAGCTCTGATTGTGTGTGAATTTCGTGTGTGTGTTTTGTTGTGTTTTAACTCTAATTGTTATTCAATAAACCTCTTGCTGCTTACCGTTACCTGGAGCGTGGCAGTCACCTATTTTTGGTACCTCTAAACCACCGAAATCTTTCACTAGTGATGTCACAACACTGAAAGCAACTTGATCATGAGACGTGTGATAACTCCATCTGGGCTGGGCATTTTCCTGTAAAAAGATGATCTGAGCCTGTTCTCCCTTCCTTCGACATATCACTGTTTCTACCATTAAATATCCTCTATGTAGGCGTTCAGAAAAGGGCTAATCTTGAACATGTGAGTAGGGAGTGAGTTCCAGTCCTGCCTATCACTGTTTTCACAAAAAGAAGGGCATTCCGAAAAGGAGACAGGCTATTACACACCTGTGTTACAATCTCCACGCAGTCAGGAACTCTGATGGGGTCCAAACAATATGGAGACGTCTAGGTGTAGCAGGTGCACAGCAACAGGCAAAGAGGTAAAGCTGGAATGCCTTCTCTTCTCGTGCATTCGACTTGACCCTTTTCTGAAAATCAGAACAAGGCTGCTGTGTTAGGTGTGGTCCTGCCATTACAGAATACGGGAGCTACCTCTGGCGACTGCAGCAATGAAATTAAAAGACGCCTGCTTCTTGGGAGGAAAGCAAGGGCAAACCTACATAGCATCTTAAAGAGCAGAGACATCACTTTGCCAACTAAGGTCAGGATTGTCAAAGCTATAGTTTTTCCAGTAGTGATGTATGGAAGTGAGAGCTGGACTATAAAGAAGGCTGATCGCCGCAGAATCGATGCTTTTGAGCTGTGGTGCTGCTGGAGGAGAGTCTTGAGAGACCCCTGGACTGCAAGGAGATTAAACCTATCCTGAAAGAAATCAACCCCGAATGTTCACTGGAAAGGACAGATTTTGAAGCTGAGGCTCCAGTACTTTGGCTACCTCATGAGGAGAAAGGAGTCCTTAGAAAAGTCCCTGATGTTGGGAAAGATTGAAGGCAAAAGGAAAAGGGGACGGCAGAGAATGAGATGGTTGGATGGTGTCCAGCCATCTCATTCTCTGTTTATTTTTGGATTTGACCAAACTCCAGGAGGCAGTGGAAGATAGGAAGGCCTGGTGAGCTCTGGTCCATGGGGTCACGAAGAGTCAGACACGACTGAATGACTGAACAACAACAACAACAACAACAACCACCTCTGGCTGATTGTAGAAACAGGGGAAGGAGTATTTTGCTGTTCTGAAATAACCCTATATTTCTCCTGTGAAGAATAATTTTTGAGTACATACAAACTAGTAATCTGAATGCTGCCTCATGCTATGGCAAACTTCATTTATTTGGATTCGTCTTTAAAGCCAGTGTTCCAAGCTTTTTGCAGGAATGCAAGCTACTAAACCTAACCACAGTAAGATCGATAGGATTGTACGTAAACATATGCATGCTCCATAAACAACATAACACTCCTTTATCCACAATAAGCCTGCTATCATAAACCAGTATTGGAGATTATGTTACTTAATCTATCATGATCAGATGGGAAAGGAAGGCTAGATGATTCTTCTGGCATAGCAACTTTCTTTTTAGAGGGCAAAACCTGAGAAATCTACAGTGATTTGTTTATGCAAGTAATTGGCCATACTTAGAAAAAAACATGTTTATTTATAGAACTGGGGTTAATGTAGTGTACATGTTCTACACGAGTAAACATTAATGGATATTCTTCTCTGTGAGCTCAGATTTGAGTAAATAGGCTATGCATTGTTCCAATGAGAGAGCCTGAAACAGTGCAGTGATTTGGTACTTTAATGATATTGTGTATACAGTATTTTGCCAGTTTATACATAATGTTATTGGAGACAAGCAAGTATACTCTTGTTTGCTGCCCACTTTCTTTCTTACTTACTTATGTTATTTATAGCCTGCCCCAGTAGTGCTACCACACTACCTGTCAGTTATTTGGGTCTTCTTGCCTGTAAGAGTGGCTAAATAAACAGGAAGCCCCTTTCCGTGGTTTCATTGTACCTACGTTACAACTGGGATTCCTGATTTTTTTATGGCTCCTGGGAAATTAGACTCTCAAAGCAGTGCTTTTCAGGTTTAGGAAACCTACTGGGGCAAAATGCTAAACAGATAACAGATGGAGATATCTGCAATGGCCTCCTTTTTATGGCCTCCTTTTTAAAGGCAGTGATGGGGGGGAGAGAACATTTTTGGCTCAGGTCTAGCCGATTGTTGCTTAATTATTGTATGTAATTTATGTAATCTGAAAGCCGATGCCAGTGTTTTAGGGCAACAGCTACAACACCATGTTGATATTCAGTTGGATAAACTGGATAACCAGAAGCTGATATGGATGGGAAAGGGTGCTGTAGTTTATAGTTAGGATTATTTATTTATTTATTTATTTATTTATTTATTTATTTATTTATTTATATACTGCACCATCTAGCAACAAAACCACTCTGGGTGGTTTACAGACATTTCAGCATAACGCAGAACATAAACAATGTACAATATATGAAATAACACAACATGAAAATGCATCATAAACATAACTAAATCTGCAATAATAATAATAAAAAACCAAAGAGCAAACTGGCTCAGGACGGGACAGATTGAAATATCAGTGGATCAGGAAAAGTAATCAATAGAAAGCAGTTTATAGGACTAGTTTTGAGTATGTCCATGCTAGTTTAGAGGTGGAAAAGGTGAGAACAGTGGTGGCTGCAAATGGAAGCTTTGCAATTTGAAATGGTGGCTTCAGTTGCTTGATTAGCTTCAGGTGAATGGAATTTTCTTGCTTGTTCCAAAGCAGTGGATCCAAAGCAGTGGAGAAGTGTCACCTTTGTGTTCTTTCTAAGGAGAAAGCCAGTGTGTATGTGGGATAATAAGTAAGGAAGCAAGCAAGCAAGCACGCTGGCTAGCAAGCTAAAACTAATGATAGTATGTATAGGCTCCCATACCACAGCTGTATATGAATGTTCATTTATTTTATTTATTTATTTTTGAGTATTTTTACCCCACCTTTCTCCTTGGCAAAAAGACCCAATGTTGCCTAAGTGATCTATCTTTTAAGCAGTTGGCCCTTAACAATTGCAATTTTCCAGCCCGATAAACACAGAAACCTTTGATGCAACATGTTAAATTAACTTCTTGCTGATGCTGAATGGCGTACAGAGACATTGACACAGAGTGCATGTGGCACAGTGGTTAAATGCCTGTACTGCAGCTAAAACTGTGCTCATGACCTGGGGTTCATTCCCAGGTAGCCGGCTCAAGGTTGACTCAGCCTTCCATCCTTTCAAGGTCAGTAAAATGAGTACCCAGCTTGCCTGGGGGGCAATGTGTAGCCTCCATCTTGTAATTAAAAACTGTAAACCACCCAGAGACTACTTGAAGTTATATGGGGCAGTATATAAGCAGAATACTTTGTTTTGCTTTGTTAAGATGTAGTACTGTGTGTGTTTCTATGAGCAATGCAAGACAGTTTAACACGGGAAACAGTTAATATGTAAACCTGAATGGTATTTTGCTAATAAAATATAAACAAGTGCCAGACACATTTTCTTTGAGATCGAAATGCCTTGATCAATCTGACCAAATTTTAAAATAAACCAGAGACGGTTCCTTTATGATACTTCATATGTGTGTCATTTTAAAACATTTTAACATTTAAAAAGTAGAAGAACCTTGGGCATTCTGAAGACCCTGTATTGCTGGAACATGTAACAGTTTCTGTCATGTACAGTAGCAAAGGAAAATGAGAAATTTCAGCTGACATGTGTGGTGGGGCAACTTCAGAACCCAGGAGGAGCAGATGTTTCAGTGATTAGGAGGAGTGCTCCAGTGCTCTTCAGTTCTACTTGCTCCTACTTATAAGCAGCAAAAGCAAATAAATTATGTAGTGTAAGCAAATACTTGAAAATTATCTCAGTCTGCATAATTTCTCATGTTGTCTGCCACCCTCTTCAATACCGGTGTATACAGAGCTGTGGCAGTCTCCTCTAGGGGAGCTTTTACTGTATACAGGTTCATTCCCTCTCAAAGGAATCATTCATTTACATGAGCTGCATAATGTGTGGACTAGCAAATGACAGAATACATCAGCGTCAAAAATGCCTGATTAATATTTTGAATGATTTCCATGAGTGAAAAAAAAAATACTCACAAGTACCACTGAGAGACCCTAAAAAGCAAGTGAATGTGGTTATATGTCACAGATTTGTACACTCCTAATGTGCCTTAGAGATTTAGCTTTCAACCACTCTGCACTTTCTGAAGCTCAGTACTGAACAACAGAGGAAAGATGCCACAAACTAGACAGCTAACATTTTGCTTGATTAGGGGTGGAGAGCCTGTGGCCTTCTGGTGGTTTGGAGACTGTAACTCTCATCTTCTGTGTCCACTGATCACGTGGCTGGGGCTGATAGATGCTGGAGTCTAGGAATTACTGGCTGGATAACTCAGGGAGTTTAGGTGCCTGGGTGTGGAGCCAGAGATTGTGAGGTCAACTCCCGACTGTGTCTCCTGAGAGAAGGCCCATCCTTTGTGTAGCCTCGTGTGGCTGCCCAGTTCCTGAGTGTTTCCAGAAGAAGATAAATGTAAACGACTTCTGAGTACTCTCTACCTATCAAACTTTGAAAAGGGTTGTGATAAGTTAGAATGGAAATGTTTGACAGCTCGATCCCAGCTGGGAGGGGTGGGGTAGGAAGAAAGGAACAGGCAGGCAGAAGTAAATTCCCTACCTGACACAAATTCTCCCCTGCCACATCCTCCTCCCAGTGTGTGTTCGACAGGGAGTGCTGTAGGCAGTGCGGACAGACCCTACTGCCCACAGCCTTCTCTGTCCAGAAAACCTCCCTGGGAGGAGTGGGGAGCATGGGAGAAGGAAGGAGGCAGCGGTAAGTTCAAACAGAGCTTCACTTTACAGCTGCTTCCTTCCTTCCTTCTTCCTTGCAATCCCTGCCTACCAGGTGGGGCTTTTTGACAGGTTGGGGTTTGGAGAGGGCACCCCTCCCCCCACACCTCAGCCTGTAAAAAAGTCCCACCTGGGAGGCAGGGGGAGGGGAGAAATGAGAAAGGAGCATTTCCCCCCTCCCTGCTCCTGTGCTGGGAGTATGGAGGGAATTAGGGAGTTCATACCATAGAGTAAACTTCCTGATTGCCTCCACACTCCCAGCACACTTTGCCAATTAACTACCCCCAGCCCCTTTAGAGCTTCATAACTAAGTCCCATTACCCCAAATCAGATTTCAAGGGGCTCCCTAAAATTGCTTTGGGAAGGTACCCTTGCTACTTTGGAGCCCCAAGGTAAGTAAATTTTGACTGCATAGTTTTAAAAAATACTTTTGAATGCTTATTTTTAAAAGAATGTGTAGTCAAAAATTACTTACCTTGGGGCACTAAAGTATCAGGGGTACCTTCAGAAAGTGATTTTGGAAAACCCCCTGAAATTTGGAAGCATTTGGGAGTAAAGGGGCTGAGTTACGAAGCTCCAAACAGGGTGCTTCTATGAAAAAAAAAAAACATTCTAATTGGAATCATATGGGAAGTGGCAGCAGTGCTATTGCTGGCCTGATCAGCTTCAGATTCCAATTAGAAGGTTTTTTTCCTAGGGGCACCCCCTTTGGAGCTCATAACTCAGCTCCCTGAATCTCAAATCTTTCCATATTTGGAGGCTTTTGGGGAAGAGTGTGAGGAATCTCCCCTGCCATTTCCTCTAGAATGAATTGCTTCATTCTAGTGAAGAAAAGTGGTATTTAATTTCATTTGTAACGAAACAGTGCTTCCCCGTTTCATTTCATTAGCTAATGAAACAACAAAACAGGATGTCGTATGGTGCCCATCCCTAATAGTATCTCTTTACAGAAACATTATTGTGCATAGAAAAGTAGCAGTTCAAAAAGAAAGAAGGCTGGAGTCCTTAAAGAAAAAGAGCTACACTCGGGAGATGAATCAATAGCATACTTCTGCTTATGCTCCTTAGCAATTGGTACAAATGAGGTGTGCCTGTCTGCACAGGAGTAATCTCTCTCTCTCTCTCTCTCTCTCTCTCTCTCTCCTGGATTTCAGACCTTTGACTCTTGCCTGGATGTGGTCTTGGAATGGACCAGGACAAACAGGCTTAGACCCAACCCGGAGAAGACTGAGGTTCTGTTCTTTGGGTCATCCTCTGCTGGGTACAGTGGCCCTCTCCCCAGTTTGAAGGGCATCACCCTTCAGCTGGTAGATAGAGTGAGGAGTCTGGATGTGGTCTTGGATCTGGCTTTCTCTCTGGAAGCCCAGGTGGTATCCGTTTCCACCTTTTTCCATCTTAGGCAGATTGCCCAGATTCACCTTTACCTGGACGAAGCCTCCTTGAGAACAGTTGTGCAGGCGCTCGTGATCTTGAGGGTAGATTATTTCAACACTCTCTATTTGGGGTGGCCCTTGGCCGTTGTTCGGAGACTGCAGCAGGTACAACATGCAGCGGCCAGACTGGTGGTGGGTGTGGGCAGATATGACTGAATCACCCCAGTCTTGGCTGATCTGCATTGGTTGCCCATTGCATCCCAAATAAGGTTGAAGGTACTGGTTTTGATTTTCAAAACCTTCCACGGCTTGAGACCTGAGTACCTAGCAGAGTGGATCTCCCAAAGGTTAAGTGAGGCCCAACCCACTATAACATCACAAGCGTTCCCACTTCAGGTGGCCATGTGTAGGGAGGCCCAGAAAATGGTGACCCAAATCCGGGCCTTCTCCATGGCTGCCCCTATGCTTTGGAACAAATTGCCAAGTGAGATTCACCTAGCACAGTACCTGCTGACCTTCAAAAGAGCTATCAAGACTCTGCTTTTTAGAGAGTCATTTGGCAACCATTAATTTAAATTTAATTCAGTTTAATTTAATTTATATTTTTTGTCATCCTGACCATAAGTGGGTCATTATTAGTTTGCTTTGGTTTTCATTATTGTTTATGTGTTGTAACAATTGCTTGTTTTATTGATTCTTGATTTTTGACAGTAGTTTGTAAATGTGACTGTTGTGAACTATCCTTTGGAAGACAGGCGGTATAGAAATGTATAAATAAATAATATATAAATACATAGCCATCATGATTATTAGTAGAGGATCTAGCCTTAATTTTCATTAAGTTGTCTATTTTTTTTAAAAAAAGTCTTCCATGTTAGAGACCATTATTGTATTTTGAGAGATTTAAGTTCTACAGTTTATTAGTCATGTGCTGGTTGCATTTATATTCTACTTTTTTGAGGGAGCTCAAGTCATGTCTCTGATTGATTTTGCAACCTCACCAATGACCCTTGAAATCAGGTCAACAGAGGGACTGGTCCAGAATCACAGAGTGAGTTTTATGGCTCAGTCGGAAGCAGAACTGGGATCTTGAAAGTTCTAGTTAGTCCATCACTCCTAACTATTACATCACATTGATGGTTTAAACTACATGCAGTTGTCTCTGTCTGGAATCTCCTATTTTGGTTCAATGAAAAATCCTGGACAGGATTATACTGTGACACGAGACTGGATAAAACCCTTCCTTTTTAAACCCTGCCCCTCCTTTACTGGCTGCTTTTTAAAAGTTGAACAGCACCAAATATTGCCAGCCACCTTTCCTCCTGGATGAATTGCTCCATTCCTTCTGCAGCTGCACGACATCCTTTCAGATAATGACCTCATTCCAAATGTGGTTGCAGTAGAAATTTGTGTTGAGGCCATTAGATATTGGCAATTTTGAGTCTGAATTATGTTTTAGGGGCCATCTTTTTCATTGACCCATCTGTCACATAAACCCACGAGATCCCACAGTGCTAGTGATGAATAATGGCCAAGTCTCATGTGGCATGCAGGGATATTTCTCTCTGTGTCCAGTGCTTACCATGTAAACACTAAAGCTTAAGAGGCTGTAAAATGCCAAAGTTACATTGGGACATGTGCCAAAGTATCAGAGCTTACTAGATATTACATGGGTAAGACTTTAAGTCAGGGGTGCCCAAACTTTTTGTAAGGAGGGCCAGATTTGGTGGCTGAGAATGTGTCACGGGCCGGTTGCTCCCCGACCCTGCCACCCCACTGCAAGCCCTACCCACTGACCTATAAGCCCCACCCACTGACCCCTTGCAACCCCACCCACAGGAAGGAAGGAAGGGACCAAGGGAGGGAGGGAGGAAGGTTAGAAACCAAGAGAGGAAGGAAGGAAGGTGGGGAACAAGGAAGGGAGGAAGGAAGGAAGGTGGGGGAAAAGGAAGCACAGGGAGCCTGTTTAAAAAAACATGGGGTGAAGGAGGGGGAGGGAGGGGTGGGCCAGCCAGCCGTGGGCCACTCAGAATGGCCTGACGGGATGGATTTGGCCCCCTGGCTGGACTTTGGGCAGGCCTGCTTTAAGTGTTGTCAGCTGTCAGAGACCAGTCTTATATAGCTAAATGGCCTTATCCAGGTAAATATCCTAGATCTTTTGGAATGGGAAGTTCAAAAGTTGTTAAGGTGTACCCAAGTCAGACAGTCCTAACAGATGTTATGCTTTGATGCCTGGTTTCATGAATGAGATGCTTTCATTTTCCAAATAATTATGTGAATTATAAACCTCGGGTAAGTTGGCCATACTCAGCTTTGTTAATGAACAGGTGCACTGTCTGGAAAGGTTTATAAAGGCTGGGGACCTTGGCTGTTGCTGAATGTCTGCATAGGCCAGACCCTAGAGCGTTGCTGTGCAACAGCTGACTCTCAGAAGGAGCCCTATTCTTCAGAAGTCCCTTTTATTATTTATTTAAGTATTTGATTTGATTTGATTTTTATACTGCACCATCTGACCAATGGTCACTCTGGGTGGTTTACAGAAGTTAAGACATACACAATACAATAAATAATACAGTTAAACAATATACAATGTATATGCAAATATAAAATTCAACCAATCAAACATAATTAAATCTGATAACAAAGCAAAAATAATAAATCAAATACATAAAAAAACAGAAGGGCCATGAGGTTTATCTCATTATCCATTCTTTTGCTGCTTGTTCCTTTTACTTTCTTGCCTCTTGCTTTTTGAATCAAGCTTTTATGCTTTTTGCTCCATTGTCACCAAATTTGAAAACCCTTGACAGGAAAAAAATCCCCTTTTAATGGCTGATTACTAGCTCAGTCCCTGACAGTGTTTTTATTTTATTATTTTGTTTTATTATATATATTTTTAAACCACAGGGATTCCCTACAAAGAATGGGTGCGGTGGGAATTCTAAGGATACAAACAGGAGAGCTCAAGTAGTGTGTTTAAAATGTTTCTCTGTACATTAGTACTACTAATAGCTATAAAATTCATAATAATATTGGAGTTTAGCTACATATTTGTCTTTCATAAAAATTATAGAGTGGTTTCCTCACTGTTTGAAATGTTTTCCGTAATGTGCAATCTTTTGTACTTGCTTGCTTGTACTTGTGATTTCAATGCCCAGTTCCCCAGTTTTGAGAAATCATTTTGGAGTTCATTGCAACCCAACCCAGTCTAAGTAATTTTCGGTTGTCAGCCAATTTGGCCACTTCACTGCTCGATACTGGAAAGGAGAAAGCCATTCTTGCTGAACAGAGGTGAGAATGGATGGCAACTAAATGTGAGTGGGAATGTGTCTGATTTATATATGTTAAGGAGTTAAGAAGCCTCCTGTTACTAACTTGGAGTTGTAATACGAGGCCAGAGATTTCTTTTTCACAGGGACAATGGTGGCAGACCTTTTTCTTCAGTCCTTTAGGAAAATGCTTTTCACTTTCAGTTTCTGACATCTTCCCTTTCATGGTGGCTGCACCACCTGCCATGCTAGATTGCTATCTAAATGCTTGTGTGTGTTTGAAACCCATGGCCTTTGTAACCCACAGGCTATAAAAATGCTACCCTCTGAACAGATCTGGTATGTTCTTTTGTCCTGACAATCCCTTTTATACCTTTCATCTTCTAGAAGCATTTGAATTCTGTAGGTACCTTTGAACAGGTACTGTAACTTGATATAAATGCTGGAACAACTCAATGAACACCTGCTTTGTTCTGACAGTCTTATTTAGAATTTTGAAGGAGAAGCATGGACCAGGGAATGAGTGCCCGCAAGCAGATCCCTTGCTTTGAATGGGATACCACTTCACAGATTTAACAATTTTTCCTCCCAACTCATAGATTTGAGAAATTCCATCTGCAAGTTAATCAGCATCAAACTTCCTTCTATCACACCAATGTACAGCCCTACTGTAACTGCAGAAGGTGGAAGCAACAGTGTCACTTAAAAATATATTCATTCCATGGTTTTTAAAAGCTAAGAATGTTAGGAATTGGTAATATACAAGAACAATTCAAATAAACAGTAGCAGGAGAAAAAAATCAGAGACAACAGAAGATAAATATCTAAATGGATTTTGTCAGGAGAATATTCCAGCTGTGAAATGCAATCTGCACCTTCTTCCAGAGACTTACCAATAATAACAGTTTGCCATTTATTACTTACTCCTCTTGTCTTCATGAGGGTTTTGTGGAGTAACAATAATATTTGGTCTCAATTATCCAAGCTCTCAGTCAGTAAAAGCAGATCCTTTGCTTCTGTAGGGACTGAGAAACTATGGGTATTTGTACACGACCCCTAAACTCCGCAGCAAATGGCTGCCAGCTCCGGAGCTTACAATTGTTTCCCCACCAGCTCCGGGTTGCAGGAAATTAAGTGCGACCACACCCACCTAAGCGCGTCCCAGCACACTTTTCTTGTACCTGCTCTAGGAGGGTGAAAATCCCCAGGTCCGGATTTAATCTGGTGAGTGCGGGGCTCTCCTTGCTTCTGTTTTTTTTTTTTTTTGCCAAAAAAAACAAACAGAAGAGAAGGACTCAGGACGACGATGGGGCTCCTGGAGGCTTCGGAGGTGAGCCTGCATTTTTCCTCTCTTTTTTTTCCTCCCTCCCCTCATGCAGACAGGAGCAAGGAAGTGCGGAGGGGTGGGGACGCAGGAAGAGCAACGAACCCCCAAGATCTCTGGTCTGAGTTTAAGTGGCCAGAGGATCTTAGGGGTCGTGTGAAAAGGCCCTATGTTTGCCCATCTGTTTGTCTCAGTGGGGCCTGCTCCTCCTCCTCCTGTTTGGCAAAAAGCACGTATGGAAGGGATGTGCGTCTGCTGCTAGAGGCGCTTCGGACTCTGGGTTTTTTTGCTTAATATAGAGAAGTGGAAAGAACGTTAAGATAGGCAGACAGTGGCAGAGTCTATGTTGTGTGAAAATGTGCAAGGTTATATACAACGCCTTTTCCTTTCGTATTTTGCGACACTTTTAGGAGCTTGTGCTTTATAGAACAAAAAAATTATTTACTATCATGGCACAGTAATGCTAGAAATGGAGGCCATTTTAGTAGCAGTAACAGCAGTGTTTTTTGTGAAGTCTTTTTAGGCGATCTGCTTATGATCCTCTCAGAGGGACCCAGCTCTTTTCTCAACAGAAAAAGGATTGCTGTTTCTAAGGCACTCTACTTATCCTCCGGGCTAGGACCGTTTGAGGACAAACTCATTTCACCATCCTATTTTCACATTTGTTTTTCAGTCTCCAGAGTTTGGAGAGGAAAGCTTTGCATGTCTTAATATTTTTTCCTTTTTAAAAATAATGAAACAAGATACTCCCCTAAGAAAAATATTGCTGTAATTCAGAAGTAGTTATTATAGAGGGGCAGGATTCTATTTATATTTGGAAGATTCTAAACCATGTGCCTTTCACTCTGAGCTAAAAGTGTCCAGAGCTTTTATTTTGTAAAAGCTAATAATCTCCTCCACTGTTTATCTCTTTATAAGAATTTTCTAAACTCTTTTTGAAATGTCTTTATGTATCTAATGGGACGTACCTACAGGAATGACTTTCCACAACTCTGTTTTTCCTCCTTCACACAGTGCTCAGAATACTAGGTCTATCAGTCCCCCTGAGAAAAAGAAAATTCCATTTTATTATTTATTATTGACATTTGCATCCCATCCTTCACCCAGTTTGGATTTCAAGGCAGAGGATAACAAAATGTAAATTAGTCACATCGTAATAAAGAAACCAGAATAGCATCAATGCATTAAAGCAGCCAAAACTATAAACCAGACCAAGACAGATTAAAATAACTGGGCAAATGTAATGTTTTTAACCTACTGCTGTTGAGATTGTGACATAGACTGTAGACATGCATAAACCCGAGGTGCAAATATTATATGCTATGAATCTGACAAAATGGCCTGTAATCTGCAAAACCTGATGCTGAAATAAACTGATACGTCTTAAAGGGGCCAAAGGGTTTCCCTTCTTTCCCCTTCTTTAAAGAGAATGTTTCAAAGTGAGGCACCACTGCTGAAAAGCCGCTCCCCTTTGATGGCTGCCTGTCTATGATACTTCCCAGGGTGAAAGGCAGTCTTGAACAATGGAGGCCAGTGTGGAAAGAAATACTCCTTTGAGTATTTTGACTCAGTCCTCTTTCTTTAGGTCTTTTACAGTTAGTACCATTGCCTTGAATTTTGTCTTGACCCAGAAGTAAGCCGGCCTTTCTAAGAGAAAGTCTTGGGAATGTTCTGGTGTCTTGATAGTGTGCTGTTATCTGCAGGAATGTTAAAATCTGTAGGTACAATGGAATGGCCAGGGCTATGCAGTCACTGGCACGTGCTTTTGCATTCCAAACTCAGTCATGATCCTCCTCTGTGTGAACTTATACCAGTAATTCCACTGCAGCCTAATCCAACCTTACAGGGTTGTTAGGTGGAGAAAAGGATTGAGGACTCATACTTTTCAGGCTTCCGTGAGCTCAGTAGATAAGTGGATCAGAATTAATTTATTTGTTCTATTATTGTATCCTGCCTGCTGATCTAGCCAAAAAAATATAGACAGTCAAATATTTCAGCCGCAAAGAAGAAGAAGAAATAATACATTGTAAATATGTAATACAGCAATACCCTGGTTTAAGAGTACCTTGGTTTAAGAGTGTCTTGCAAGACAAGCAAACATTTCTTCTAAATTTTGTCTTGATCAACAAGCACTGTCTTACAACACGAGTACTGGAGCAGGTCACATGATCACAAGTGAGCCAAAGGTGGCTCCCCCTCATTGTGGATTATTGTCTGGAATAGACACGGGCACGACCAGAAAAATGATGTTTCGAGTTTTCGTTTGTCAGAACGGGTCCGTTTCGGGTCGTTTCCGTTTGTCGCGAAATTTTTCAAAAAGTTGTCGTTTCATCGTTTCGTTTGTCGTTTGTCATTTCCACCGTGATTTAGCGCGATTTGACATCCCAATGTAATATATTTTTAAAATAAATCCACACCTCTCCCAGTAAAACCTCCCCCTTTACCCAATATTAGAAAAAAAATCCTCACAAACTGCCAGAGGAAAAAAAAGAATAAACTGCTATTCCCTTCAGCAGACAAAGCTGCAGAGAATCAAAGAAATTATTTTCTAAATTCAATTCCCTCCCTGCCTGCCTAACTTAAATCTAAAGCCTCCAGCCTCCCTCCAATCAGCCAGCAGCAGCCAGCAACACAGCCCTCCACCCTAGTCCACATCCAAGACCCGACTGCGACTTCTGGAAGGTGCCTCGGCTTTTTATGCCCTCTGGCACATCCAGAAGTGTCAGTCAAAACCTGGCCATGCCATTGGTGGAATGGTTCAAAAAATTTGCATGGTCCCATCTCATGCCCAGCCCAAATGGGCAGGTCTAAAAAAATAAAAAATAAAATAAAATCAATGCGACGTTTTATTGCTATAAAAAACCCACAGCTGCTACTATTAAAAATCAGGCATTTAAAATAAATAAATTTCACATATTTCTGTGGTGATTTGGTGCGTTTTTTGACCACGATTTCTAAAGAAAAATTGCGGTCGCCATTTTGGATCCCCCCCAACCGCATGGCATGCGAGACAGACGACGAGGATGACCCCCCCACAGTCTGGTGCAAGCAGCCCAGGACAGGAGGGGGGGAAGGCCGGGGACCCCCCCCCAGAAACCACCCCTCTGGTAGGTGTCCTCAGGCAGGCACATTTGTTTTTTACTTTTTAAAACTTTTTTCTGTGCTGCTTGGCAATGGCATCGTGCGATCGCCGCAATGCCATTAACGACAACGAAAAACCCGACCCAATTTTTCTTTTTTCGGGTCGGGTTCGAGCTGGAGTGGCGTAATTATCGTTACCGTTTCCATTACGTAACGGAAACGATAACCGAAAACGGAAACGACAATTTTGCCGCTCCGTGCCCATGTCTAGTCTGGAACATTCCCTCTCAGGCAAGCCTCAAAAGCAGAGGGAGGAGAGAGGAAAGGAAGTCTCATTTTCAAAGGAGAGTGCAGGTTAGTTTGTTTTACTTTTATTTTTCATTTATATTTTTATTTAATTTGTTTCCAACATCCGTTCTTATTTTTCAAATCATTTCTAGTCATGGAGCAGGTAGTCAAGTGTGTATATGGCTACAAATTGCATTTTATTTGTCACATTAAAAACACAGAGTAAAATCCTGTTGTTAGTCTCAAGCAGAGCAGATTTCACGGGTACCTAAACCATGGTGTGGATGTAGACTTCTAGCCAACTGCATTTTTGAGTTTTAGCATTTTGTGTTTATAGTATGTGGTCTATGGGGCCCCAGAACAAATAATCTGTGTTTCCATTATTTCTTATGGGTGAATTTGCTTTGATATAAGAATATTTTGGTTTACAAGCAGAGAATGCATTATGCTCATAAACCAAGGTATTTTTTCCAGGGAAAGAAGTATTAGCAGAGATCTATTAATATGTTTACAGCAAGGCTAAGTGGACAGGTAATATTTTCACAACTTTGGTTGGTGACAGGACATCTTGCAAAAAAGAAAATAAGACTTCGCTATACATCAACAGGCCAAGTTCAAAGAGCCATTCCGTATTTTAAAATGGGTTGTGCTGGGGTTTATTCATCTTCCTGGCTTCTCCTTTTATACTCACCAGTGCCTTGCAGCGTAAAATACACATAAATATCAATGCATGAAAAATAATTTCACTTCCTTAGTTCTGGGTGTATCATTTTAATACCATTCCCTTAGTAGTCTATGGATGCATATTACAGCTCTGGTCTTTGAAATGAGGTGGCGGAAGTTCATGTTTTAGCTAGAGAACTGGCTGGTTTTATGTTTGTATATCTCCATTCCAGGCTTGCTTCTTCGGAAGCCCATCACTATTCCTGATGAAGGATGATGGCTGTGAAAGAACACTTCTGAGGGCTTCCTAGACGGCATTCCTCACAGGGGCAGAAGGAGGGGAAGACAACAAAGCTGCTTGGGGGTGGGGGAGAAAGTAGACCCATTTGAACAATGAAGCCAAACCCTGGTCACAGTAGCCCTATGAGGTGTGTTGTGCTCAATTATTTGCAAAACAGATAATACCAGCTATGAGACTTTGTGTTATGAAGTGAATGAAGCTGACTAGTGTGAACTGGAATTTGCCAAGTGTGTCAGACTCCGACTGCTGGTTGATTGGACTTCATGGATCACTATTCAGGCCACGGCTTTTTCAAACCTATTCTGGGATATCCAGACCTGTCCATCATCAGACTTGATTCCCCCATCTCTGATTCTTTGTACTTTTATTCAAAGCATGACATTTTTTTGAATACTACATGCTCTGAGATGTACTTACACTCAAGGCAAGTATAGGCACAGAAGTCTATATTCATTGCCTCTCTAGATAAACCATCAGGTTTGGCTATTCTTCTGTTGTGACCACCATTTTGTTTATATATGGGCAGAAGTTGGTCTTCTAGACACTGTTGGAGTTGAAATGCAAATACCATAAATGCTGGCCAGTTTATTTAATACAATGACACACCTTGCCCACCCATTTGATAGCTCTTTAGCAATATACATCAGTGCTCTGTTAGTAACACAGGACAAGAAGGAAGATCCTGGCGGTAACTGTTAGTAATAGACCATATTTACAAAGCCTTTAAAAA
>JAHTLZ010000010.1:59143898-59162432 GCA_023846285.1 Phrynocephalus versicolor | reverse complement strand
ATTTTGCTGGCTCTGCTCAAAGTTGTGAGTATTATCTTTATAGTCCTCAATGGTTTAGGATTTCCTTTAAATGTCTCCTGGTATTCACCCAAAATGCATCTTACTGCAACTTAACCTACATCTAGTAATTCCACTGAGCGGCAGAGAAAAACCCTTTGCCTTTTTAGGTTTGACAGATATTTGGAGAGTGATGTTGTGCTCCCCCACCCCTCCCCTGTCATTTTGTTCTTGAGGCTGACTTAACCTTTGCAGTTCTTCAGCCTTTCTCACTGGAGCCAGAATTCCTGCCAGATGCCAAAGTACCATAAGAGATGGCAGCTGTGAGGTCTTTGCAGTTCCACTACGAGGGATGGTTGAACAGCTAAGAAGTCCCCCCCCCTTTTTTTTTCTGGTAAAGTATGCAGTGTGGCCTGACTCAATAGCTCAGTGATTTAGTTATCAGGTTGGGAATTACCTAAATCTGTGCCTCCTATGGGTAGAGCCAGCCTGTATGGCGGTGGAGTGGAGCTCTACCATGCTCCTTTTGCTTCTGCTGGTGCAAATTCAAAGTTAGACTCTGGGTGCAAATTAGGGATGGGCACAAAATGGAAAATTTGTGTTTTGTTTAATTTCGTTTCATCCCCCCATGATTTGTTTCATTTAATTAGAAATGAACTTTAAAAAAATTGTATGAAACAAAACAGTAACAAACTGATTTTTTTACTCTATAAAATAGTTCCCCTGGGTCCTAGAGCCACAGGAAGCGATTTTACAGTGAAACAAATAGGTTCATTTTAAGTGGAAAAAAACCCTGCTATTTCATTTCATTACTAACAAAACGCTGCTTCCCCGCTTTGTTTTGTTAGCTAACAAAACAACGAAACAGCATTTCAGTTTTTGTTTGGTGCCCACCCCTAGTGCAAACTGTTCTTTTGGGAGAGGTATGCAACACATGCAACACACTTTTCTATCAATCTTACTGCTTTCTCTTTGGGCGTTTATACACGACCCCTAAACTCCGGGGCAAATGGCTCCCAGCTCCGGAGCTTAAAATTGTTTCCCCACCAGCTCCGGAGTTTACAGAAAATTAAGTGCGGCCACACCCACCTAAGCGTGTCCCAGAGCACTTTTCAGGTACCTGCTCTTGGAGGGTGAAAAATCCCAGATCCGGATGTAAAGGAATGAGTGCCAGGCTCTCCTCGCTTCTGGTTTTTTTTTTTTTTTTTTGCCTCCCGCCCCTTTAAGAGAAGGAATCAGGACGATGACGGGGCTTGGGGAGGCTTGGACCGGCAAACGGAGGTGAGCCTGCATTCTTTTGTCCCCTTTTTTCTCCCTCCCCTCACACAGACAGGATCAAGGAAGCGCGGAGGGGTGGGGACGCAGGAAGAGTAACGAACCCTCCTAGACACCTGGAGAACATCCCCTGCTGGTCCACTGTCCTCCATGTTGATGGGGAAATCCAACAGTGATGAGTTCTCTCCTGATCAAGCCATGGTATCCAAATCTGGTTTGTAAATCAGGTATGATCCCTGGTGGTAACTGCTAAACCAAATGAAGAGGAAGGGTCCGAGTACAAGTGAACCTGACGTTAATGATTGCTGGCCAAATAGAGGCTTGGGGTCGTATCTGGACTTCCATAGAACTTGGGCAAAGGTAACTACAGACAACCCTTCTACTTCCAAATGAAATTTCTTCAGGAGCAGCTTTTAATCTTTTAAAATTATGAATTTTTATTTTGCAAGTTATGTTAGTATATCCTGCACATCCCTATCTCTCCCATTCTGTTTCAAGCCTGCCCTGAAAATAATAATAAAAAATAAAGAGTTGATTTAGTGCTGCCAAACAAATACTAAAGGGATATGTGTTCCTGTGATTAGAATGTATATGCTTTGTTATTATGAAGCCAAAGAGGATTTGAAGTAATGTCTAAAGAGTATATGTGTGAGAGATTTCTGAACAAAGGCTTATTAGTAGCAATGGTATATGAACCTTGAGAATTAGGTAAATAAATATCTCATGGAAAGGTGAACATAAGAAGAACTTATGTGGATCAGACCAAAGGCCCTGAGTCCCTCTGTCATCAGACAGCTGTCTCCAGGAAACATAGAAGTGACACATGAAAGCAGTAGATTTCCTCATCATTGGTGTTTAGTGTCATGTTGCTTCTAGAATCAGAAGTTTTTTATTAGGTCTCATGCCTAATGGATATGGCTAGAAGCCACATTGGCTAAGGATTCTTGTAGTCCCCAAAGTAACTTTTCAAGGTCAGATGATCAAATAAATTAGTTTTCCTCTTCAATCTGAATTATCAGTCTGAAGAAGCACTGCAACAATTCAAGTTAGGTTGATATAATCAATTAGAGAGGGGCACTAATTGATTATATATAATGAATAACGAAAAGTTCATTTCGTTATTCATTATTCGTTTCTTTAGCTAATGAAATGAATAACAATACCAACCCATCAAAGAAAAATGAAACAAAATGAAATGGAAATTTCTATTTCATTCGCTTCGGTTTTCCCCCTAACTTGTTGCCACCGCCGCTGAAAGTCCTCCTGGTCCTGGAACTCCGCTGCCTGCGGAGGTGCTGGCCCCAAGCCAGCGCCTCAAAAAGCCCCCTGCTGGGGGCATTTTAAAATAAAATAAAAATTTAAAAATTCAACCCTCCCAAACCACCAGTGCTGACCTGCCCCAGGGGCCACTCAGTCAGTGCTTTAAAATTAAAATAAATAAATAAATAAATAAAAACGAGCGCTAACCCAGCCCCAGGAGCCGCGCAGTCGGTGATAAAAAAGCCCAGCGCCGACCCAGCCCCAGGGGTGGCCTCGCCAGCATTCTAAAATAAAGAAATAAAAAAACCAAAAACCCAGCGCCAATCCAGCCCCAGGAGCCCTGAGGTCGGCACTATTAAAAACAAACAAACAGAGGTGCTGGCCCCAAGCCAGCACCTCAAAAAGCCCCTTCTGCTGCCGCCACCCAGTAAGGTAAGTCATCGGACTCAAACCAGTTCAGTTCAGTTCAGGTTTGTATCATTTTTTAAAACAAAATTCGTAAGAACCTGAACTGAACTGAACTGAAGCAAGGATGGGCCCAAAACAGAAGAACCCGAACCATCGGTTTTCTGTTTTGTGCCCACCTCTATTACCAATAGCTTAGGAAGATCCAAAGATGTCCTTCAGTTACTGCATTGCAAGAATGCATTCTGCTGTGATGGCTCAGCCCAGAACCCTAGTACCCAGTACTTTATTTTAGCCAGCATAAGAACATAAGAAGAGCCATGCTGGATCAGGCCAAAGGCCCATCTAGTCTAGCTTCCTGTATCTCACAGTGGCCCCACCAAATGTGTTTGGGAGCACACGAGACTAGATATCTGTCTCCTGATACTATCCCCCTGCATCTGGTCCTTGAAGTACCCCGGTTTTAAGTCTGGAGATTACAACTCTCCCTCATGGTTTGTAACCTGTGATGGACTTTTCCTCCATGAATCTGTCCAATCCCCTTTTGAAGGCATCCAGGCCAGATGCCATCACCACATCCTGTGGCAGGGAGTTCCACAGACTAACGCGCTAGGTTAAAATAAATATTTTCTTTTGTCTGTTGTCACTCTTCCAGCCCTCAATTTGAGTGGATGTCCCCTAGTTCTGGTATTTTGTGAGAGGTAGAAGAGCATCCTCCTATTCACTTTACTCATGCCCTGTATTATTTTGTACATCTCAGTCATATCCCCCCTCAGGTGCCTTTTTTCCAGACTAAAGAGTCCCAAATGTTTTAGCCTTTCCTCATAATGGAGATAATCATTTTATTTATTTATTTATTTATTTATTTATTTATTTATTTATTTATTTATTTATTTATTTTAGAGTATTTTTATCCTGCCTTTCTCCTTGGAAAAGGACCCAAGGCAGTTTACAGTAATGAGTAATATACAGTCCAATACAATTAAGACCATATTTTCGAGATGAAAATTAATGTATATTAGCAGGGATAAAGCATGTAGGAGTAATGATTGAGCTATCCATCATCTTAAAGCATGATCAATCAGTGAACGCTTTGGTAAGATGAAGATGAAATGGAGAATAACTGATGGAGTTGTCGAAGAATGAAAGGAACAATAGGATTAAAAAGTGCACAGAAATATGACAAATACAGATTCATGGGCAGCTGGTGAGGATGAAATAGAGATTGATTGAGTGGCAAGATTCAAAATTAGGAAGACATGTGGAGATGTGGGCTAAAGAGAAGAATGTGTACAAGACTGAGAGGGGTTTGATTAAAGTTTGAAGAATAGTGGGGAAGCAGGTTGTAGCACCAAAGCAAAAGATTGAGAACAAATTTTCTGAAAGGCAGCAATTTGTCAGTACAAGTGGGAAGGGGATGAAAAATTCTAATGATCATCGGGAACAGGTGAATGTTAAGAAAAATAAGAGAGGCCTCCTTTCATGTAATGGTAGTGGCGTTAAGGTTTCCAGAAATAAATGTGGTTTAACAGTTTCCCCCTTGGATTCCTTACGATTGTCAATAGGTTGGCAGTTTTCCTCAAGGGCATGAGAGAGGGTTGCAGAAAAAAAAATGGAGAGGATAGAAGGGAGTGGAAGAGTGGGGAAGGATGGGAAGGAATCCCATCAGATTCAGCAATCTTGACAAAATGATCATTTTCTCCACTTCTGGGAACTTGCCTCAAGAATTCGCACATTTGTGAGGCTTACGGGGCGTTGTCAGAGGAACAAACTGCATGCCAAAGCATTTAACCATTTAAAATATGAAAGTCTCAAATGCACACAGCTGAAAAATTATGTACAAATCAATTCCGCATATAGGGGGAAATGCCCAAATTATGTAAAATTTGTGAATAAATATGTACTGTATACCCAGTTAAACTGGAGAATCATAGAATCATAGAGTTGGAAGAGACCTCAAGGGCCATCTAGTCCAACCCCCTGCCATGCAGGAACCCCCCTCACAGGACTCCCGACAGATGGCCATCCAGCCTATGCTTAAAAACCTCAAAAGAAGGAGACTAAACCACCCTCCGTGGCAGCATATTCCATTGCTGAACAGCTCTAACTGTCATGACATTCTTCCTAATGTTTAAATTGAATCTCTTTTCCTGCAGTTTGAAACCATTTCCCCGTGTCCTAGTCTTTGAAGCCATGGAAAACAAACCAGTCCCTTCTTCAATGTGACATCCTTTCAAATATTTAAACATAGCTATCATATCCCCTCTCAGTCTTCTTTTTGTAAGGCTAAACATTCCCAGCTCCCTAAGCTGCTCCTCATAAGACATTTCCTCCAGACCCTCAATCATCCTGGTCGCCCTCCTCTGGACCTGTTCAAGATTGTCAACATCCTTTTTAAATTGAGGTGAACAGAACTGGACACAATACACAATACGGTACGTGTGTGCATGCAAATGGGGGTGTAAAACAGTTTGAATTTCAGCATGGGAAGGCAAAAGAAAAGGCCTTGCAATTTTGATCTGCAACACGCACAGGGAAGAATTCAGGCGGGATTTAGAAAAATGCAGTGAACATGAGACAGATTGATTGTTATGTCCTGTTGTAGAGCCATGGTCCGGGAGCTCCAGTTTCCACTGTGCACCTTGGAAGAGAGACTAGCTGAGATCATTTGGAGTATTGCAGGTTGATGGGGCTACTGTCTTTTGCCCCTCTGCGACACTGGGCAAGCTGCATGTTCACAAAGTGCGACCCAAAAGAGGGACTGGTAAACCACTTCCATGCCAAGAAAACCCAGGAAGGTCACCACGAGTCAGAATGAAGTGTATTAATGATGATTCTGACTTGCAGTGTTATTAATTAAGAACATCAGTGCTCCATTTGGCAGTAGCCTCCTTCATCTTCAGATGGAGAATCTCTTGGATTTTGTTTGTAACATGTACGGATGCTTCGAAGCCATTCTGTCACATCCAAGTTCTACCTTCATTTCTTTTTTCAGATCAGAGCATTGCAATGCACAACTTAAAACTATGGGCATATTTGAAATATAGGTTAAATTGAAAACAAATTAAAATGTTAAGATAAATAGGTTGTGGTAGGAAAGAAGTGCTGCCTTGATTGCATTTCTCCATGGTCGCAGCAAATTTGTCGTGTACCCACGTAGCCCTGTTTTACTGGATTATTCTTTGATATTCCTGACATATTAATAACTGTGAGAGGAATTAATTTATTTCATTGGGATTTGGTTGGTTCTCGTATCTCATTTCAACATTTAATGCTTGATCTTAATGTTCGAACTGTTTGATCTAGTAGCCAAAGTATTGTGACACGTGCTTTTGTGCCGTATCCATTTGGTAGGTGGTTCCGGCATTTTGGCCAGACTACTAACTGGGGTGAGAAAACACTGTACCTTCAAGAGCCTCTCCGGAAGACAGGCGGTATATAAGTACTTAAATAAATAAATAAATAAATAAATATAAATGAAGGTATCTCCCCCAACTTTGGCCACTTTGCATTGGCTACCAATCCACTTCTATGCTAGCTTCAAAGTAACGACTCAAACATAACTCTCTAAACGGTTTGGGACCTTGCTAACTGGAAGGATGCCTTCTTCTGCCAAAATCAGCCCATAAAGCCTGTTCCTCTCAGACAGGGCAACTAAGATCTTTAACCCCAAGAGAGGTGTGGTAGGGGGGAAAAAGCTGTGCCTTCTCA
Organism: Phrynocephalus versicolor; assembly: GCA_023846285.1. Classification (NCBI taxonomy): domain Eukaryota; kingdom Metazoa; phylum Chordata; class Lepidosauria; order Squamata; family Agamidae; genus Phrynocephalus; species Phrynocephalus versicolor. The sequence continues at coordinate 59,155,784 of JAHTLZ010000010.1, read as the reverse complement.
GTGGCAGCACTGTCTTTTTTCTTTTTTTTTAACAACCTTCTGCTCGAGATTCTATTGATTCCCTCTCTGGAATCCTTCAAACGGTTGTTAAAACTTGGCTGTATAGTTAGACCATTCCAGTTTTTCAGCTAAAACTCTCTAGCCGGCTATCTCATTTCAACTTGTAATGCTTGATCTTAATGTGATTTTTAATGTGTTGTTTAGAACTGTAACTGTTGGCTCTTTTATGTTTATGTCTTGTGTTTAATTTTATGATTTGGAGATGTTTGTTGATTGTTGTTAGTTTCCCAGAGTGTCCAGTGTGGCCAGTGGGGCGGCATAGACATATAATAAAATAAAATAGCTTTATGCAGATGAACGGAGGCTGTCTCAGATATAGCAGTGGAATGGGTCTGCATATTCAGTGGCCTCTCTCCAAGAGGAGCTGAGTCATGTGCATTGAGGTGTGCATCATAGGAATCTGCATGTCTGTAATGTGTATAGTAATGAAAAGTTCAAGTTGTATTAAGAGTCAGAGAGCACAGCAAGCTTTCATGTTGCTCCTTTCTTTTTTGTAATGCAGAGCAAATCTCCGCAATAGGCTTCAACCCGCTTGCTACTTTTCATCCTGTATTTCATCTCTATATCTTTCTGTTCTGAGTCAAAAAAAGAGAGAACCAACTATTAGACCTTTCAAGACAGGCTCTTGAAGGTACAGTGCAAAATTCTGCTCTGCAGATGTCTAAATCAAAGGTTATACGAGCTAAATATGTAGGGAGAGGAAAGTTATATTTGAAGTCTAGATCGAATCAATGGCTTTAGAGGGTAAAATGTAATTAAAAGCCTGGAGCCAGATTGAACTGCCATGGGTAAACCCAAATTAGACATGATTGCAGAGCCGTCTGATATAATGAGATAAGTTACATAAAAATTAGGCATAGGATACACGACAGAAGCAAATCAACGGAAGGTTCTTAGGCACCGATCAGCCCTTGTAAAATGCCGTGCCCTTAGCCAAGAAACACATCCGGTGTTTGGGCCAGTGGAGGGGGAAGGAGCCAGAGGTCCTGATTAACAAAGCCTTGAAGCAGACATCGAATCGACAGGCAAAGGGGACCAAACGTGCAGCTTCCCAGCACGTGAGGACATTTATTACGAGGAGAATACAAATGGCGACAGCAGACACATTTCCATGAAAGCACCTTTCTAGCATTACAGATGGCTGCGTGTTTTAGTTAGAAGGGGATAGGTTCTTTTTTTGATATTAGCCCATAGGCATTGCCCATGATCAAGTGCTGGCTTAGGCATGCTTATGTCCTTTGAAATGAGTGGGCTAGCTTGGTATTGGGCTGTAAGCATTCTGTATGCTGAAGTTCCTGTGAAAAACATTAGTTGTTTTGTTCTTCTAAAAGTTTGTTTGTTCTCTCTCTCTCTCTCTCTCTCTCTCTCTCTCTCTCTCTCTCTCTCTGATGATGAGACTGGGGCCAAAAAAACTACAGTTTGATCACTGATAAAAGAAACCTCAGATGTTATTACCTGGAGGGTAGCAGAAAGCGAAGGCTAAGTGCCTTGTGGCTATTGCCTGAACACATCTGATAAATAAATTAAAATAAATCTGTGCCCTTAGCATATCATTCACTCTAATGGGGGGGAGGGGGGAGGAGAATTCTGTTTATTTCTGCCATTTGAACGTTAACAGAGCCAAAACTGCCAGTGAAAATTTTATATCAAAACCGCATGCAAAGTGTTCACACGCCTGGGATGAACACAGCTTGCATTTGATAATAAATAATAAATAGAAGGTTGCAATTGGGCCTTGTTATTTTTGGCTCAGCATCAGTGCCACTGGTGTCTGCCTTTAAACCTGTGGTATACCAGGCAGCTTCCTGAACATCCTCTTGTTTGCATAGGCTTTTTGTCTGCTTGGCAGATCAGACTTTACTGATAGGATGAGCTAATTAGGTGTAATGGTATGGGTGGTAGGCTTATAGCTTTTTGAACAGTTTAAACCAGGGGCAGGCAAGTTTGGCAGGTTTGCAGATGAGTTTTGCCTGCCGTCATCATCATCATCATTGGCATCCTTCAGTCTCGAAAGACTATGGTATCATGCCTGGAGTAGAGATCCTAAAAAGAGCACCTAGTGTGACTAAATAGACCAATTCGGGAATGGCAGTCTCTACCGCACTGGGGGCAGATGTGTTCTGTTTCCTGCCCAGTCCTCGAGTTTCGTTCTTTCCGTGTCTGCCTCTTTTCCTCTGCCTGTTGGACAAATGGCTCTTCAAATTTATGTAGACCATGCTGTATCTCTTGCCTCCAGACAGTGCGATCGGAGGTCAGGGTTTCCCAGCTGTTGAGGTCCATTCCTAAGGCCTTCAGGTCCCTCTTACAGATATCCTTATACCGCAGCTGTGGTCTCCCTCTGGGGCGCTTTCCCTTCATTAGTTCTCCATATAGAAGATCTTTTGGGATCCGACCGTCATCCATTCTCACAACGTGTCCAAGCCAGCGTAGGCGTCGCTGTTTCAATAAGGTGTACATGCTAGGGATTCCAGCTCGATTCAGGACTATGCTGTTTGGAACTTTGTCGTGCCAGGTAATGTTGAATATTTGCCTAAGACAGCGCATATGGAAGGTATTAAGCTTTCTTTCCTGTTGAGCATGGATGGTCCAAGACTCGCTGCAATACAAAAGTGTGCTCAGTACGCAAGCTTTATAGACCTGTATCTTTGTATGTTCTGTCAGCTTCTTATTGAGCCATACTCTGTTAGTCTGGAAAACATAGTAGCTGCTTTACCTATACGTTTATTCAGCTCATACTCTAGTGAGAGTGTATCTGAGATAGTTGAGCCAAGATACACAAAGTCATGGACAACTTCCAGTTCTTTTGCAGAAATTGTGATGCGAGGAGGAGAGTCCACATTCTGGCCCATTATTTGTGTTTTTTTCAGGCTGATTTCTAGCCCAAAATCTTTGCAAGCTTTACTAAAATGGTCCATGAGTTGTTGGAGATCTTCAGCAGAGTGAGCAGTAATAGCGGCATCATCAGCGAAGAGGAGATCCCGCAAACACTTCACCTGTACCTTAGACTTTGCTCTCAGTCTAGAGAGGTTGAAGAGTTTTCCATCTGATCTGGTCCGGAGATAGATACCCTCTGTTGAAGTTCCAAAAGCATACTTCAGCATGGTAGCAAAGAAGATCCCAAACAAGGTTGGCGCAAGGACACAGCCCTGCTTCACGCCGCTTCGGATGTCGAAGGGATCTGACACCAGGCCATCAAAAACTACATTGCCTTTCATATCCTCATGAAAAGACCTAAGGATGTTAAGGAGCTTGGGTGGGCATCCAACCCGGAGGAGTATTTTAAAGAGTCCGTCCCTACTAACCATATCAAATGCCTTTGTGAGATCTATGAAGGCTACAAAAAGTGGCTGTACTTGTTACCTGCATTTCTCCTGCAACTGCCTGAGGGAAAATACCATATCAGTAGTGGACCTGTTGGTTCGAAAGCCACACTGTGATTCTGGGTAGACTCTCTCTGCAAGTATCTGGAGCCTCTTCAGTATAACACGTGCAAACAGCTTCCCGACAACACTAAGAAGAGAGATACCACGATAGTTGTTACAGTCGCTCCTGTCACCTTTGTTCTTATAAAGCGTAACAATATTAGTGTCCTTCATATCCTGTGGTACTCCCCCTTCCCTCCAGCAGAGGCAGAGGATTTCGTACAGTTCAGTGGCAATGATCTCTTTGCAGCACTTCAGAACTTCAGCAGGGATGTTATCTTTCCCAGGTGCCTTGCCAGAGGCAAGTGAATCCAGAGCTACATTTAGTTCGTTTAGTGTTGGTTCATTGTCAAGCTCCTCCAAGACAGACAAGCACTCAATATTATTTAAGACTTCTTCAGTTATTGTGTTTTCTCTGGAATATAGTTCAGAGTAGTGCTGCACCCAGCGTGCCATCTGCTGCTCACGATCCTGGATGATCTCACCTGAGACAGTCTTTAAGGGTGCAGTTTTCTTATGTATTGGCCCTAAGGCCTGTTTAATTCCGCCATACATCCCCTTGATGTTACCTGTATCAGCTGCCATCTGAATCCGAGAACACAGTTGCAGCCAGTAATCCTTAGCACATTTCCTGGCAGTCTGCTGGACTTTGTTATGAACAACTCGCAGGGCCAGTAGGTTGTGCTCGCTGGGACAAGCTTTATATGCAGTCAGGGCTCTCCTCTTTTCCTCAATAGCTGGCATCAGCTCTTCTGAGTGGGCTTCAAACCAATCTGCTGTCTTTCGAGTCTCCTTGCCGAATACTGATAAAGCAGTGTTATAAACAACATTCTTAAAATGTTCCCAACGTTTGGATGCATTATCTTCAGCAGGGCCAGGAAGAGCTTCCTTGAGTACATGGGAGAATTCTTCCACTTTTCCTTGGTTATAGGTGTTACTGGTATCAATTTTTGATCTTCTTTCCATCTTCAGGTGGTGCAATCTCTTTGTTTTCAGTTTTACTTTGCTGTACACCATGGAGTGGTCTGTGTCACAGTCGGCACTCTGATAACTACGTGTGATTGCCGATAGCAATACAAAATGCAACCGTCTGAGCTGCCATCCAAATTGAGCAGCCAATTGAGCTGCTAGAAAGGGGCAACGCTGGCAGGGAGCAATTCGTTTAAATCAAGCATTTTGCTTGATTTAAATTTATTGTAGCAGTTTGCCACTGAAGATTTGGAGCAAATTGCTAACAGGTATTTGCTTTAAACCAGGTGTTCCCTGCTTGCCATGAATTAAATTTGTGGCCATGGTTTTTAGGAGCACGGTAGTAGTGTTGCGAACCTAATCTTTGGCCAACAAGCAGAACACAAAGAGCACCAATACAATTCCCATCCCTGGTTTAAGCCAACACTGGATCCAGGACCCAATGCTTCATCATGACTCGGGACAGAGCTTTAAAAACTTACCATATTTTTCTGTGTACATGACACTATTTCCCTCCAAAACCATGACACTAAAAATTAAGGGGGGTATACACAGAAGTAAGCCTTTCCTGAGGGGTGGGGGTGGGGGAGACCAAACTGACCTTGCTGTTTTCCGTCAGTGTGGGTTCTCCTCTACACATGCACACGCACACACATGCACACACCCCACTGTTTCCCTTTCCTTTTGCCGTCTGCATTTCCAAATCACCTCTCCACTTTGTTTTTCTGTTTGTTTTTGCAGAAATCCGAGCCATCTCTTTGCAGAAATCAAAGTGTGGGGGAAAGGTGTTTCTTAATCACCTGACACCACTTCCTGTGTTCTTTCCTGCAGGAAGGACAGGAGCCATTTTAATGCAGTACCCCTGATTCCCATTTCAGAGAGACAAGTCAGGGGGATGCCATGGTCTGTAGTGTCAAAAGCAACTGAGAGGTCTAGTAAAACCAAAAGGGACATCAACCCCCTATCCATTTCCCTGCATAAGTCATCTACCAATGCAACCAGTGCCATCTCAGCCCCATAGCCAGGCCTGAACCCAGATTGAAATGGATCCAGCGTCTTCATGGACTCCCAGACTGGGGTGGGTGGCTTCAATTCCTGGGAGCTTACCCGGGGAACAGCCAACAACATTGCAACAAACCCCCACCTCTAAAATAATAGACTTGAGTGCTGGGTTGAATACAACAGAATGAAATTCAGCTAGGATAAATGCTAAGTATTGCTCCTAGGAAAAAGAAACCAAACACACAGCTACAAGATGGGGAGATCTGGTTCGGCTATACTACGATTGACAAGGATCTTGGAATTGTTGTAGATCACAAACTGAATATGCGTGAAACAGTGTGATGTGGCTACAAAAAAGGCAAAGGCTATTTTAGGCTGCATTAATAGAATTAGCATGAGAAGTGGTGAGTGCTCTGACGCTGGAAACATTCAAGAGAAAGTTAAACAACCACCTGGCAAATATCCTGTGATTTGTATTCCTTTCTTGAGTAGGTAGTTGGAGCTGATGGCCTTGTTTGTAGGTCTCTTGCAATTTAATGGTTCAGTTATTCTTTTTATAACCTTATTGTGATTTTGTTCAAGTATTTATGGCTGAAGGAGCAATTAAATATATACCCATGCAAGAAATGAAAAATGTCTGAAACAGTTTTCGGTTGGGATCTAACAATTCCATCTGGGATCTGGACCAGGTATTCTGCTTGTGTAAAATTGGTCTAACCCTTTTTCACTTGGCCTGATTAGACAAATCAGCATCTGCTTCTACAAATGCTCTGGCCGTATGTGTTCAACAGCTGGGAACCCTTCTACTGATAGTGATTCTAATGAAAGGTGCCTGCCTAGCTAAGCACCAACCAAGGTATTGGCTTTCTTTCTCACTTTGCTAATAGGAATAATGAATTTATCTAGCCTTAATCTGAAGAGCTCCGTGCACTGCTGAGGAGAAAAACACAATGGCTAATTGTAACTTGTTGGCTTGATTTTGCAAACAGGAATTTGCTTGGTCAGCTCAATCTATATGGGTTGCCTGGCTCATAGATCCACTAATTAGTTTGTTTGATGGCTTTACTCTATTCTGTAATTATTTTGTGGTTTCATTAAAGGGCACAGGCCAGTAGAATGCTCCAATTAGTCTTGACTCAAGCTATGAGTGTAAGAACCATGTTCTCCAAGGGAGGGGGGGGGGGAAACTCCATTAAGTTACTTGATAGTAACTTAAAACAGTGAAGTTGTACACAGACCACTCATAACTCAAGCAGTTAGATGACATCAATGGATTGGGTACAAGGAACTGTGGTTTTGGAATTCAGTACTGGACGGTTAGGAGAATCAACATAACTATTCTCTGGTAGCTAGAGTACAAACCAAATATTTTTCTTTTGAGAAGTTGGACTCCAACTTGAAAGGCAATGGTTAACACTCAACACGTATACTTTAGTTGTACTCTGTCTCTACATTCTTTGTCATTTCTGCTCAAACTTCCACGGTAGTTTCTTCTCACCAGTACAGCAAGGTACAGTAGCACTAAATAAGTAGTTTTTTAAGTAGAGATGTAAAATTTCCGGAAATTTTGAAGCTCTGAAAAAAATCCCATTTTTCCCGTTTCCCCTCTGAAAAAAATGGAAATTTTTGGAAAACATTAAAAAAAATATATGCTTCATTAGCACCCCCCTTTACAGAACTAGGTGCATTCTGTTACTTTAGGAACATAAAATATGACTATGGACAATTTGACTTAACATAAAATTACCACAACTAGCATATTAAAGTATGCTATTATTACAAACATAATTTACTTTTTAAATAGAATCATAGAATCATAGAATTATAGAGTTGGAAGAGACCTCATGGGCCATCGAGTCCAACCCCCTGCCAAGCAGGAACCCCTTCACAATATTTCCGAGACAGATGGCCATCCAGCCTCTGCTTAAATACCGTCAAAGAAGGAGACTCTTTACTAGCTTATGTGGAACCCCCCCCAATATTTAAAAATCCAGAATTAACAGTTACTCATGTTTCCTCTCCACATTATTAAATAAAAATAAAATAAAAACTTCATTCTCATAAAACGAATTGAAGAGGGGGGAAATGTATAGAAGGGAGTGGGACTAAGTTTCACTGATATTTTTTTAGAAATGATTTGGAAAATATTTGAACACCCAGTCTTAAAATATTTTATTCTTCATGTTAAAACAAAACATTCCATAATTTTTTTCACTTTCTTTTTTCAATTTTTCAATTTTTCCCTCCAAAAAATAACAAAAATCTTCAGGAAAAAAACACATGGAAAAAACCTGGGGTTTTTTTTCTGAATCCACCCCCCACCCCCCCGGGCCTTCACATCTCTATTTGTAAGTACAAAGTATAGAACTGCACCTGGATTTTCATGGATTTCTGTGACACTGATGCAGAAAACATGGAGGATTATAGCATAAAAGAACACTATCCTGTTTCCATTTGCATTCAACATAATGTTTGGTCAGACCTTCCCCTTTGCAGAAAGTGGTATTTATTTCTGGGAATGAACTATTTGTCGTGCTCTCAGGAGATCTAGTACACTCACAGATTGTGGAATCCACACACCCATTTGCTGTCTTGTTGGCTTGGTTGTGCACTTTGGACTCCCCATTTGAAGGATGTGTTTTCACTAACATTTTGCCTTTATTTTCTCCTGCATGTGTTTATTATCTGTACTGTTAAACACATTTGAAGAGGGCATAATTCAAGCTAAAATGAATTACTGTAGGTTCCTTGCTTTCAGTGGGACAATGTTAAACCTGTGTTTAAAGCTATAGTTGTAAGTCGGGTGACTAATATATGTAGGTCTGAGTTAATTCAGTGGGAATTTCTCCTAAATAACTGCTTTGCATTTTAACACTGAATAACTTATTTGCTTTAAATAACTGAAGATGTTGGTGATGCCTGGTGCAATTTTTATCTGACTTTCTATCAGTCTAACCCTGTCATTCCTATGGTAACCAACCAGGGTTAAACAGAGGTGAGGCGAGCCCATTGTTTAGACTAGAGCAGGGGTGTCCAAACTTTTTGTAAGGAGGGCCAGATTTGATGGCTGAGAATGTGTGGGGGGCCGGCTGCCCCCCCGTAACCCCCGCCCACTGATCCCTTGCAAGCCCCACCCACTGACCCCTCCTGAGTAAAACTCTCCTGAGCTGTTTACTTACTAGTTTATGGGGAACCAAAAAAAACCTTCTAAAAACAATGTTTAAAAAATCAGAATTAACCATTCATATTTCTTCCTAACCGTATTAAATATAAAATTGTGCATTGCATTGTTCAGTTTGTGACCTAGGACTTGATTGTTCTCAGTGCACAGAAATTAATATGTCTAATTTTATAAATGATTTGGAAAATATTCTCCCTTTTCTCCCTTCCTCCCTCCTCTCCTTCCTTCCTTTCTCCTCCTCTCCCTTCTTTCTTTCTTTCTTTCTTTCTCTCTCATTCTCCCTCCCTCTTTCTCCCACTTTCTTTCTCTTTTCTCCTCCCTCCTCCTCTCCTTCCCTCCTTTCTCATTTTTTCTTTCTTTCTTCCTCCCTTCCTCCTCCTCTCTTTTTCTCTTTCTTTCTCTCTCCCTCTCTCTCCCTCTCCCTCCCCCTTTCTTTCTTTCCTCTCCATCTCCCTTCTTTCTTTCTTCCCTCCCTCCGCCTCTCTTTCTTTCCTTCCTTTTTTCCCTTCCTCTTCCTCTTCTTTCCTTCCTTTCTTCCTCCCTCCTCTCCTTTCTTCTTTCCTTCATTTTCTTTCTTTCTTTCCTCCCTCCTCTCCTTTCTTTCTCTCTCTTTCTCTCTCTCTCCCTTCCCCATCTTTCTTTCCCTCCTCCCCCTCTCCCTTCTTTCTCTCTCTCTCCCTCCCTCCTCTCCTTCCTTCCTTCCTTACTCTCCCTCCCTCTTCCTCTCCTCCCTCCCTCCTCTTCCTCTCCCTCCCCCCCTCTTCCTCTCTCTCTCTCTGCTCAGTCCTTCCTGTCCATGCTTTCTCAAGCTAACTCTCAAAACAAGGAGCTCAGATGCTGGTGGCAGAAAGCAGAGGGGCAGCATGCCCTCCCACTGGAAGGACACTCGGGAACTTTGCTGCCTTCCAAACACCTTCATCGGAGCCTGGGAGAACGATCCGGTCCTGCTGCCTCCCTGCCCAAGCCGAGGGGGACGGGAGAGGGAGGTCAGGAGGGGGCAAGACCACCACCACCACCACCGGGGATTGCAAAGCTTTGGCAGATTAATAGACAGGGATATCGGAAGGGAGAAAAAAGCAAGCAGGAAACACATTGCAGATGAGAGGAGGGAAGGAATGGGGAATGGAGGGGGGAGGACCCAAATGGAGGCAACACAGGTGGCAGCTGAGGAGGAGCGCCTGCTTGTCCCCTAAGCTCTGGTGCAGCAGCATGCCTGCTCGCCCAACCCAGCCACCCAGCTCCACGGCGCTGGCGGCACCAGAGGAGGAGGAGTGCTTGCTCCCCCACCCCAAGCTCCATGGTGCTGGTGGCGGTGGCCCGCCTGCACCCCCGCCCACCCACCCCCAAGTTTTGAAGCGGCAGCGGAGGCCCGCCTGCACCCCCGCCCACCCACCCCCAAGTTTTGAAGCGGCAGCGGCGGCCCGCCTGCACCCCCAGCCACCCACCCAAGTTCCAAAGCAGCAGCGGGGAGGGAGGGAGGGGCCGACCAGCCAACCGCAGGCCAATGAAAATGGCCTGGCGGGCCGGATTTGGCCCGCGGGACGGACTTTGGGCAGGCCTGGACTAGAGCCTTTGGGTTAGGTACTGCTAACACACATGCATCACACATGCAAAACGTCAGCTTGCAAAACGACTTCAATTTCCTTGCAGAACAGAGGCAATTAAATCCCCAGTCTTACACAAGCAGTTAACATTCAACTAAATGTAAATGGATATCAGGACTGTTTCTGGTATTAAATCAATCAATTATAATAACATTTTAACAGAAAAGTGCAGAAAAGTGCTAATATATATTCTGTTGTGGAAATAATAATGTACCAACGAGATATCCAGTCTGAAAATCAATGCCTTTGTTCTCAATATAAGAGGTTTTTCTGTTCACAGAATCAGTTTAAAGAATGCTACTTTTGCTCTTCTCTGCTTTCTTCTGAGGGCTGCAACAATGCTCTAGAGCAGCCATTCTCAGTCTTTTTCATTGAAAAAAAACATGGACATAAACACAATATGAAAGAAATATTCAATCTGGATTGTATAATGTTATAAACCTTAAAAGATTATGTTTGAAGAACTGTGTCCAGGGGGCCACATGATCCCTCCCATTTGAAAATGGCTGCTCTGGGGATCCCCTAATCTTTCAGAGCAGATTTCCACAAACACCTTCAAGGTGAAAGAGAGAACACTGCCTTTCCTTAACCAGTAAAAATAGTTTCACTTAATGGAGGTCAGGACATAAGCCAGTGTAAATGTCATCCTTTAGCTGGGATCCAAAGATTGCACAGTTTATTCATTTACAAAGGGTTATTAAGGTAAAAAGGGTCAAGGAAATCATGAGCTAGTTAATAACACTTCATTGTAGAGCAAAAATAAGAGTAGGGTTAGCATATTTCAGTTTTCAAAATCCACGCTTACTCATTCATCCAAGTTAAACCGTCCAACTTGCATACTGCAGAAAGTTACACTATATGCTATTTAATGTGGACTTTTCCCTGGTATGCAAATTAAACATTTAATTGTTGTATTGTTTTAATCAACAATAGGTCAAAGCACTGACAGTATATTTTGCTTTATGTCTTTGGTTTTATAAGGGCTGGACAACAGCTTTGCCCCTCTAATGAAAGCTGGAAATACAGACGATGGTCTATGTAGGTGTAACATAGCATGTGTAGAAATGTGGCCCAAAGGGTATCATGGCAAGCCGAAACGTGAGGCAGTAATGAGGATTAAACTTGACATATTCCACAGCTTTGAGGCATCTTTCATCATGACTATTGAAAACATACACGTGGTACCTGAGGCCCTGAGTTGGTTTTTGTGTGGACATTGGGTTAATTTCAGAAATCGTCAGCAAGCGACTGATTCAGGCAGTTTCAAGAGCAGCTTTCCCCCTCTCTTAGAATCGAAGAATAGAATAGAATAGCACTTTATTGTCATTGTACAAATAAAACAAAATTAAAAAGTGTTATCCAGTCTGCGCATCACTCACCCCAAATATAAAAATCCCAAGACTACCATTAAGAAGCACGCATCCATACATGCTCCTACATTATCTCGCCCAACATCATTTGTACCCATTACCGACATAAAACAAGACATATACCCACACAACTTTACATTCTCTCACCTGACAGCATTAATAAAACATAAAAACTACAATTAAAAAACAACAACCATACACACACACAATCCCACTCTCTCTCACCCAACGATTGCACGATCTCCCATACAATGTACATGTTATATATGTGCTCTTCT
>JAHTLZ010000010.1:59128432-59143888 GCA_023846285.1 Phrynocephalus versicolor | reverse complement strand
TTGCCAGCTTAGCTGTATATCCAATGAGAAAAGTAGTATAAGTTGGTTGTACTTCCATCTGTTGTAACGATGGAGAGAGGGGGAATTAATATTTGCCCTTCATTAGAGGGATGCTGGCAGCTGTATTAAAACACATATAGCAGATTCTGCTTAAAATCAAACCCAGAGATAAAAGGTAAGTTGCCCATAAGCTGTCAATGTACAAACTTCAAACACTTGTAGTTGGTACAGCTTTGGACTTTTTATTGGTTTAATTTAGCTGTCTATCATTGATTGCATTTGTTATTTCAGTGTCCATATTTTCCTGTCTGCAGTTAGCCTTGATCTAAAAGCCTTGTACTTGGATGCACAATACCAAACTAATATAAGGAATTGCTGCTACAGAGTGTGTTGTAAATTATATAGCAAGAAAGTAATTGTAAGTCTGCCAGAGCTGGAGGTTAACTTGGCTGTTTTTTTTAACAAGTATTTTAAAAAAATCTTCTGTTCTTTATGATGCTCAGGTGTGGTATTAAGCAAATCAGGATTCACAGTGAATTTTTGTCTAGTTTTATGGAAATAAGCAAGATTTATGAAAGATAAAATGGTACTTGAGACAATGATAGGACTGATTATAGACGTTTAGACAGCCTGCTTCTGAAAGACTTGTAAGTAATTCTTCTCTGCTAGAGTGGACCTTAGATTACGTTGGAAAGAGCTTTTTTAAAAAAATTCTTAGCATTGGCTATAAATCTTAGGAGACAAAAGAAACCACTTTCTCTAGATGTCTTCCTTGATAGGAAATTCTAAACCTGAAGTAACTTCTCTAAAAACACTGCCATGGCTTGAAAATGTCAAGATATGTAAAAGTTGATAAAACATATGTTATGTATATTTAACAGAATGTGTAAAGAGAATTGTAAAATGGAGGCAGTTAGATTCTGCAGTGTCATGATGGTAATCCACAAGTGTTAGAGATAAGTAATCACAGGCATGTTAAGTGATGAAGTGCAGGTGGAACTGATTGTAACATCATGATTTGTAATGGTTAGATCAGATTGCATCAGATTGTTAATTAGTGATTGCATCAGATCTTATGAGTGCTGATTTGTATAAATAGCACTAGCTTGCCATTTGTATTTTGGGGACTGTTATGGTGAGAACAGTTTACCCCCCACTCTGTTTGTCTGTTTGCTATATTGTATATAATGCTTGGTTGTTATGCTGTGTATATTTTTGATGTAAATATGAATATATGAGTTTTTACTCTATTCATTGTCATTGTCTATCTGTTAGCCTAACTCTGCAACCCTTTATATCAATACTGACATTTTATCTATGTTACTGCTGCACTGCTCAGTGGCAAACACATTTAATTATATATTATATGTAACTGCCCATTCAGTATAGTCTGTTGACAGAAAACCCCCTCATTCCCCTTACCTAGAAAAGGGATGTCAGGATCAGGGCTGCAGAACTCCGCCCCACTGCAGAGCCAGGCCCCTCTCAGGCTGAGGTAATCAGAGAGTGCAGCTGGTGAGCCTGCTCCTGGTATAAAGCTAGCTGCCAGCACTCCCTGTTCCTTTCCTCAGCAATGCAAGACCTCTGGACTCCTGAAAATTAAGACAAAAATCTGCTGGAGGAAATGTTCAATCAGCTGAAGTGTGGATATTTCCAGAATTTCGTTCGGTGCAGCTGCTAACGGTGAGGAGCCTGTTAGAAACAAGCAGTGACCATTTTCATTTGGCATCACCACTATGGTTGATTGCACAGGGATTCAAGGTCAGAGGTTTCAGAGCTAAGCAAACATAAGCCTTTTTGGCTGGAATTGGTAAATCTGTCAGTTTTGTATTCTGCACATGGATTTTTTTAAAAGGGGAAAAAAGACCAATTTCCACCTATTGAATTATGAAGAATCAGAAAGATAGATCCTTAGAGAATTATCATGCTGACTAACGTTTCATGGCTGTTGCATGTTTTAATGAGACAAAGCAGACGCCTTTTGAATATTTAAAAGTAAACGTCTACCTTTGGGAGGTTGAATCATCTCCTTAAGTTTATTGAGGGAGTGATAAACCACCATTCTCTAAAGAATGGAGATAGGCTTTTATAATTGGGAAGAAGTCAAATCACTCATCTGCCCCTGACAGTTCCCATAAGATAGAGACTTGAAGGGAAAATACCCTTTGGGGCTACAATTAACTTTATTGTGGCTTATTGTTGCATCCAAAGCACATTATTGTGTTCAGCCTTGTAAATACTAATACTCTTCCCCCCTTTTTATATTTTTGAAGCTTTCATAAATAGCAAAAGATAGAGTTGCCCAATAAAGTAACTTTATGTATGTTTTATTCTTTGAGTACACCAAGCTATCCAATAGTGTGCTCTCTGAAACAGTTTAAAGAAATGTTGTCAAATCCACATTGTTTCTAGACTCTCTCCAGAGGCAAGTATCTTTCCTAACTTTTTTTTTTGCCCCTTCATATCTACCAGAGAATAATTTTTATGTGATTCCAACAGGGCCTGAAATTAATGCTTCTTGTTATTATTTTAAAAATCAAGCAACCTTAACTACTTATTTGTCCTAGTCACGGTTTATAGTTTGCCTTTGCATTGTTCTCTTCTGTATGCATAGAATACATATTCGTTGATTTTTATGTAAAGTTTGGAGTTGGACTAAATTTCATGAACTCCTTCCAGCCTAGTGACTCGGATGATAAACTATAGTTGAAAAGCTGAGGGTTTTTCCTGCTGGAATTCTATGCCCATCATGGTTCCCCTAGAAATCTTTTCCAAGGAGAAATGCGGGGTAAAAATACTCTAAAATAATAATAATAATAAACAATCTGGTAAGATGTGGTGTCACAATAGGTTTAAGTGGCAAGCTTCTCAAGTTGTACATATGAGAAACTAAACTGCGCATCACAAGATGCCAGAGAATTAACATCATTTCAAGGAAATCAAACCCTGAATAAGATGCACTTATTGTTTGGGGTGTAGAGAGAAGATTTAAAATCACAGTTCATTGTTTTGATTCACTGATCCACTGGTGAATTTGGCTAATGAAGTCTGATGTTGGCATTGTGCAAGCTATTTTTCAGGGCACCATTAAAACTACAGCAATTGATAGTCATTAAGAATGTGCCAGGCAAACATTTTCATATTGGCTTCATTTTGGATTCCTTCTGAGAGGCCTAGTCTTTAGTTGTTGTTGTTTTGTGCTTTGGTCCTTTCATTTTACATCAAAGGGATAGTTATCTTTGGGTTATTCATTTCATGTTTCCCTATTTGTGTTTTCTGGCACTCCAAAAGCTCTAATGATTTTTTAAAAAATATAGGCCAGATAAAGCAGAGAAAGGCAAAAGAGAATCAATATGCTCCAAAAACAGGCAACAGTACAACCAATAACAAGGATACCCACAAAGCCCAGCAGACAGGTTAGACCCAGTTGCAAAAATAATTCAAGTAAGGAAGAAAGACCAAAATAATCCAAAAGACAGGAAATTTGAGGGGGGGGGTGGAAATCCAAAAAATAATCCCAGGGAACAGTAATAAAAACAGTCCACAGACATGGAAGGCAACTTTCCCCCAAAACCAATTAAAAGGACAAAAAGACAAGGCTGAAAGATGGAAGCACACAGGCTGGCTGTAAGGCAAGCAGGCAGCACAATCCAAGATGGATAGTGTAACTTGCTCAGCAGAATACAGTGCTGTTCCCACCTGAATTTAGTGGTTTAGGTATGTGGCTGAAGAGACAGAGAGTTGAAGGTTGATTTTCCAGTGTCCCTTGTTGACAGGGGTTGGACTTAATGATTTGTGGGGCCCTTTCCCGCTCTGCAGTTTGATGATGATGATGGTGGTGGTGGTGGTGGTGATGATGATGATGATGATGATTAAAATTTATGACTTAAGGAAAGAGTATGTCCCTGGGTTCCAATCAATTCAAAACCTTGTAAAGATTCAACATTCCCATTTCCCCTTATGACTGGCTGCTGACAGCAGCCCTCATAGGGTGGTTGGGGAAAATATTTATCAGACCGTTTTGACAGGCAGAGGGAGAAAGAAAGGACAGAAGAGGTAATATGAAAGAAACACGAAACTTTAATGTACCCCTCTGTTAGATATTTTCTTTCGGCAATCAACAAAAGAACAAGAAATAAGAATTGGGGAGGGGAGCTTCTTTTGTGGTTCTGGGTCTTTCATTAAAACATGAAAGGCCCATCCCTAGTAGTTATTATGCTGGGGGCTACCCTGGGTTCCTGTCATGACATCAACATGTTCAGTATTTCAAAGAAGGCAGGGATACTTTGCAGCTACTGCACACTGTTTGACCCCATCCATGAGAATTTGTCAGCTTATGAGGATCTCTACCTGTTAGACTCTGGAGGCCCTGGAGACAGACTAGGTCCCTCAAATCAGGCACTGACCAGTATGATTTCAGTATTCAAGGAAACACTGGGCCTGGATGCTCTGCAAGAATCTTTCTGAAGCATCTCCTTCTGAACCAAAGGAGAAGGTCAAATCACTTCAGCCCTACTAGGCATAAAGACCAGTGCAGGCCCTAATGGTCTGACAAAGGAGGCTGAATGTGAGAGCCCAAAGGAACATGAATAAATATCTCCTTACCAGTAAAATAAAGAGTCACTGAAAGTAGAACAAAACATTGGCAGCTGGACCTGGGCTGTGAAGACCAGAACATATAAGCCTTCATTTGGGATTTGGAAGTGCTGAGGCAATGCATAATAGCTGGTATCCTGTTTACTGCATGATCATGGAAAGGTAATCGTGTAACTGGTTGTGCCCTGGTGGCACAGTCAGGCTCTTGACTATGCAAAGGACAGCCCAGGGTGCAGGAAGACCACTGAGCTCTTATGCACATGGTTTCTGTTAGCAGATTTTGGCCCATTTCTTTGCCATAGTTTGGCACAATGGAATCCCTGATTCCATTGCATTTGTTGATCAGCTTCCTGTGCAATTGACTCCCGGACTCTTGGTTATGACCAAGAGTCCGGGAGTACTTTGTTTAGTTTTTATCCTAATTTTGCCTAAGTTCCTGATTTATATTTAGCTTTCATCCTAATTTTGTCTAAGTCCCTGTTTATGATCTTGATAAGCTGGAGCACTGGGCTGAAACCAACAGAATGCTATTTTAGGCTGCAGTCAGAGAAGTCTAATTTCCAAATCCTGCGAGGTGCTCGTCCCCCTCTATTCAGCTATGGGCAGGCCTCAACTTGTGTACTGTGTCCAGTTCTGGGTGCCACACTTAAAGAAAGATGCTGACAAATTGGAACAATTTCAGAGGAGGGCAACAAGAAGGGGCTGGAGGAGGGCTAGAAACCAAGCCCTAAAAAGAAAGACAGAAAGAACTGGGGATGTTTCAGAGCAAAGAAGGTGAAGGGGGGATACAATACCATTATTTAAATACAGTATTTGAAGTGCTGTCATACAGAGGAGGGGCAAAATCTGTTCTTAGTCATCCCAGAGTGCAGGACACACAACAATGGGCTCAAGTTAAGAGAGACCAGCTTTCAACCTAATGGTTAGAGCAGTATGTCAATGGAATCAATTACCTCAAGAGGTGGTGGGTGCTCTAACACTGGAGGCATTCAAGAGAAATTTAGGCAACCACCTGGCAGAGAGCCTTTGATCTGTATCCCTGAATGGAGTGGGCATTGGACTTGGTGGCCTTATAGGACCTTTCCAACTTCACTATTCTATGATTCCCAGTAGCAGTGTTAAATGTGTGGTTGGTTGGTTGGTTAACTTTGGGCTTCTTTCAGTCCCAGGGTCTACTGCTCCGTATCTTACTTTGGGAGGTAGTGGTGAGCACTCCAGAGCTGGAGGCACTCAAGAAAAAGTGGACAACCAACTATCAGATCTGCTTTGATCTGAATTCCTGCCTTGAGCAATGGGTTAGACTTGAAGCCCTTATCTGTCCCTTCCAACACAATTATTCTATGATTCTGTGTTTTTAATCTGATAGGAGCAGGGAGAATGGACAAGACTAGAAGGCTTTCAGAGGAGAAAAAGGTTGTGGATTCACTAGTCAACTGCCACTTGTGCAGTTCTGCTTGGGTCATGGTTGCCTGAGTCTCACAATGTGTCAGGCTGAATTGTGCCTCCGGTTTGATGAGAATCCAGGGAAGGGTAATGACATTGTGAAGAATGAGGGTTCACCTAGTGATGATTTCTCTTCTCTGCATCTGTTGACCCCAAATGCTCATTCATAAGCCGCAGGAAAATCTGCCGCATGTTGTGCTTTGAGCAAAAAAGGATGGCTTCACATCAGGCTGCTTTGTTGGAAATAGTTAACAGCGTTTCTTCCTCTTTACACCCCTCCAATAGCTTTTATCTTTCAAATGATAATGTTTCTCTCCTCCTTGACACACTGCAAAGCTTGAAATACCACCCCAGACAATCAAAGGCATGTCTATTGGTTTCCATGGCAACCATCTCCAATACATTCATTTGAACCAATTTCAGAAGGCAAAAGGAAGCCAAATAAGAAAACTGAAGTCCCTTCTTTCTTTTCCAAACTTGGAAGGCATGAGCCACCATCCAGTTCTGTCTTCCCTGCCCGTTGGTGAGGGTGCCCACACAGAGAGGACAGAAAGTATTTCCAGGCAAAACATAAGAGCACAAAATGGTTTCAATTGGCATGGGTACTCACGAATGCAAAATGATGAGTGGGAAATGGCGATGGAAGTGCTGACAGTGTTCCTGGGCTTTTAGAATGAATGGGATATTGGTGGGATGCTTGGACCTTCCCCAATAAAAAGAGACAGTGCACATAGATGCCTTCAGGGCCTTGTGAGGACTGGGCTGAAATCAGGGAACAGAGTCAGAGGTGTTCAGGTTTTCATAAAGGAGGGGGCAAGTCAAACCGACAGTCATCAGGATATTAATCCCAGGTCAAAATAATCCTGAAGTCATCTTCTTATATCCCCTTTCTCTGACAGCGAGCAAATAACACTGCATTTAAATACATTTAATATCGGATTCGGCATCATATGATAATAAATGATTTAATTTGATAGTGTTTAATGATGATGAATTCACTAATAATCTTGAATGACAGTTCATGTGATAGGTCAATCTACTTTAACAGAACGCAAAAGGGAATAGAGTACAATCTCAGGAAATTACAAATAATTGCAGTATCTTCATGAGCCGTCAAGTCAATTCTGATTATAGCAACACTTTCGGAGGTTTTCCAGGTAAAGACTATTCAGAAGTGGTTGACCATTCCCTTCTTCTGTTGACATCCTGGGATTATGCAGCTGGCCCAAGACCACCCAGGCTGGGTCTACCTGCAGGAGGCACCAATAGGGAATCAAATCCCAATCTCTGTCTCTGAAGCCAGACCACTGAGCTATCCTGCCAGCGAGTATCTATAAAGAGATATTAAAATTCAGAGCAAAAATGTGCATAATGGAACAAAAACTTCTTTTAATTGCAATAATTAATATACAGCTAGCTGACTAGGCTAATGTCCTCTGAGCTTTCATTTGGAAAACGTACATATATTTATTGTCCCCCCCTTCCCCTGTTTTCCAGGCAGGGTGGACAGTTGCAAGAGGAACAGGTTCTAGAAGCAAGGGGATGGGTTTCTGCAGATTAAATGCTGGTTCCACAGAAGGGTTAAAATCCAGGTCCAAGGGATGACATGCTCTGAAGCAGGTGATGTCAAAGACCAACCCTCCCCTCATGTCTTGGTTCTGAGGATCCCCGCTGCAGAGAGGTGGCTGTTTGCTTCTGAAGGCACCAAGGTGGACACTGTTACTGCTGTTTGTACTGCTTGGAAGAAGGGTCAAATGAGCTTCCGCTTTCATGGAGAACTCATATGTGGTGGCCTTGAACCTGGGGCAGCAGCAGCTATGGAGCCACTACTCCCTGATGCCTGGCCTCCTGCATGTTGTTGTTTCTGGAATTGATTCAACAGAAAAAAAACAAAACAAATTCAGCTTAAGGAAGAACAGTCCCTTATGTAAGAAGAACTTAGCCTGAAGATCATCACTCCAAATAGATTTTGTAAGCTTTTTGTGAAGTTGATTCCTCAGTTCCTTCCCTGAACCCTGATGCAGCTGTTGGCGGTATGAATACCATTGTCTGCTTTGGCAACAACAATCAGTGCATTGGGTGCTCTCTGCCTTTTAGAGACCTGAGGCAAGTTCGTTCCCTTCCAATCCACCTTTGGCCTCAACTATGAAAATGTTGGCATGATCTTCTAGAAATATTTGGAATTGGCACAACATTGGGTGAATCTGCTCTCTTTGTTTAAAGGCATACTTTCTGTCCTGGACATATGACCTAACAATTACAAGACAACGTATTACCAAAGGGTGACTGTGTAGTGGATTGCTCAGCCAGAGGGAAAATTCAGTGACATTCCATGGCATAAGCTTTAATTAAGCAGCAAGGCAATCGCTAGTTTGCACAATGTGTGAACTACCAAATTGCCTGTACAGCACACCCCCGGTGAAGGTCATTGCGGCCAAACTGTTTCATTGATTGAAAGGCTGTGCCTGACAGAAGCTAAAAGTTTTGCCCCCTATGAAGTGCATATTGATTTTTTTTTAAAGTAAATGCTGCCTACAGTATCTCTTATTCAGGAAGTGTTTCTTTTCTTCTTCTAGAAGAGTCGCAATTTGTTAATTTTAAAATAAGCAAAATTCAGCAGTCAGACTTTGTTTTTGTTAATTACCTGCATGTATTTGAAACAGTACATCCATGTGTCATGTAGGATCACAGAATATCAGGATTAAACATATTTACCTATCATATGATCCAGCCTCTCATTGTTCCTCATAGGAATTGTTCAATTGCAACTGATTGTTCAGCCTGTGATGTCATTAATTTCATAATCACCACAAATTCTGGCAAGTCTTATAACAGGCGATGACTGTGAATATCCCGTTCTTCTTCATGGTCCCTGAACCACATAGGCGGGTTCCTTCCACACCTGCGTGAACATCCTTAGAACCTCCCAGCACACATTTCACCATGCATGGTCCCACCCTGAATCAAGCCCTCGGTCCAATTTTTGCTGCTTCTGTGAGCATACCTTAGCAGCTTCCCTCGAACTCTTGCATAATCTTCTCAGGTAGTTGGTAAATAGTTCTTACCAACTTTCTCATTGCTCCTTCACCCACCTCTGATTCTTCCTCCCAAAATCAGAGATGTTTTCTTATACAGTACCACCCCTGTATTTGCTGATTCGCCATCTGCAGATTCAGTTATCCGTGGATGGTGATCAGTGGGCAGTGGGGGGGGTATTGGGGGCGAAAGCTGTGCCATGCTGCCTGGGCGGTGCTTTTCCCTCTAGCATCCCAAGACTCCCACTAGGTAGATTGGTGGACCAGGTGGGGTGAAGGCATGCCCTCCCACCGTCTGGTCCGCTGACCTGCCCAGCGGGAGTGTGTTAGTGCTGGGAGTGAAAGCCGAAGGGGGCCTGGTGAGGAGTCCACACAGCTACAGTGGCTGCTCCAAGGCCCTTCTTTCGCCCTTCTTTCTTTCTTCCTTCCTTCCGGGCGCTCAAGCAGGAGGAAGCCCAGGCACTCTCCTCACACTCCAGACCGTCTCCCCTCTTCTTTCCCTGCTCCCTGCCTGCTCCCATAGAGTGGGCTGCCATAGAAATGGGTGGGTTTTGTACCAGGGATGTTACAGTAGTTTGTTCGCTGCCGTGACCAGAGGTTGGACGCAAAGATTGTTCAGGTCCCTTCCAACTGAGGATGTCATGATGACTCAGGGTTCTCTAGAATTGGAAGCAACTGGCTTACGAATAGCAAACAATGTCCTCTTACATTTGCTAATCTTTGGCTGATGTGGCTAAACTCACCAGGGACTTTGTTTTTACTCCAGCGAGCCATGTCACAACCTGTAGCTTGTTGTTTGCTTAGGATTCTGGTTCCTTTGAGGAAAAGAAATCAGAATGAACAGCTTAGCTATCATGATAAGCTCCAGACAGAAGAAGAAACCAGTCTGGGCACTTGCTACATGTAAAAGGAGCAATAAGGAGTTAGAGAGAGCCTTCATTCACATGCTGCTTGTAAACAGTAAGACAGAAAACCATATAACAAGGACTTGTTACACTTGAATGCAGCATTTGATATGTGTTCCCCGTATACATTTTCATCTTCCAAATGCATGGTTTTGTTTTATTATAAAGTAAGTACATTTTACAAGAGCTTTTACTTTTTTGTTAAAAGGCTGTAGGTGGGCACACAGAATTGTCACGTTCATGTGATTCCCCCCCCCATTAGTTCTGACTACCAGCTAATTTCCACTTTTATAGAGTAGGCCTAATAATGTTTTGAGTGTGTCTGTTCAAAACATTATTATGCCTACTCTGTAAAAGTAGTCATAATAATGCCTACTTGGGAACTAACAGCTTACCCATATTCCACATGCTGATGAGCGTGGTCAATAGCTTTCGTCCAGCATAATTACATATTTCTCCATATGTTTTCCCCCCAATTAAATTCAAACGCATGGACATTTAACTAGCCTTCAGTGTTTTTCTCATTAGCTAAAGAGCAATTTCAGAAATCCGGAATTACTACAGCAAACTGCTGCACAGCTTATGTTACTCATCCATCTTAACTGTCCTGCTGCTTTTTTTTCCCCTGCCCCCCCTAAAATGTCTGTAACAAAAGACCCCCCCCCTCCACCCACTCACTGCTTTTGCAAATGAAATAGGGAGGACAAAGTTGGCAGAACCGAAGGCACAGTGACCTTTTAGTGGTAGACAGAGATGCACTAATATTGAAAGACAATTATCTGAAGTGCCTGTGGGTACCGGCTTCCTCTTGATAACCTGAAATGCTAATTACCTACAAGAATTCCAGGCAGATGTTTGTGACTTGAATTAATTGCTACTCAAAGAAGAATATTGTGATCACCTGTAGGAAAGACTACGGAAAGCAAAATAAGGTTGTGCAGATAACTCTTGACACTTGGAGAATGAGATGCCCCACCATTGCAATTCATCCCCTTGGTTGCTTGGGGTTCTCAGCTACAGAAAAGGCCCTATTTCTCAGACACTGAGCCTCTTCTTTGGAAACTGGAAATTTGTTTTTCTTCCACCCCTGCTAAAAGTATGTGGATTAAAATAGCATCTAGGCTTAGAAATATACTGAAAGTAGAGGAACAGCATCCAGTGCAGGTGTAGCATGCTTGTGGCCAAGGAGTCTAATCAGTATTTTATCAGGTCTGCTCTGATCCAGTTTTGGGTTAAAAAAAACACTTATTTACATAACATATTAAATGTGATGATTATATACCATCCCATAGCACTTAAAGCACTCAATGGGAAGTTTTCAGTTTAATTAATCAAGCTACACATTGTCCCTGCAGCAGGCACTTGACTGACTGTGGAATGGTGGAAGGCTGAGTGAACCTTGAGCTGGGCTACCTGGAATTGAAACCAGGATGTGAGCAGAGTTTTGGCTAAATTATTATTAGTTTGACTACTGTGCCATGAGGCTTCCTGGATATGCTGCTGTGGATAATTCTCTTTATTCCTCAGGAGAACATGCACCAGATAGAACTGTTTAGATTTGGAGAAAGCCTTGTGAATTAGGATTGTCAATGTACTGTAACATTCAGTAGTGTCTATCAAACAGTGAACTTGCTTTGCAAGGGGGGGACATGTATCCTTATTGTCTGGAAGGTCTGTTCCTGTGGTTTTATGTCCATCTTTTTTTCAGTTCAGCCTAATTTGTTCTATGGCTGAGTCTAAAAGTTGCTCAGAATGTTTATTACCTTACACAAGTAGTCTTCATAATTCAACACTGCCTAGTAGGGAACTTCCACCATCTACCAGAACATCTTTGGGGGGCGGGAGAGCAAAGATTAGCAACTTGGCCAGCCATTTCTCACCTGGTATTTTGGACTACATTTCTCATAATTCTCAGATAACATAACAAAATGTCTGAAGGGCATCAGGTTGGGGAATGTTACGATGAATGAACCAATGGGATATGCCAGGGCTAAGCCCTATGTTGTATTTCCTGTGCCAGACTCACCTGGGGACAGGTGTGAAGAACAGAGCACTTTTGCCTTCATCATTCACTGTTACCTTGAGTCCCACACACCTTGGGATTAAGGAAGATATTCAGTGAAAGGGTGGTTATTTTTGACAGCTGTTGACGTCCTTGTTCTCCCCTGTTCTTTTTGGCAATTAAGCAGACTAGGTAAGTGTTAACATTCTGTGCTGTTCTGCGAAGGAATATCATAAAGAAGAAAGAGCAGAAAGTCAGTGGAGACTTTTTGACACATATTTCAATTAGGATGAATTGCAGAACAGCTGACTTCCTTCTTTGCTTACAGTTGAAGTTCTGTACTGATACTGCCTTACAATAAAAATCCAGTTGTTTTGACACACAAATAAAATCTGAGGGAAGCATTGATCTGGTGGGTGAAAAACAACATTCTTTTTGCTAGTTCTAAAATGGCGAACTCACAAAAGTTGGCAGTCACACTTAATCAGCTGCCAAGAAAAATGTGGGAAGCATTCTGTTATGGAAGGGTCTCTGGAGGAACCCATCCTGTATAAATCAATCTGGCACAAGGTATCCGATTCGACCTATATCTTTTTTTGTTACATGGTTGTTGTGAGTAGTTGTTTACCAGTATAAACTGGATACAGTAAAGTCTATGCTGCCTGTAAAGGTCACTGTCTGTTTTAGGGAAGAGTGTGTGTGAGGGGGAACACTGTAGCCTTCTCTGGTGGGCTGTTTGTCTTCACTCCCCCAAGACCTGATGGAGACCCTGGTGTCAGGATGCCAGGAAGGCACAGGAAGGGAGATGGAGGTCGCAGCTGGGTGGGGAGGGGAGCTGATGAGGTAGATGAGCCACACCTGGGTGAAGAGATACAGGCTGGACCCCATTGGTGAGAATGAGGCTTAAAAGAGGAAGTGGAGGGGCTTCCTTGCCCTCAGCCAGGTCAGAAGGGGAGGAGTGGGTGGGGAAGTGACAGAGGAACTTGACCCCCCATGTTTTGTACCTTGTGAGTGGATTGCCTGGCGATGGTGGAGTACTCTTGGACTAGGGAGCTACAGCTTGCTGAAAAGCAAGGTGCAGGGAGTGGCCCCCTTTTAGCCCCCCCACCCCAACAGCAACTCTCTGGAGACTGTGGGGACCCACTGGGCACCCAAGTTCCACCCTGACTCAGAAACAGCACTGGGGGAGGAAGCACCAAAAGGAGTTTCTTGAGCTGAGCTGCCAGAGATAAGAAGGACTTGTGGGACCTGGGAGTCTCTAAGCACCCAACAATACACACCCTCTTTGAAAGGCTTTTACAGGCTGAGTGTGGAAAACTAGACCTCAGCCAACAGCCAAAGCCTGTAGACTGCTCTGGCTCAGTGAGAAGAATGCAGGCAAGAACAGGGAGCATATTTAGTGGGGGATTAGTGGCGTTAATGCAGACCTCTTGTGAATTGTTAGATTATGGCGCACCAGCTGCTCAACCTGTCCTTATACCCCATTCCACGACTTTATTAAAGTCCAGTTTTAGCAGTACTAAGAGACTTGACTTAATGGTACCCATGTTCAAGGAGGCCCTTTCCAAAGCCTATATCTGGGGGGTAGGGGTACAAAGGGGTGGTTGGCAGAACCTTAATTTTGAGACCTGGTCAAACCACATGTTGTTCTCATGGCCCAGCTAGGTGGCATGTCCTTATTGCCTCTTGCCCAAAAAGAAATGTGGAAGACGTGCTGCGAATAAATGCAATGGAAAGGTGAGATATAAACTTTCATTCAGCGAGTTTAATGTATTTATACGATATGTAACACACTCAAACCTTCCATCAGTCTTGTACTTCCTTGATGCATTATATTGTGATTTCTCTCATTGCCAGCAAGGATCTTGGATGAAGATGAGGGGAGTGTAAGTCAGCAGATTTGGGGGCACCATATTTAAGTAAGGCTGCTTTATATTTTTAGATGTAAAAAGTTAGCTGTACTGTGTGTGGTACGTAGCATGGCTGTAATCCATTTTTGCACCCACTTTCCTGTATTCAGAGGGACTTTTAAGTAAAAAGGGGGGTAAAACTTTGCACGTTCTGCTGAGATTTGCAGGGTATGTAACATTTTTCAAAACTAATCTGCAGGATAATGTCCAGAGCCGTAAGTTAATCGTTGGGAACTTTTGTGAATTGCAGTCCATAAAATAGGGCACTGGGAATGATGTCTACAACATATACTGTGTTCTCCCTAGGACCTTGTGTCACTGTTCCTGTACAAAAATGTAACAGTTCCATGTACCTGGACTATTTGTCATCTCAGTGTCTTGGTTATCTCTCAGGACAATGGAATAAATTAAGTTATACCACAATTAAATTTTGACTTGCCCAGTCATGCTTGCAGGGTACATTGATGGCTTATGTCAATGTTAAACCATAATTGGGAAAGGTTTACGATCCTTAAGATTATACAGTCCCTAAATGCCAGCAAGTCCTTTTGTAACCACCTTAATCTCATACAACATCATGAATATTAAGTTTGCAGTTCCAAAGTCTATGGTGTTTCTGTCTTCAACAAGATTAATCAAGTTGGAGCACAGAAATGCAGTATGTACACCCAACTGTTTGCTGTTGACACTGCTATCTGGCTGGACATATAAATTTTCAGGATGTGTCAATTGGTGCTTATTCCTAGGAGCAGCAGTGTACACCTAATTGTATGTCTTGCATGCTGAGCCCATGAATCAAGTCTGTCATTCATCTCAGGCTGCTCTGCCAACAGATAAATGTAGCTGCTGTGTGTAGTATGTACTTCACAGTTCGAGGCTGGCTTGTTCCAACTGTTATTTATGGGAAAGTTAGAGCCATAAGACATCTTTTCAAAGGTCAAGTGGAGAGAAAATATTTTCAGTTTTTTTGAGTTAACCTGAGGGCAATAGTTAACTCAATGTTCTCAGCACAGTCACCTTTTGGATATTTTTGTAACAAATAGTTGAGAAGCAATCTGGTTTTGGGAAAAATTGGATCCTTCCTGAAGAATCAACCTCTATTGGAAATTGCCAGTTGATTAATGGTTTTTGCAGTGAGTGGACATTGCCAATTCTCATGTGGGTGGGGGAAGGGAAGTGCCAGAAAGAAGTGTAGAAACTTTTCAAAACTTGACAATCGTGTCATTTGTGGAATCCCAGTGTCCTCAGGTTTAGTGGGTAAGCTGCATTTCACGCCTTCTGAGGCTACACTCTTTCACTAATAAGAGGTCCTTAGTATTGCTGGTAAGGGCAGCCTGGGGTGGAATTAAAACAACAAGATAATAGTATGCTATCTTCACATAGACCTATGAATTATATTGGTTTATATTTTACTCTATTGTATTGACTAATTGTTGTTAACTGCCCAGAATGGCCAGATGGATGGTATAAAAATCCAAGAAGGAATGAACTAACTAACAAAGTAACGAACTAACGAACTACATACATACATACATACATACATACATACATACATACATACATAC
>JAHTLZ010000010.1:59092502-59122726 GCA_023846285.1 Phrynocephalus versicolor | reverse complement strand
TGTGTGTGTGTGTGTGTGTGTGTGTGTGTGTGTGTGTGTGTGTGTGTCAGAGACAGAGAAAGAGACAGAGACAGAGAGACAGAGATTATTATATTTAATGCTTGGATTTATGTCAAGAAAATATACAAGATAGTCTTGCCGAGCTTACATTTAAAAATTAAAAGGAATCATGAAAATTAGGAAACAGATGACTTAATGGTGATGCCAATCCAGAGGTCAACAAACAGGATGGATACTTTCTATGTACCGCTAGTAGTTTCAGGTGAATCTCAAAGAAAAGTCCAGATTGCAAAGTAAAGTCCATAGGGGACTTCACAGAGGGTGCTGGAGTCTCCTCCTTTGGAGGTTTTTAAGCAAAGGGTGGATGGCCATATGTCGGTGGTACTGTGATGGGGGTTCCTGCATGGCAGGGGCTTGGATTGGATGGCCCTTGAGGTCTCTTCCAACTCTATGGTTCTGTGGTTCTAGTGTAAGTATTTTGTTTTTGTTTTTTTGTTTTAACATATGAGAGTTCCATGTTTATTTTATTAGTATCTGCCTGTTTCCTGGAGATCCTCTGCAAAAATGTATGAGTTAACAGCATATTAAAGGTGTTTTTGTTGTGTGCCATCACAACAAATTTTCAGTGATTTAGTGTCTTTGATCCCCAAGCTGAAGTTTTTGAAGAGGTAGACATTTTAGTCTGTCAAAGCATATCATACAAACATAAACACAAACAAAGAAATAAACAAGAAGTAGAAATGTTGCAATGCCTTAAATACTAATTGCTCTATTTTAATGTGAGCTCTTGTGGTTCAAGTCTACTTCCTTAGAAGTAGATTTGATCAAAGCTCACCTTAAAACATTGTGGTTACACTTTAAGGTGCTGAAACATTTCTGTCTATTGTTTTTGTCTGTCTGTGTTTATTTATTGTCATATCTGACCTCCAAAAGGACCTATCACTGACAGCCCTGCTTACCAAATCTGCAGACTAATAGCTGTGGCCTTTACTTCATCCAGCTGAAGTTGACATCACAAGTATGTTTTTGTAATAGTGTCTGTTTTCTTTCCTTTGGAATGAGTTGCCACTTTTCTGACACAAAACAGATGGTTCCAACTTGTTAGCATCTGCAAAACTTAGCAATAGATGGACAAAATAGATAATGACTAGTTTCAGTAACAGATGGCTGATAGACAGATTTGTGTGTAAACTGATAACATTATATTTAAAACGAAAGCGTATCTGCCCATTATAGCAGCAATTACTATACCATTTAGACCCTGAAAATTCAACTAGGCTTTAACATAAGCATTTTGTAATTTTTTTCAGACCAAAGGTTAAGAATGATTGACTTGATAATTATAACTGCTTTATCACATCTGTAGCATTCTTATATTAAAAACAACATTCTTGTATAAGCTGATCTAATAATTGTTTTAACATTTATTATGCAGATGAGGAAGTGTTGCTTTTGTTTTATAAACTCTGTTCCTTTCAGATTTAAATGGTTTTTAATTGGAAAATTATCCACCCCAAAAGAGTGTGATGTAATCAAACTCAAATGAAGAATATTTTGGAGTCATACCTGGAGTCAGTTTCATCCAAATATGAAGGTATGTGTCTTGTTATTTTGCATCAACATGTGTGGATCCAACAAAATGCTCTTGGTTGCTAGCAGCTGACAGTAGATGGCATATTCCTAAAATAAGCAGCTGACTGCAGCATACACCACCTCTGAACCAATGCCACCTCTACCTTGAACTCTACCACTCTACCTTGAAACTCCACTTATATGCTGCAAAACTTCTTGGCTTTTTTAAGTTCTTGCAATGCCAATCTCCACAGAAGCAAACAAGAAAAAACAAACAAACAAGCACAACAAGTTTATTTTCATAAGCCCGTTGATTGTTGTGCCATCCTGTGGCAAAAG
This sequence comes from Phrynocephalus versicolor, assembly GCA_023846285.1. Classification (NCBI taxonomy): domain Eukaryota; kingdom Metazoa; phylum Chordata; class Lepidosauria; order Squamata; family Agamidae; genus Phrynocephalus; species Phrynocephalus versicolor. The sequence goes on along the minus strand of JAHTLZ010000010.1, from coordinate 59,120,815 downwards.
GTGTAAGGAGTTATGCTATATCCGAATTCCAAACAAAGATAATCTAAGAGGTCTGGAGTCCCCTTCTAGACAAAAAAAAAAACAACAAAAACCCAACCCTCATGTGTAGAAAATGAGAATTGGTTTTCAATTCAGTTCCGTTTGGCGCCAGTTTTGGGCAGAGAGGCAATGCCAATGTAAAGCAAGTGTGCCCTGCATATAATTGACAGGAAGACTTTGGCAGATGCTTCAGGACAAGGGGATACTTTTTACACCAGATGAGACATTTGTCCCCTGTTTAATATATGACAAATAACAAATTTTAAGGAAATTTGTTGGACTAAATGGTGCACCTATCATTTGTTGGCCCACCAACAACTGGCCAAGGAGACAAAGTGGAATTATTAAGAAACCTAGAATTTCTGTTGTGAAGAATCATGACATTGGGACAGGAAAGTCACGCTGCTGAGGAGGTGGAGTCCCGTACTAGGAGGACAAGGCTGAGGGCTGTTTCTGGCTGGTTACAATTAGAGTTCGGGAATGTTTCGTGCCATGCTGCAATGTGCATAGATTTCCTCTCTAGTTTGCATTACTTTGCACACATTGCCAATAGCAGTTTATTGCTGCTGTTTGTTATGCTCCAAAACTGAAACCTGTTAGCTAAAGATGTTTTTCAGCTTTCTCACGAACTTTTTGTTACTTTTCTCTGATGATTTTATGTGCCATTTCCAGGGAACTGGTCTATCACATCTCAACTTGATGCACAAAGCTAAGTTCCACTGTGCCTTGTTCAGTTTTTTTTTTATCAGCCTGCGCAAAATAATTGACCATGTCAAGAAACAGAAACATTTAGCTTCTGAAATTCTCTTAATCTGTAAACTCATATAAATGTTATTTTTAAGTGACAAGTTCTGTTCACTTTGACTCGAATGGATTGTTCTGCAGGTAGGCAATAACCATTTCTCTGTTGCATGATATAATGCTTGCAAATCACTCCCTTCAGTTCTCATTTTTTTCCTAAACTGCTATCGTTTACAGTACATGAGACTCCAGTACTGGGGGAAAATTGCATAGTAAAAATGTATCAAAATGCTATGCCTAGTTAATTTCCATAAAATATTCTACTCACAGTTTACTCTGGATTACTTTCCCGCACAAATCATCTTTTCCTAGATGTGCAGTGCTTTCATAATGATACAAGGGGGCTATTATGGTTTCACTTTTTTGGAGCGATCAAGTTTTACAATAAAAGTGTGGCGTAATCCTCATGGCAAAAGACAGCTGTCTTGCTCCTATGCTGGCGGCAAGAAAAATTAAACAAAATTTTTTCTTCTGCTGAGGAAGGGTAGACCTTAATAAAAAGAAAGGGACATCATGACAAACTTGAGTGCTTGGTTACATTTAAGACTCTGGTCTGGTATTTCCTCTTCAGCCAGAGGTACATTAGTATTCTCCAATATTTACTGAGAGTGAAAGGCACATAGGATCCGTTGTGTGCCAATTTTATTTTTAAAAAATTCCTTTTCAAAAGCTGCCTTCTCAGAATTCCTAAAACAGTGTATACACTGGGTTAAAAAAAGTATCCTGGAGATTGACGAGAATCTGCTGCCACTTTCTGCATGTTTTTTATTACCTCCCAGTTCTCGGCATAATAAGATACAGCTTACCATGTGGTCAAACCTACTGAAAACTCAGAGTAGCAAAATGGGCTGGTGTTCATCAGAAGTGGGAATATAGGAAATAGCACGGAACCAGTGACTGTGACATTTTTTGTTGTATCTTGCTGAAGTAGTTCTATGTTTTTCCAATTTACTGTTCTCTCTCTCTCTCTCTCTATCACACACACACACACACACACAGCAACTTTGGTATGATTCAGGACAATTTAATATTCTTATACATGTAATTGAATTAGCAAATGAATAATGAGGGAGCAGACCATTAAAAAGACATGAAAGTGCTTAAGGTAACAGTAAAGTTCTCACTTCCCCCACAAATGCATGCTAGTCATGTCTGATTCTAGGGGCGGTGCTCATCTCCATATTCAAGCTGAAGAGCCAGTGTTGTGCAACTTTGTGGCCATGTGGCCGGCATGGCTGCAAGGAAACACTGTTTTGCTTTCCTGCTTTTTTATGGTGGTACCTATTTATCTACTTGCATTTACATGCTTTCGAACTGCTAGGTTGGCAGGAGCTGGGGTTATTAGCGGGAGCTCGCTCCACTGCATGGCACCCGGGATTTGAACTGCCAAGCTGCTGACTTTGCAGTCGACAGTTTTCAGTTCTCTAGCCCACTGAGCCGCCACGCCCCATGAAAGTGCTTACCTAGTGCTTAAAAACTGTTAATAATGTTACACATGGGGATAAGATGCTCAAGGCAAGATGGAGAAGCTATGTAGTGTGTATGGTTTCCTGTTAAATAGTATTGACATGTGTATGATACCAATCCTGCCATGCTATCTCAAAGCTTAATGTTTGTAGAGCAACAGTCATCATCAGTCAGATGGAGGCACTGTAGAATCATTCATGGGTGGTATATTATGTAGCTAAGAGGATGTATGTTCCTGGTTATGATCCAATGAACATGTCACAGACAGGATGGCAAACGCTAGGGCTGCAATCAGGATTTGAATGAAATGGAAAAAGAATTCAGCTCTACAAACATTCAGAGAAGAGGCACTGACTTGTGTTTTTACAATCCAACAACGGCCTACATATTGAGAGAACTATTCAAGTAGGAATCTTGGCTGCTTATACCTAACAGCCATCAAGGACTATTTTGTGGCTGTTACAACAAACAGCAGCAAGAGATTACCGCTCTAATAACAGCAAATCCCTGGAGCACCATGAAATCAAAGCTGGGGCCTGTGATTGATTTTGGCAGTGCAAAAACAAAAAGAAATCTGCAGTGTTTTAATGATGCTGCAGAGGTAAACAGCGAGGCTGATGAAGTGAAGGGAAACATTGTCTTCTGTATAGCCACACCTCTCATAATCTGAAGGCAAGGGTGGGCAGCACCTTCATTTGACCTCTTCATTGTGCTGAAGGACTGTTTGTCAAATTGGAAGGGACAATTAAATCTACAACACCTATAGTGAAGCCTGAAAAACCCAATAACCCTAACTGGCTCTGTAGTGCTGCACCCTCCATTTTGGAACTTGCTTTAAGTAAGATCACCTGACCTGTATCTGGCCATGCGTTTTTGAACTCCTCTTTCTTCTAGAACCTGCCCAGCTCAGGAATGCCCAGCCTGGTTAAGAGACTTGGCAAGCCCTGAAAGCTAGTGTCTTTCTGTGAGATTTTTAGTGACATAATAAAGGGATCCGCCACAATCATTTTCAGATTATGTAGAATGGCCATCTTCCCCCTGCTCTTTCCCCCCCTATACTTCAACAATCATATAGTACTAAGAAATAGTCTTGCTGCATTACAAGCCAACCATTAAAAGTGACCTGGAAGTTGAGTCATGGCAACTGGACTTCTTTTCTTGAGAGATTGAAACATTTCGCTGCTCATCAAAACAGCTTTGTCAGTTAGAGGAAAGCTAGTTTCGACTAGCTTTTTGTGTACATCTTCAAACCCACAAACACATTAAGGCAGAGCCTCATCCACCAGAAGGACCCTATGCCAAAGCAAAAAAAGGAGCAATATAGTATATGCAGTCCAATGCAGTGAGGAGTGTGCAGACCTCTACATTGGAGAAACTAAACAGCTATTAAACAGAAGGATGGCCCAACGCAGGAGGGGTAAGAGCTCAGGACCAGAATGAGCAGTACACCTCCACTTGAAGGACAAGGAGCACTCATTCAAATGGATGTACACATATTAGACAGAGAAGACAGGTGGTTTGAGAGAGGAGTCAGGGAAGCCATTCATGTGAGCATTGAAACCCCCTCCCTCAACAGAGGTGGGGGCCTCAGGCACAGTCTATCTGTTACTTATCAGGGTGTGCTTTCAACAGTACCCAGACAATTCAAAAATACTTCACACCTCCACCACCAAGGCCATAGCTAACAACTCATACTTTATGAGTTTCAGCGCCTTAGGCCGTTGTTCACCTAAAGGCCTATTGAGACGATTGTCTACTAAAGAGTCTATTCAGGCTATTGTTCATCTTATGAGCCTATTTCAGACCAGAGTGACAAGAGTTCAAAGGGAACTATAAAGTGGAAGACTCGCAACTAGCTTTCCTCAGATTGATGAAGCTGTTTGCTTCAGCAGTGAAACATTCCAATCTTTCATTAAAAGTGACCTGCTCAACTGACGGCAACCTACACAGGATGTCATCCTCAGCCTCCTTTCCCAGGAGTAAGCGCTATTGAACTTGATTTCTAATGAGCATGCTCAGGACTGCATTACAAGCCATGTAGAGAAGCCCCGTCATGAATCAATAAAGCTCCTGGTTTTCTGCTTCTCCATGACATCCCTAAATAGGTGAGTTCTCAGTTACTACTGAGGTTCCAGTACAGGGAGGAGCATGTTTGGTGTCATACAGGTCCAGCATACAAAAGCAAATACGTATGTTTCAAAGGTGATGAGGTTTTGTTAGGTGAAATGTCTGTGAGGGCACTTTAAAAATTAACATGTTTTGCTGGCAGAGACTTCATCCGATGCAGTATGCAGTGAGTCCGATGGAGTGGGCTGGAGTCTGTGAAAGTTTATGCCAAATAGCACTTTCAAGGTAATGCAGATTGATGTTGCTGCAACAGAATAAACTTGGCTTCCCTGCTGCATAAGTTTGCCCTATGGTCACCTGAGATTTCTCCATCAGGATCAGTGCCCACTATAATATTAACTGCATTCCCCTTTTATTCTATCAGATCTGGCACCGAGTCTGTCGACTGCCTAACCTTGACTCATTTACTTGGCTCCTGTCATCTCCCTTGAAAGTTCCAGGGTCATGATACACCAGCTGGTACTCTTACTATTGTACGTTCCCTCCTAATCAGCCCAGACAGGTCTTCAGATTGAATAACTATTGTGATGCCTAACTAGGTTGTCTTATGGTTTACAGGCACTTCTGTTTATCATAGAATCATAGAGTTGGAAGAGACCGCAAGAGCCATCTACTCCAACCCCCTGCCATACAGGAACCCCCATCTCAGCCTTCTTTTTGTGTCGTGGGAGTGCTGGGAAGTCTCGATAAGAGAGACTTGAAGGTTTACTGTTATCCAGAAAAGGCCTTGACGATTTAAGGCTTTATAAATGGGAACCTGCAAAAGCTTGGCCGGCAAGCCCAAAGTAGGTTGAAAAAAGACTCAGACACGTTTTCCAATCCTCTGGGCAGAGTTGCATGGTGGTAAGATTGCGCAGTATGGCAATTGTATAAGGGCCTTGTGTCCCATTTTCTTTAACAGATTTATGAATCTCCTTAATCAGCTTATATTGGAGTGCATGCCATTGTGGAACACCTTGAGCATTGGTTATAATGGGAAAAACCTGAGGGCTATTTGTTCCAGATTCCCCACCTGAGGAAAAGTCCAGCCAACTGTCCAAAAGGGCAGCTTTTGCAACTGAAGGAGGACCCACTTGAGCCAAAGGCTTAACCGGGGGGGGGGCGGACTTTGCCCCTTTTCAGGAGGAGGCAGAGGCAGCGTGCCAGTGAAATCCGTTTGAATACGATCCGGGGGTCTGTTCATAAATCCTTCAGCCACGAGTGAGGGAGAGGGGGCAGGGGAAGTCTTTGAAGCAAACAGAACTTGTTGATCTTGGATCATGTTCTGTGGGCTCAGTTTTGCCAGACAAGCCCGAACGTTACACCACGTATACAGAGTTTTTGCTGTTATTGCATGGTGATCATGGAAAATCGATCCAACCCTGTCCCACCTTTTCAAATCATATGATCCATCTGCTGGGAAGAAAGGGCAATGCTGGTCTATAGCTAAAATTAAATCTTCAACTTCCAAAGTGGAAGTTTGATGACCATTATCTAATAAAAGTCTCTTTAAAGCATCCCTGAAGGATTGTTGTTCAGCAGATAGAGCAGAAAAAGAGGCACCCATTTTTGAAACAGTGTCAATAGCCTTGAAAATATGAAATCACTCACCAGTGGTCAGTGGTCGAAGATGGCTTCAATGGTGAAGGTGTAGCGCGCGTGGGATCCTTTTTACCCGGATGAATGGTGAGAGATGAAAAGTAGACTCCTTAGTCTCCTGGCTGGCTCGCCATATGTCATGGGAGTGCTGGGAAGTCTCGATAAGAGAGACTTGAAGGTTTACTGTAATCCAGAAAAGGCCTTGACGATTTAAGGCTTTATAAATGGGAACCTGCAAAAGCTTGGCCGGCAAGCCCAAAGTAGGTTGAAAAAAGACTCAGACACGTTTTCTTGGTGCAATCATGGAGGTAGATCCTTCCTCCCCGCACCCAAGGGAAGCGCTTTTATTAAACATTCAGAATTACCAAGCTTACACCACATTGCAGCATTTTAACCAATCAACGGTCTGTATTTTTTTGTGCATGACCAAATAAGGATATGTCTTTGTCTAAAACTGAGACTACTGAGCATGCCCAAAGCTGCAAGTTACATAAGAGCTACTGCGCATGTGCAGAATTCTAGCCTGGGAAACTGATCAGACCAGGCAGCTTTAGCCAATCATGGCATTTTACCATCTAAAAGTGCAACATATTAGTTTTTGCATATCTAAACCTTGACATGATTCAGTACAATATGCTTGTGTTTAAACTCTCTACGCTTGTTCGTGACTTGCTTGCTTACATTTAATGGATGCCATGCAAGGCATTCTGGGAAATATTCTCCACATTTTTGTAAGGCTAAACATTTAGAAGGATGAGAGGGGATATGATAGGTATGTTTAAATATTTGAAAGGATGTGACATTGAAGAGGGGACTGGTTTGTTTTCCATGGATTCAGAGACTAGGACTTGGTGCAGTGGTTTCAAACTACAGGAAAAGAACTTCATGACAGCTATTGCTATTCGGCAGTGGAATGTATTGCCACAGAGGGTGGTGGAGTCTCCTTCTTTGGAGGTTTTTAAGCAGAGGCTGGATGGGGGATTCCTGCATGGAACCACACTTGACTAGAAATAATAACCTTAAGTTCTATACAGGTAACAAAAAACGTTAGACCTATATACTTTTCATACATATTTTGTACAGAAGAGAAATGGTTTTAATTACAACACCCAGTTATTCTAGTTTATCTGCAGTATGGACAAAATGGGGATTAATCTGAGAAGCCACTTGCAACCATACTTTTGGAGTAAAATATTCTGGTACCTGTTGACAAAGGCCCAGTTTAGTCAAACATGCAATAGAAGGACCAGCTGAACAACGGAGGTTATAGCTGCGGGGTACTTGGAAGTGCTATTTTTAATCTCCTGGTATAAAAACAATACTAATGACAACCTGTCCCTAGATGCCAGAAAAGAAGGTAAAAAATAGCACAATGGATGATGGAGGCTCTAGGGCAGCCCTTTCCCTGCTATGCTGGTTTTTTTCCAATGTGTGGAGGTGAGCTTTCAAATATGCGACCTACAGTCCATTCTAACATGTCAAGATTTGATCGCAGTCCTCCTTACATCTTTGTGTGACAGGTGTAAGTCAGGTCTTAGAGAGAGTTAAAAAAGAGATTGAAAAGACCCACAATAGACCTCACTTTTGGTAGAGATAAATCGCTATCTGGACTATTGTTGCACATACTGTATTCCCTTGTTTGCTGTCAAAATTCCAGGACACTGTGGCTTTTGTTGATCCAAGTCCACTTCCTCAGAAACAAGGAATGCAAATATTATATATATGTGCACGTATCTACCTGTGGTGATAGGCTTCATGACCAGCTGAGAATATAGATAATTTCCAATGGTACAAGAGTGGAGGTATCAAGCTGTTCATGATTTGAAGTTGCAGGCCTGCGGCAACTGATAAATGGTATGCCAAGTACTGTAGATTATGGCTGTCACAGAGAGTTGCTGAGAGTTGCTAGGACAGAGGTCAGAGTCTGTCAAAGGCAACAAGTATTTTATAATTAAAAGACATTACAGAAAACTGGTTGGTTAATATATATATAGTGTGCTGAGAGGTCTTGATCCCTTAGAGATGTGCTGGAGCTGTTATATAAAGGCATAAAATCATATCAGAGGCAGAACAGGTAAGCCAGACCCCAATGTTGCGGCAGATTGTGTTGGAATTTTTGATGATGCTTTCAGTGGAAATAGAGGGTCACAGCTGGTAGCTAGGTTTGTTACAGAATCTTGCTCCTGTTTCTGTTTTTTTTGACTGAATGCGTAATCAGCTTTCTGAGTTGGATAGACAGATAAAACAACTATTGGAACTACTGCCGAACTCCTATTGCACAATTACTCTGTCAGGGAAATAGTGCAATTTGTAGCAGCACATTGGTGCTAATTAACAAGTTTTCTCTTGGGTTCCCAGTTGTGAATCAAATCATCTGCCTTGTATGGGGGGGGGGGAACTACACAACAGGACTTTAGCCTGGGTGCTGAAGAAATCCAGAGGTAAAGCTTGAGTTTGATTTTAAGACAGAATTAGGCAGAAGAAATATTGAACTTCTAATACTTCCTTTACATAAGCTCCCCAACATGTGTACAGTAGGACCCTGGTATTTGCTGGTGACTGGTTCCATGGATAATGAAAACTGTGGATAATGAAAACTGTGGATAAGAGAGAACTCCAAAAATCCCCAAAACTGCTGTTTTGTGACAGTAGCTTGCTTTACAGCTGCTGTTTTATGACAGTAGCTTGCTTTACAGCTGCTGTTTTGTGACAGTAGCTTGCTTTACAGCTGCTGTTTTACGACAGTAGTTTGCTTTACAGCTGCTGTTTGTCACAGTAGCTTGCTTTGTTTTCAACAGTAGCTTGCTTTGTGGCTGCTGAATTATTTATTTGATTTTTTCCTCTGTCATCCGTGGGTAACTGAATCAGTGGATAATGAATCAGTGAATACAGGGGTCCTACTGTACTATGGTGATTAATATTGTAGAGTAATATTGCTTACTTCTGCTGATGTGGATCCCTACAATGGCAGGGACTATTTGCCCAACTCTCACACTAGGGGACTGGCAAGATTGCTTCTTGCAATACTTTGTTAGGATTGGAGGATTTTTCCTCCCACTATGTATTCAGCCTGGTATGAGCTCTCCAGGAGTTTGGGATTCACCCATTTGGAGTTAGGGAGGAGGTTAGAGGTACCCCTAGAGCCTGCCTAGGTATCTGGATTTGTCTCTTTATTTTGGGAGTGGGTGAGCAATGCACATGCTACCAAATATAAGGATATTCTTATTTATGTGACATAAATACTGGATTAAGCTACAGTATAGACGTTGCACATGTATAGCTTTCCTGCATCAACCCATCTCCCTTCACTTGCCAAACAGGAGCATGTATATATTCTTGAAGGCTTTCATGGCTGGGATCTGATAGCTGTTGTGAGTTTTTCGGGCTGTTTGGCCGTGTTCTGGAAGTTTTTCTTCCTGATGTTTTACTATTCTCTGTGGCCAGCATCTTCAGAGGGCAAGGAGCTCAAGAGAGGTAAGAGTTCTCTCTGTGCTCTTGGGTATAGAATGAGTGAGATTGTGGGTATTTAAAGTTGTGGGAAAGGGGAAACTTGTCCTATTAAGGAGAATAGCTGTTAGTTATTGTATCCTGATTTGGAGGGATTAAGCAGTTTTTCTGCAATCAGCTCTTTCTCTGTGGTGAATGGGTGTCCTTAGCTGTTCTATTGTGTGAACTGTTCACTGGTGCTTGTGGCTGGGTGGGAATAATTGAACTTTGGCCGTTACTTCACGAGCCGCTCGCTTCGCGGCAAGCCGTCATTTCTGTGCGAACCGATCGCTTCAGTCCGCACGCTCCTCCTTTTTGGCTGCGACGTCACCCCGACCACGCCCCCTTTACCGTGCTCCAACCAGGGTGAGTGATTCCCCTGCCATGGGCCGGGAATCTTTTCGCTTCGCATCTCGCTTCGCTCCCAACGTCACGTGTGGTCTCGGTTTTTGGCTTTTATTTCAAGTTTTTTTAAAAAAATATTCAAACAGGGATATCGATGCATCGCTATATCATTTCATCGCTTTGCACTGTTACTTCCTCGCGCGAGTAGCGGCGGCGGCGGCGGCGGCGGGAGCAGGAGGAGCCGCTGCCGCCTCGCCCGGCCAGAGCAGGGCACCCGGGGCAGGCAGCGTGCAAGCGGCGGAGGGCGGGCGGCTGTGCCATGCAGGGCTCCCCCCGAGTAGCGGCGGCGGCGGGGGGGGCTGCCAATGATGCCAGGAAACAATGGACAAAACAATATAAATTAGGAGCAGAAAACACAGGATCGTACAGTAACCACGCTCTGTCGTGAATGACAGCCAAGCATTGATGCATCGATACGCCGAGTAATTTTTTTTTTTAAAATAAAAGGAGAGTGGAACCGGACGTTGCAAATCAGCTTTCTAATGCGAAGGGAGCACGTGAGGTAGTAATCGATTCGGTCCCAAAAATGCCCCGCGTGAGTACAGAGAAACGCGGGTGGGAGCGAAGGGAGACCACGTGACCACCACGTGACCGCCTCAGAATTCAAATCGAAGGCAAGGTCGATTTGAAGCGAGGCACCTCGTGAAGTAACGGCCCATGATCTTTTGCATGCTGTAGTTTTCAGTAATGGAAGCCAGGATTTGTTGATTTTTAGATTTTCTTCTTTTCTGTTCTGTTGAAGCTGTGCTTGTGTTTGTGGATTTCAATAGCTTCCCTGTGTCGTCTGACATAGTGATTGTTAGTGTTGTTGAGTACCTCTGTGTCCTGGAAGAGGATTTCATGTCCAGTTGTTTCAGGATATGTTCAGCTACTGCTGGTTTTTCAGGTTGTTTCAGTCTGCACTGTTTTTCATGTTCTTTGGTTCTGTTCTGGATGCTGCGCTTTGTGGTCCCAATATATACCTGGCCACAACTACAAGGCATCTGGTATACTTGTGCAGTGGTGAGTGGGTTCCTTTTGTCCATTGGAAGAAAAACTTCCAGAACATGGACAAACAGCCTGAAAAACTCACAGTCACAACGGCTATCAGAAGCATGTATGTTTCAAAGAAGTGCCAAATGCAGAGGAGGTGCAGATGGGTGTGTTTGATTTATGCCCGTTTGTTGAAGAACTGGGATTACAACAGCCCTGCTGCTTCCTGCCCTCTCTAAGTCAGACATGCTTGTGCAGAAATCATCTTGCCTAGGACTTTACATCGAAGATTAACCTCCTGGGAAGCCACATCTTGCCATGTTTGGGCTTTGGATACTTGCCTTGAAGAAGTGGATATTGTTGGATATTCTTTGAAAGCTTGCAATTATTTATTTTTATTTGTGGCCTATAAAGGTCTCATCTTTAGCCTGGTCTTGCCTTTGTATTTTGTAATGGCCACTTGGTTCCCCGCTTTTGTTTCAGTAAATACTGGATGTCACCCAAGGTGGCAACCCTTGGCCCAACAGATATTTTTGGCATGAAGATGCCCACAGTGAAGTGGGCTTTTTAGGTAAAGGCTGGATCCAATAAGGGCCTTGTTTTATGTATGGCACTGGTGTATATCGCTGTAATTTGAACTCAATCAAAAATGTAGTGGTAGCTTGTACTGTTACCTAGTATAAGGGCATCAGATACGATGGTGGTTGGTTACAGGTACATTTTGCACTGAGAAAGCTAGGTATAACTTTTCAAGATAAAATAGACACAGGAAGGCTCACAAGAGTCTGGTGTTACACATCTTGCAAATAGGGATTGCTAACATGGCATGAAACTGGTCTCATATATGTTGTTGTCTCTGCCTTCTAAAAGCCTCTGGGTATATTTTGGAATTTTTTTTTTAGTAATAAAGAAATTAATTTAGGCTTGCTCTCAAATGATCTCTTGCTCTTTCTATTATTTTGGAAGTCTTTAGCTCAGTAAGAGCTTAGCCAGGTCCTGCTTTTTAAAAACAGCTTCTGAATATGCTGTTTAATGTATAGGTTTGAAATGGCACTGTATGGATGGTGTATTTTGGGAGAACTTGGGAGAACATTCAGTTGCACTATTCACATAAAGGCTCTTCCATGCCTTTCATTATTTGCATATAGAAAACCTATATGTAAGGAAGAAGGCTGTGCTGAAATACTATCTTCTATTTAAAAAGTGAGAGTATATAGACTTCTGATTAGTTTGGCCTGGGAAGGACTATGGGAAAGAAGCAATTTCTGTAGGTATTGTTTTTTCACAGCAAGGGCAAGCACACTTAATTGGATCATCAAGCAAATATTCCAATATGACACTAAGCAGGACTATTGGGAGTTGCTTGCCAAGTTCACATATTTAAACTACAGTTAATTACTGAAAAAAATATTGGCTGCTCTTTAATGCACATGCCACCAAAATGTCTCCAATAAAGAATCCATTTAGATGTATTAAGGCAGAAGTTAATTAAATAGCAATTGATTATCAGCAATGTTTACTGAGGTGGAACAACATTTAACAAATTGCGTATCCCATTCACATTGGGATGGCGATACAGTAGCTTAGATGCTTTTTTGTGGGTGTTGTGTTCTCTATCAGGAACACCTTTTAGGGATCCTAATAGGGCTTTCAAGACAAGTAAGTACTGTATTTGAGGAGCGGTTTTATCAGTTCCTGCTTCCTCCAGTGGCTTTCAATTGCTGAGCTGGGGTCCTCTCAGGTCCCCCGAGTTTTAGTCCATTACACTTTAGTGTGTATCCTCAGTATGATAAAGATGTTGCATTGTCCCATGGTAAATTTGACATCAGTATTTTTATAAAGTAGGTGGGAAATTTTAATATCCTAATTATTGGGTGTGTGAGGTTTTTTTTTGGGGGGGGGGACAAGGAGGAATGCACGGTTTGTGAACATAGTTAATGGATTTCAGATCCTGTATTCAAAGGTAAAGATGGCTTCAGCATCACACCTTCCCAAACTATTTACCGGGCTTGTGTCCACGTAATGCACTGTATGTTCTGGATTCACTTTTTAGTACATGTGTGAATTACTGTGTTGTAAGTTATTTGTTTAATTACATGAACCGGGCTTGGTTGTCGAACCTGGCTATATCTTGTGGCTGAAAAGTCTGTATAATAATTTCATAGGTATTGGCAAGTCCGTCCATCCGTGACACATATCTGTTTGTTTTCTCCTCATTCATCATTTCACCAGTAGAGGCTGAGGAAATACCAAGCAACTTTATTGAGAAGTAGAATTGTAACAGAACAGATATGTGGAACCATGATGGAGATGTGTAATCTCAAGGCTTAAAACCGGGGTACTTCAAGGGCCAGAAGCAGGGGAGTGGTATCAGGAGACAGATATCTAGTCTCATGCGCTCCCAAACGCATCTGGTGGGGCCACTGTGAGATACAGGAAGCTGGACTAGATGGGCCTTTGGCCTGATCCAGCATGGCTCTTCTTATGTTCTTATGTTCTTAACCTGAAGTGACCACTGACTGAGAGCCATGCAAGTGCTCATTATTATAGCTTCAACAGTACAGAAAAGGTTACCATCTACTAGAGTGTCCCATGAATGTGTTCCTGGACTGGAATTCCCAAAGGAGTAGTCCTGTTAATCTGTCTCAGACTGCTGGTCCAATTAAAGGGGTTTGTGGTGGTGGGAGGAGAAGGGGGAACAAGAAAAAGAGAGAAATAAAATGTATCACTTTAAAGACTAACAGTGTGAATGTTTGTAGGTCAAAATCTGCTCTTGAAGTTCAAGGAGTAAAAACATGTCCCCAATACAGTAGAGTGGACTCTTGTATAACAAATGGTTTGTATAACATCAAATCTGTACAACATAAAAAGTTCCAGAGATAGGGCAAATTTGCTTAACAGAATTGTCTATGGGGCAAAACTATACAACATAAAAATGGTCATGATTAGGGATTACTCTGTTTTCAATGCATTCCTATTGGAAATTTGTATAAAAGAAAATTTGCTTAACATAATTTCATTTGGAACGAATTAACTACTTTATACAAGGTACCACTGTATTTATCTATTTCCCCACAAGGTGATAATACAGATAACAGGTTGAAAATGGCTCATTAACACAAGGCTAGGACTATCAAGCATCAAATTACTTGAAGTAGCAGGAATTAGCAAGAATTAGCAGAAAAGATGAGTTAGCAGGAATGAACTGAACTAGTTATTGGATGGGAGTGATTGGGCAACAATTTTGGTCATTTTATATATAGTTTATAAAATACCTAGTTTTATTCAGCTATAGTAGTGAAAATTTATTCGTATTGTTGAGAGGGATATCTATCATCAGAAATATCCAGGCTAAATCTTTGAATATTTTACTTCTGTATTTTTATTTAATTTATAAACAGTACTATTTCTTCTGAAACTGGGGTGCCTAACCAAGAAATGTTAAACTATCTCAGAAATGGGTTTTCATAGTCTGTGACGGAACCATATGCTTAGTTGTATTCACATCATATTATCACTAATCAAAAGTAATATTTTCAGGTTTATTGCTCAGATTTATAATTAGATTGCATTCTGCTCTGTCATTCAGCCCATCATCCCTGTGAATATGCATGCTGCTTTCTTTCTGCCTTGTATCTATGCTTTTCATACATCAGTGCAGTGTATCATGTTGTTAACCCCTTGTTAGTTTGTGCATGTGATGTAAGTTTTGGGGCTGGTTTGCCAACCAAAGCAACCAGATCAACAATCCAGCAGACATTTAGGCAAGCCAAGAATTAGCTCTTCTCCAGGAGCAATCAGCCTGATTACAAATAAGAATGTTCAAGCTGATTGGAGTAGATCCATCAGGGAGCCAGTAACCAGAGCCCATGGAGTGAGTGGAGTAATTTTAAGAATGCCAGCAAGGATCTGTCCATAAATTGAACTGGGTCAAAAGTGCAGTCAAGCAACAGGCAGAGGTAGACTCAAGAAGCAGTCTGGGTCAGGTTGGCTGAAAATCTTGTGAGTCAGGGAAACATGGAACACTGTGAGCTGGGAGCAAAGGATCGAGTAGTTGAGAAGGGTACTCCTAATGGAGATAAGGGGAATGGGGCCAGGTGGCAAAAAAGGACCGAAGCTGAGAGCAGCCCACCACTGTGACTCTACTCAGTTCAGAGATAGACAGCACTTTCTATGCAGTGCCCAGCTGGCCATGGGATTGAATAACTCTGTCGTGAAATGAGTTCCTTACATTTCTCCATGAGCCTTTTCACACGACTCCTAAGATCCGCTGGCCACTTAAATTCGGACCAGAGATCTTGGGGGCTTGTCGCTCTTCCTGTGTTCCCACCCCCTCCGCATTCCTGGCTGCTGGCTGCGTGAGGGGAGGGAGAAAAAAAAGGAAGAAAAGAACGTGGCTCACCTCCGTTCTGCCGTCTCACTCTTGCCCCCGCAGCATTCCATTCTCTTAAGTAGCTCGTAAAGGGGCAGGGGGTCAAAAAACAACAAACAGAAGCGAGGAGAGCCCGGCACTCTTAAGTCACATCCGCATCAGGAATTCTTCAGCCCTGGAGAGCAGGTACTTGAAAAGTGCACTGGGACACGCTTAGGTGGGCGTGGTCGCACTTAATTTTCTGTAAACTCCGGAGCTGGTGGGGAAACAATTTTAAGCTCCGGAGCTGGGAGCCATTTGTCGTGGAGTTTAGGGGTCTTGTGAAAAGGCTCAAAGGCTACTCAGAATCACATGTTGGCATGCAAGGAGAAGCCAATGGGACCTAACCTGGTGGCTACCCACCAGCCTTCTTGGACTGAAATGCTTTGGACTCAGAGGACACCCAAGGGAGGGCGATTCAGGACACTCCCAGATTAGACTGTAAACCCTTGAAGGATTGGTGGTGCATGGGGCAGATGCACTGGAGTTGTGTGAAGGACATACCGTGATTTGTTCCACTGATTATTAATAAAGAGTTATGTGTGTCAAGATATGTAAAAGTTGATAAAACATATGTTATGTATATTTAACAGAATGTGTAAAGTGAATTGTAAAATGGAGGCAGTTAGCTTCTGCTGTGTCATGATGTTAATCCACAAGTGTTAGAGATAAGTAATCACAGGCATATTAAGTGATGAAGTGCAGGTGGAACTGATTGTAACATCATGATTTGTAATGGTTAGATCAGATTGCATCAGATTGTTAATTAGAGATTGCATCAGATCTTATGAGTGCTGATTTGTATAAATAGCACTAGCTTGCCATTTGTATTTGGGGACTGTTATGGTGAGAACAGTTCACCCCACTCTGTTTGTCTGTTTGCTATATTGTATATAATGCTTGGTTGTTATGCTGTGTATATATTGATGTATATATGAATATATGAGTTTTTACTCTATTCATTGTCATTGTTTTCCTGTTAGCCTAACTCTGCAACCCTTTATATCAATACTGACATTTTATCTACGTTACTGCTGCACTGCTCTGTGGCAAACACATTTAATTTATATATTATATGTAACTGCCCATTTGAGTAGTATAGTCTGTTGACAGGGTTATGGGCCCAGCTGGTTCAGCAGCCTGATGGGTTTTGTTGTACCTGTATAGATAAAGTGTGTGTTGTGTAAAGTTGTGTTTTTGCAGAGAAAACAGGTTGGAGTTGGAACGGAGACAAAGCAGAGCTGCAAAGGTTTTTTCTCAGAGGCTTGGAATGAGAGCAGAGGAGAAAAGCAGCTGATAAGGACAAACCAAGCAAAACAGAGTGTGATTTGAGTGAAAGCTGTGGAGGCGGAAGAAATATTTGCCGAAAAAGCTGAAAAAAAGTGTTGCAGGAACGGCAGATAAGGAGCCGGCACTATCAGCAAGTATGGCAAGTATAAATCTATCTTCAATGCCTCTTGTAAAGCTGTCTGACAGTAATTACCTGCATTGGTGTTTGAAAATGAAGCATTTCTTGATCTTCCATGAGCTCTATCAGTATGTAGATAAGCAGCTTGATGAAGAAGCTGATGAGGAAGATTTGAAGAAGGATGAAAAAGCCTTGGCAATTATTATGTTGTCCTTGGATGAATCCCAGTTTGTTTATGTGAAGGAAGCAAAAACGGCACATGAGGCTTGGTCGTTTCTCAGAGCAGCTCACATTCAGGACACAGCTGGAAGTAAAGTATCTCTGATGAGAAAATTATTCCGTTCAAGGCAAAGCCCAGGTGAAACTATTTCTGATTATATAAGGAAAGTAAATAGTATATTTCAGCAATTGTCTGAAGTAGGCATAAATCATGAAGAGGAGTATAAATGCCTTGTTATATTGTCAAGCTTGGATGAGTCATATGACAATTTAGTAATGGGACTGGAAGCTATGAAGAGTGATGAATTGTCTGTCTCTTACATACAGTCAAGGCTCCAGCAGGAAGAATTAAGGAGGATTGATTCTAAAGTAAATAAAAAGCCTGCTCAAGTGTCTGGAGAAACAATACAAGTAGTTAGAAGATGCTATAATTATGGGAGTGACCAACATGTTTTTCGTTTCTGTGATAAGGTAAATAAGCGGCAAAGGCAGAGAAAAAATGCTGGCACACACTGGAAGAGTGAAGGTCACCAGCTGTCTGTAATTAAAGATAACAGGGAAAAAGAGTGCTTAAGACAGGAATTATTTATTATAGATTCAGGGGCCAGTATTCATTGTATTAAACAAGAAATGTTTGTTTGAGAAACTAACTTTGTTTAATTCTAGAACTGTGACCTTGGCAGACGGGACTCAGGCAGAAGTCTGTGGTGAAGGTACAATATTTTTCAAGCCCCTCAAATGTGTATTTGATAAGGTCCTGTATATACCGTCTTTAAAGAATAATTTATTAAGTGTGCCTATGCTTGTAAAACAAGGTTTTCATGTACAGTTCACTGAGAGTAGTTGCAAGATTGTAAAAAATGGGAAAACAATAGCAACTGGAAGGCTCCAAAACAATTTGTTTATGATAAGCACTTCTGAGAAAGTTTTGAACATGGTTGAAAATAAGCCTCTACATGACAAATGCATACATTTGATGCATAGAAGATTAGGGCACCTAAGTTTTGAAAGCATTAGAAAAACTCTGCAACATGTGGAACATGGGTCTGTGCAAAGCTATAAAAAGTTTTTAGATTGCCATGTTCGTAAAGGCACAAAGGTGAAGTCTGCTCCCATATCTAGAAAGAGTTTGAGAAAGTCACATCAACCTCTACAGCTGGTACATATTGATGTAATTGGACCCATGGCGAATTCTTTTGGTGGTGCTAGATTCTGCCTTGTGATAACTGATGATTATTCACGTTATTCTTGGGTATACATAATGAAGCACAAGAGTGAAGTGAGTGCTATGTTTAGGAAATGGTTTCAGATGGCAGAAAGACAGTACAAGCAGAAAATTTTAGCTGTACAGAGTGACAGGGGTGGTGAATTTTTAGCAAAGCAGTTTGTTGACTATTTAGAAAAGAAAGGGGTGAAACACAGACTGACAAACCCCTCTGCTTCTGCTGAGCATGGATTGGCTGAGAGGAAGAATGGAATTCTCCAAAATATCATGAATGCAATGTTGGCAGATGCAAAACTTCCCAAAGGTTATTGGGCTGAAGCTATGAAATATGCAAATTATGTGTCTAATAGGGTGTGGAGTTCAGCCGTGAATGAAATCCCATATACTCTGCTGCATGGAAGGAAAGCTTCAATCAAATATCTCCATATATTTGGCTCTGAAGCATGGGTATTGATTCCAAAGAGGTATAGACACAAAAATAGCCCAAAGTCTAGAAAGCTTATGTTTATTAGTTTTCAGCCTGCAGCAAAATCCTGGCGTTTTTGTGACAGTCATGGAAAAGTTTATATAAGCAGGTCTGCAACATTCTGTGAGCAGAAAAATTGGGAAGCTCTACATGCTAATAATGAAGTTTTTTTGCCAAGCATTTGTCCCCACACTGAGGTTGAAGAAGTTGCCAGTGATGGAGGGGAGTCTGCAGCATTACATGATGGAAAAATGAAAGATGAGATTGCCAGTGATGGAGGGGAGTCTACATCATTTCATGATGAAAAGGTGGAAGATGAGAAGCCAGTGTTGATCAGAAAATCTACAAGATCCAACAAAGGAGTGCCACCTGAAAGGTTTGTTGTGAATTTTGTATCCCACGAGCCACAGAATTTTGAAGATGTGCTGCTGATGCCTGGAGAAGAAAGGAAGCAGTGGATGACAGCCATGGAGAAGGAGTATAAATCTCTGAAGGAACATAAGGTATTTACTCCAGTGATATTACCAGAAGGACAAAAACCTGTTGGATGCAGGTGGATATATAAAATTAAGAAGTCAAGTGACAATAATGTTACCTGCAAAGCAAGGCTTGTGGCACAAGGATTTTCACAAGAGAAATATGTGAATTACACAGATGTATATGCACCTACAGTGAAGGCTGAAACATTTAGAATGGTGTTGGCAATTGCTGCTTCAAGAAAATGTCAAGTACATCATTTTGATGTGGAAACAGCATATTTGAATGCAAGTCTAAAGGAAGAGGTCTACATGAAACAAATCCCTGGATTTGAATTTGAAAATCCACAACTTGTTCTGAAGCTGAACAAAGCCTTGTATGGTCTCAAGCAATCAGGACTGGCATGGAATAAACATCTGCATGAGAAATTGAGTAAAATAGGTTTTTCTCAAAGTAGGGCAGATCCTTGCCTATACACAAAGGGTTCTTTGATATTGATAGTGTTTGTTGATGATTTATGTTTAATGGTGCCAGATATCTCACATGTGAAGTGGTTTATGTCTTCATTAGGCAAAGAAGTAAAAATGAAGCATCTTGGTGAGATACAACGTTATTTAGGGGTAGATGTCACAAGAGATCCTGAAGGTAATTTCTATCTATGTCAAAGTGACAAGATAGAACAGTTAATACAGAAGTGTAAGATGGGAGATTGTAACATAGTCTCTACACCTATGGAGGTGGGGTTCAACAGAGAACCTGATGATGGGAATTTTGAAAATGTTGAACTATACCAATCTGTATTGGGCTCATTAATGTATTTGTGTTCATGGTCTAGGCCTGATATTGCAGCAACTATCAACATATTGTCTCAACATGCTGCAAAGCCATTGATAAAGCATTGGAAAGGTATAAAGCGTGTTTTAAGATACCTTAAAGGAACAGTGCATGAAAAGTTGAAGATATCCATATGTGATAATCTTGATTTGATTAGCTATGCAGATGCTGACTGGGGTTCAAGTCCAGAAAGGAGGTCAATGTCTGGATATGCCATATATTTAGGTAACTCACTAATTGTCTGGAAGGCCAGAAGACAGAGGTACATTTCGTGCTCTTCTACAGAAGCTGAGTATGGGGCTGTGAGTGATTTGTGTTGTGAGTTAACCTGGGTAGTACAGTTGTTCAAAGATGTGTATGTGAATGTAAAACTACCAGTCAAAGTGTATAATGATTCTTTTTCGTGTATCCAATTAACACAGAATCAGAAAGTCGGATCCAGAAGCAAGCATATTGGGATCCGTTACCAGAATGTGAAGGACTGCATAGAACAACATTTGATTGTATTGGAATATTGTACAAGTGTTGATAATTATGCTGACATATTTACAAAGCCTTTGTGTAAAGATAAACATGTATGTTTTAAGAAAAGGCTAGGAGTTGAAATCTGTTAAATATAGGAGGGGTGTCAAGATATGTAAAAGTTGATAAAACATATGTTATGTATATTTAACAGAATGTGTAAAGTGAATTGTAAAATGGAGGCAGTTAGATTCTGCTGTGTCATGATGTTAATCTACAAGTGTTAGAGATAAGTAATCACAGGCATATTAAGTGATGAAGTGCAGGTGGAACTGATTGTAACATCATGATTTGTAATGGTTAGATCAGATTGCATCAGATTGTTAATTAGAGATTGCATCAGATCTTATGAGTGCTGATTTGTATAAATAGCACTAGCTTGCCATTTGTATTTGGGGACTGTTATGGTGAGAATAGTTCACCCCACTCTGTTTGTCTGTTTGCTATATTGTATATAATGCTTGGTTGTTATGCTGTGTATATATTGATGTATATATGAATATATGAGTTTTTACTCTATTCATTGTCATTGTTTTCCTGTTAGCCTAACTCTGCAACCCTTTATATCAATACTGACATTTTATCTACGTTACTGCTGCACTGCTCTGTGGCAAACACATTTAATTTATATATTATATGTAACTGCCCATTTGAGTAGTATAGTCTGTTGACAATGTGTCCCATTAACATTCACCTCAAGCTTCCTGTGTCAAAACCTGTGGGTCCCCTACCCAAGGATGACCTGGGGGCCTGCTCTTGTATAAATATTACTCTTTTGATACAGGAAAAGGGAGCTATAGGGACCCTTTCTAGAGATGCCTGTATATCTTGAGTCGATATCTGTTATATAGACTTACTGCATTTTTCACTGAGCATAGCATTATCCACAATTAAGTTGTCTGATTTTTCACTGAACATGAAAATAGTTTTTTCTCATGACTGAATGAAAGTGACAGGTGATATGCTTATAATGAAGAGGATCACGGAAACACGCAGCAAAAATTGATTTTAGTGCAGTAGTATTTACATCTGTTTATCTTTTGGGGTATGTCCCATTCTAAATGTGCATTCTTTCTCTTAGTGATTACAGTGAGAGTTAGTGCACATGACATGCTATAATTTGTGCTAACTTCTTGAAGGTGTAGGTCCCAAACCTGGGCAACCACTCTCGAATTCTGCCAAAGTCACTGCAATAAAACTGGACACTGAAAAAGTGATTTCATGGTGGTTGGATTTTCACCTCCATGAAGCAGACTGTAGATTTCATTAAGATTGGTGCAGGGCCCTGCTTTGTTGCATATTGTGATGTTTTGCTAGGTAAGTTTTGTGACACGGGTTGGCACATAATAATAGCTAATCCATGTCACAGTACTGTACTGTACTGCACAGTACTGTGTGGTGTGGTGTGGGAGATAGGTGTCAAGAACCTGGCAAACCATTTTTGACTACTTTATACAGTATAAACAAAAGGTTTTTCAGATGGTCATAACAATGCAGGATCTGAGCCAAACAGAATATGTTGAATATTATGGATGCTCACAACAGTAGATTATGGATGCTTACTACAGCCTTGTGGCGCAGGCTCATGGTTGACTCAGCTTTCCATCCTTCCAAGGTTGATAAAAAGAATATCCAGCTTGCTGGGGGGGGGGGTGGCCTGCATACTGTAATTAAAATTGTAAACTGCCCAGGAGTGCTTGAAGTGCTATGGGGCAGTATATAAGCAGAACAGTTGGCTTTGCGTTAGATGCAGTGGGGCCCTGCTCGGCAAAAACTCTGCCTTAGCAACGAGATAAGGTGTTGAACAAGATCACTTTAGGATTCCAGGTCTTGACTCCAAGAACTAGGGTTGTGTATGAAATAATTATTATTAAATCACAACAGGTCAGTGAGGGCCTTTTCACACAATCCCTAAGATCCGCTGGCCACTTAAATTCGGACCAGAGATTTTGGGGATTCGTTGCTCTTCCTGCGTCCCCACCCCTCCGCACTTCCTTGCTCCTGTCTGCGTGAGGGGAGGGAGAAAAAGAGAGAGGAAAAAATGCAGTCTCACCTCCGAAGCCGCCCGGAGCCCCGTCGTCGTCCTGATTCCTTCTCTTAAAGGGGTGGGAGGCAAAAAACAACAACAAACAGAAGCGAGGAGAGCCCGGCACTCTAGGTTACATCCGGATCTGGGGATTTTCACCCTCCGAGAGCAGGTACATGAAAAGTGTGCTGGGACGCGCTTAGGTGGGCGTAGTCACACTTAATTTCCTGCAAACTCCGGAGCTGGTGGGGAAACAATTTTAAGCCCCAGAGCTGGCAGCCATTTGCGGCGGAGTTTAGGGGTCATGTACAAATACCCTGAGATGCATTATGCTGAATCAGTGCCATGGAATAAATGTGCCAGTATTTATATTTTAAATTTGGTAGCCCAAATCCTCTTGCCTAGTTTTGTTGGTGTAACACAAACAGTGTATTACTGCTAGTTGCACATAATGTTGTGTGATATCTATGATGTTTTTTTAATTTGTTGCAGATTGTGCCCCAAATATATTTGTAGCTACACAAGAGACATTGTGTAGCTGTGCCTGATTTAAAAAAGAAGAAGCTGTGCCTGATCACGTGAGGCTGATTGTTTGAACTGTTGGGAGATCTGATTGTTTATTGCTCTTGCCTTAATTGCGACTGCATGCTAATGGGAGCTGCTACAGCTTGCAGCCGGTGAGCTCCTGGCTTGTTAAGGGGAGAGGTTGCCATGTCCAGAGCTGCATCCGGAAAAACTGAGTGGAATGAATAAACACGAGAGTTTGGCATGGGTGTTTAACAAGAGAGGCCAGGAGTGTTTTATAGCACCTTTGTAGGATGAGAGCTATGGACGTTGAAGGAGCTTTTGAAATGATCTGCAGCACTCGTGGTACGCCCGTTTTCCAGCCTAAGGATGCAGAAACCTATATCTGCAGCCAGTCGAGACTGATAGCCCTGTTGGAAGAGAAGGTCCCCACGTATCCCATCTAGCGAATACCAAGTGTTTCTGAACAGAGATGAGCAGACTATCCTGCAAGAAAAAGATGAGTACAAGAGCAAAGCACTTGGAGAGCTGTAACACAGAGATTCAGAGCTATCAGGCAGCATGCTGTGCCCTTGGAGTTATGTACAGTTATTTTGAACTACTGGAATAGGGACAGCAGAGAACATAAGTGGCTATGGGGGAATTCTCTGCAGGGAAGGATTTCTGCTGGTTGAGAGAGCAGGAGGTGTCATGCAGTGGTCGATGCCTCCTGCCCAGGGGTCGGGGGATAGAGGCGGCCATTTGTGGACCTGGCAAGATAGATTAGGAAAGTGTGCAATCTTCTTGGTTTATTAAGCTGACCACCCCCCTCATCCCTGGACTCTAGGTGCCAGGGCAGCCAGCCAGACCCAGCCTTCAGTGAAGTTCTAGGTGAAAAATCTGTTGAAAGAAATATTTTAATTCCCTTTCTCATATATTTTATACTTTTTAAATTTCTCCTAATTCGTATATAACATATTTCACTGCTGAAGCCGAACAAAAGCTCCTCCATATTCAAAGGCCCTTTTGTGAGGAAAAAATGGCTATGAAAGCTTTTTTTATTTCCCACAAAGAGCAGTTAACCAGCTGCAAGAACAAAGCTGAGAATAGGCTATCTTGACCCAGCACTCCAAAAATACAAGGAAGTAGCATTGTCTTTAAAAAAAAAAGAGTTCAAAAAGTAATCACTGTCACAGCAGGTTTTTGTATTCTTTAGAAGGAACTACTAGACCCACAGATCCCAACCAAGGGCACATTTTACACATAGCATGCTTTGACAAGTAACAACCTGTGAACATACATGTAACCACAAACATACAGAAAATAACTGGTAGCAAAGTTTCTGAGGGGAGATCAGAGCGCATCTGTTCCTGCTGGTTCTTGATGTTGGACAACCCTTGCCACTGTGTAAATATAGGTATGCATATTGTGTTTCTATTATCTTAATTTTGGCTTCTCCAGTATCCCAAGACTCTGTTGTTTTCACCCTTTGCATGAATTACTTGTCTCCATTGTTTTCTCCACATTTATTTTACAACACCTTGGCAGAGGAACAAAGAATCTGTTTAAAATATTTTTCCTAAATTCCTTTTACAATAAATGTGAAGGACCATGGATTACAGGCATCATTTTATCGCTCTTTCTTTTCAAAAGTCACAGTCTAGGAAGAAAGGCAGGAATATTGGAATTGAACACCTGGTTATATAGATGATATTAGCTTGGCAATAGTGTGTGTGAAAGGGATCTGAAGGCCTTAGGAGATCATACAACAGTGTGATGCAGACCCAAAACAAAACAAATAAACAAATAAAACAAAAGAAAAGGGAAAGGAAAAGGAAGAAGGGAAAAAAGACAGATACAGTGGTACCTTGTATAAAGGAATTAATTTGTTCCAAATGAAATTCTGTTTTGCACATTTTCCTTTATACAAATTTCCCATAGGAATGCATTGAAAAAGGAGTAATTCCTAACTGCGACCATTTTTCTGCTGTATGGATTCGCCCCATAGGTGATTCTGTTAAGCAAATTTCCCCCATCTCTGGAATTTTTTATGTTGTACAGATTTTATACAAACCGCTTGTTATACGAGGGTCCACTGTATAATATTAGGTTGTGTGAAGAGAAGCATAGTGTCCAGATCAAGAGACCAGTCATTCTGTGTTTTTGCTTTGGTCCATAGAATCACTCTGTTCTGTTGTGAGCATACCTCACCTGCAATACTGTATCTAGTTCTGCGCATCACAGTTCTATACATATTGGACAGCTGGGATGGGTCCAGGGGAGAGTGATCAGGATGTAACAAAATCCTATGGAGAATGGCTAAGGGGCATATACAGGCACATGTTTAGTGTGTGTGTGTGTGAGGGGGGTTTGAGTAGAAAAAACAACACTCGAAGGGCTGTCGCATATGACATGAAACAAGCCTCTTTCCTGCAGCCCCCAAGAGTCAGACCTAAAGCAATGAATTCAAGTCACAAGAATGGACTAAACACTTGGAAGAATATGCTGACAGTGAACACTGTGTGTGATAATGGAATGGACTACCTCAGATACTTCATGATGGGTTTTTCTCCCGAGCACATAAAATCATAGAATCATAGAGTTGGAAGAGACCTCAAGGACCATCCAGTTCAACCCCCTGCCATGCAGGAACCCCCATCACAGGACTCCCCGATGGATGGCCATCCAGCCTCTGCTTAAAAAACCTCCAAAGAAGGAGACTCCACTACCTTCTGTGGCAGTATATTCCACTGTCGAACAGCTCTAAACATCATGAAGTTCTTCCTAATGTTCAAATTGAATCTCTTTTCCTGTAGTCCTAGTATCTGAAGCCATGGAGAACAAACCTGTCACTTCTTCAATGTGACACCCTTTCAAATATTTGAACATAGCTATCATATCCACCCTCAGCCTTCTTTTTGAAAGGCTAAACATTCCTAGCTTCCTCATATGAGCAAATGTCTTATGGAATGGAGCACTTAGCCTTCAGATGTTGGCCAACTCCAATCCCCATCAGCCCTGGCCAGCATGAGAGTAGTAAGAGAGCTCTGTTTTTAGTTTCCAGAGCAATGAAGAGAAACAGTACAGTACCAATGTCTTATGCAGTGAATGCATAAATGCTTGATTTTAAGTCAGACTGATAAGAGAGGTTGTTAGATCACACTCTTCTGTATTGCCAGCTGCAAAAAGTAGTCATCAGGAATAAACCAGGAAACAATGTAGAGAAGACATAATCCGTCTTTCTCTTTTAGAAGTCATTCTTTCTCCCGAGTAATCTTGGCTGTAGAATGCCATTGGTGTCAGAGCTAGACATTTCTTCCCTCTTCACCTTCAGGACTTCCACTATTTAATTATATTCTAAAAACCAGGAAAACAGCATTCATGAGTATTAATCAACCTCCTCTTCCACAGCCCTGTACACTGAGTGGGTTTTGGTTTCTAACAGTGTCATCCTGTCACACTTATGTGTGATATTATCATCAAGTGCAAAGTCGTGTTTAAGCTCTTGATGCAAATGAAATTTTCATCAGAGAAATCACACCCTACTGGCATCTTTTACAGCATTAGGACTTCAATAACCCTCTTGCTCCTCTTCTCTTCTCCTTGATTAATTTCACCTTTCCTGGCTTATTTTGATACCCAGTGAACCTACCAGCTAAATAAGATTTGTTCATCAGATGAAATAGGCTATATAGTTTTATTTGCTCCTGCATGTTTTCATTTATTAGCTAGCCTGTCTAATTGAGGCTATTTAGTTTAAAGCATTTCACTGTATAAATAGGATTCCAGCACTATAAATTTATCCCTGTAACCTTCTAAGATTGTAATTTGATTGGTTTCATTGTACTTAGATTAAGCTGTGATCAAATTGGGTGATAAGTACAACATGCTAGTGCATTTTTTCCCAGAAAGCATGATTGCAGATCTCTAAAGTTTTGCTTTACCTTTAGGTGTCAACTTCTCAGTGCTACACAGAAGACTTACTCAGAAAGTCAGTTTAGAAAAGAAGCTTGCACTTTTTAATACCTACTATATAGTCTTCTCTCAAGTTTCCCTTTGCCTTGTTTTAGCTTCCTCATGCAGAAGCTTCAAGAAGACCACCCCTCTAATACCACATTACAATGAAACGGAAGTTTGTTTCAAGGGTGAAGCTTGGTTCCTCAATGAAAGACTATTCTTCAACAACTTAACTGCTCACTAAAAAGCTAGCCCTTTCTTATTTGCTTTTGTTAACACTTTGGAAAACAATCCTAACCTACTCAGGGACCTTTTCTTCAACCTGAGGAACATAAAGAACTTTGGCCTGTCTGACCATCTCAGTTGGAGCCATCTAGGTTCCAACTGGCTACTTTCCTAGTCAAGCCTAGAGATGTTAAATTTCTGGAAATTGTGTAGCTTTCGGAAAACCCTCTAGTTTTTTTTCTGTTGTTTTTCTTTGGGGGGTGGGGGGTGGGTGTGGACACAATTTGTTTGGAAAAAATGAAAAAAATGCTACATTAGCACCATCACCCCTTTTACAGCTTGAAAGACATGATCTTAATTTAAGAACATAAACTACAACTATGGACAATTTGATTTGGCATTAAATTATCACAAGTAGCATATTAAAATATAGTATATCCAAACAATTATTACAAACAGAATTTACTTTTTAAATAATATTTATTTGTAATTGTAACAAATGAGGTAACAATCTTCTGAACTATTTACTAGTTAATGTGGAACAAAAAAACCCTACAAAATAATCTTTAAAATTCAATTAACAATTATTCATATTTCCTCTCCACAGTATTGAATAAAAATAAAATAAAAACCTCATTCTCATAAAAAGAATTGAAGGTGGTGTGTGTGTGTGTGGTAATGTACAGAAGGGAGTGGGGCTAAGTTTCAATGAATGGTCATGAAATTTAATCAGAATCATTTTTGTTGCTCAGTGCTTTGAGGCCTAGTGTGAAGAGAACAGAACAGAATCAAACATACCCACCCACATGCAAAAGCAAAAGTGAAACCTTTTTCTTTTTCTTGTTGTGACAATAGCAGCACCTCCTAAAGGAAGAAATGCATCTTGGTCTTGCATTGGAGTGTTCAGTTTGTAACTTAGGACTTTGTTGGAATAATCTGATGCTATGCATATTTTTTAGAAATGATTTGGAAAACTTTTGAGCACTCTGTCGTAAATTTTTTTCATCATGCTACAATAAAACATTCCATAGTCATTTTTCTTTTTGTTTTTTTTTCAGTTTTTCCAATTCTTCAGAAAAAAACACAAAAAGACTTCAGGGGAAAAAAGGAAAAAACTCGGGGGGGGGGGGGGGGGGGGGGGGGGGGGGGGGGGGGGGGGGGGGG
>JAHTLZ010000010.1:59067571-59092492 GCA_023846285.1 Phrynocephalus versicolor | reverse complement strand
CACATCTCTATTCAAGCCCTAACTAGCCTCTTCATTAACCTAGCCATAGCCCTGTCAACCACACACAGCTATGTGGGGGTCTCCATGAACCCTGCAGAACAGGAATGACTCTCTCCGGGTGCAGCAATAATTTCAAAAATACAAATGAAATCAATTGGATGCCTTCAAGAGAGGGACAAATACTCTATGCCATGGGCTTAGTATTTATTCCTTTTAGCCACAAGGAAAAAAAACATACAGACAGAAAAATTATGATTGGCTGGTGGGTAAATATATTAGCGTTTTCTACATATGATTTGTTAAGATACTGGGTGGTTCCCCCTCCCCTGGGTACTCCTAAGATCTGTGCAAGCAGTTTTGATAAAAGCAAGTCTTCTAACCACATGGCAGACATTAAGTTTCAATAAGAACAACTTTACATATAAGTTTTGAAAGAAACAATTCTCAGACACCTGTGCTGTGGTTAAATACCACCAAATTATACTGGGCAGCTAGCAAACAGGAAAGCCGTTCTCTTCCGAAACTAACTGTGGTTAGCTAGCTGACAGATGAAAATGTCAGGGGGTCCATAATATTCAGAGTTACAGAGATCAATAGATTTTTGAAATCTATGCTCACGGGCCTATCTGGCTGTTTTGCTAATGAAGCCCAGTCTACACACATCAGACTGAGAGTAAAAAATGCCAGTCTATGCATTCTCCCCTCTCCCCTGATTAGCTACAGCTTTGGCACAGTATCATTGGCTGAGAACAGGTCAAGAGTCTGTTCCATTTAGGGTCACTCACACCCATAATGACACTTCCTTTTCTGTTGCTTTCTTCACCCTTCTATTATGCACAAACATACTTCAAAAGGGAGAAACATCGCCTCTTTTGCAAGTAAACCTGCTGTTGTAGTAGAGGTCCGTGCAACTAAAGCACACTGAGATGAAATAAACCTATATTTTATTGGATTTCTGGTTTCTGAGTTATGCACCCCCAAAGAGTCCACCTCAGAATGTTCTTCTAGGTATCTAGAGATACGAAACTTTCACAGATGTTTCCTCTTAGACAGTTACTTCACGTCCTTCCTTGTTCCGAGATTTTGTTCATTTCGTGATAACGTCGTTCACAGTCACGTGGTCTTGTCCCAGTTCTGTCCCTGTTTCCGTTTACCCACAGGTGTGATTGATGGTATCGTGATGACTGTTACTTCCCGTCCTTGTTTCGTGACAACACCTGTACTTCCCTGCCTTCGTCCCCCCCCTTTGGTCCAACCTTCCGTTTTTTGATATTTCAATTCTCTTTAACTTTCCCTTTCATGCATTAAGCAGCAAAATTTGAGGTTTTATGCCTTCCCTTTCTGCGATGCATTGTTTAAGCCATTGGGATTGTATTGGAGAACGCAACTTCGTACTCCTGCCACTAGATGGAGAATACACACGTTGCGTGATAAGCTTTATTTCACGGGCACTTGTCTTGAAACAGGATCTGAGACAAGAGAATTCCTGAGGTCAGGGAGAGGTATGGCTCATCACGCTTAAATCCCAGTTTAGGGGGCATGGTCGGGATGAACTCCCGCTGTCACGCAATGGACGTGCAGTAGCATCGGGCTGCAGTTAAGGTGCTGACCAGGCGCTATGTCCATGCGATCGGGGACGCTATAACAACTTATGCCTCCCTGAGAATTGGTGCGGCCTCGAACTGCCAGGCGGAGCTTTTTCAGGTGGTTCAAGACCTCACCAATCCTGGTCAGCCTAGGCCTCCTCCTAGTGATTTCACTAGTGAGTCATTCACAGCCTTTTTTTGATCTACAATTGAGGCCATCTGTACCGATCTGGACTCCGGTTGCCCGGATCTCTCCTCCAGTGTCCTGAGCGCCACACCCCCTTGGTCTCCTTGTCTAGTTGAGTTTGGGCCTGTTTTTCCAGCAGAGGCCTCCAGGGTTTTGGCTTGTTGCCCGCTGGTGGCCTCCCCTTTTGACCCTTGCCCATCTTGGCTCATTAAATCCACCGGAGAGAGCATGCCAGAGTGGGCTTTGGTTATCTCCACCACCTCCTTCAGGGAAGGGATTTTTCCCTCTCGCCTGAAGGAGATGGTGGTGAAGCCCACATTAAAGAAATCTGGCCTGCCATCAAATAATTTGGCCAACTATTGTCCGATTGCCATTGTTCCCTTCATGGGCAAGGTGACTGAGAGGGTGGCTGCCGCCTGTCTTCAGTCATTCCTGGAGGAAAATCATGCCCTTGACCCATTCCAGTCTGGGTTCAGGCCACTTTGAGGGACGGAGACCAACCTAGTAGCTCTGCAGGATGACCTCAGGGAGGCTGACAGGGGTTGTCAGCAGCCTTTTATACCGTCAACCACAGTATCCTGCTGGATCAGCTTGCCGAGGTGGGGATCGGAGGCTCTGGACTCAGCTGGCTTCAGTCCTTCCTTGGCAACTGGGGGGTGAGTTGTTGGCTCCCTGGATGCTCCCTTGCGGGGTGCCCCAGGGGTTGGCAATCTCCCCTTTGCTGTTCAGCATCTATATGAGACTGCTGGCTGAGGTCATCAGAGGATTTAGAGTCTGTTGTCATCAATATGCTGATGACACACAGCTCCTTTTCCACCTCTGCAGAGGAGGTGGTACACTCTCTTGATCTGCGCCTGGAGGCAGTCATGGAATGGACCAGGACTAACAGGCTGAAGCTTAACCTGGAGAAGACCGAGGTTCTGTTCTTTGGGGCATCCTCTGCGGGGTACAGCGGCCCTCTCCCTAAGCTGGGGGGGGGGTGCTACCCTCCAGGATGTGGATGGGTCAGGAATCTGGGAGTGGTCCTGGATCCAGCCTTATCCATGGAAGATCAGGTGATGGCCGTTTCCAGGACCGCCTTTTTCCACCTGCATCAGATTGCCCAGATCCGTATGTACCTGGACGAGGCCTCCCGCAGAACAGTCATGCAGGCTCTCGTGGTCTTGAGGATCGATTACTGCAACACTCTCTACATGGGGTTGCCCTTGATCCTTGTCCAGAGACTTCAGTGGGTACAGAATGCGGCGGCCAGACTGGTGGTTGGTGTGCGTCGTCATGATCGCATCACCCCAATTCTGGCTCGTCTGCACTGGTTGCCCGTTGTGCTCCAGATAAGGTTGAAGGTCCTAGTTTTGGTTTACAAAACCCTCCATGGCTTGGGATCTGAATATCTGTCGGAGCGTATCTTCCAAAGATCAACGGAGGCCCGGCCCACTAGAATGTCGCAGGCGCTCTCACTCTGAGTGGCCACACCCAGGGAGGTGCGGAAATCAGCTACCCATAACCGCGCCTTCTCGGTGGTTGGCCCCTCGCTCTGGAACCATCTTCCGAGTGAGTTGCACCTTGCACAGTCCCTGCCCGCCTTCAAAAAAGCGTTAAAAACCTTGCTTTTTAGCCAGGCATTTGGCGACCTGGATTAGTTTTCCCCCCTTTTTGCTGTCTTGCCGATGGCTTATCGACTCTTTTGCTGAATTGTTTTTATTATATACTAAATTTTATTCTCTTATATATCGTTTTTTATTTTCATTTTGATTGATGTATTGTTCCTTTTGGGTTTGTCTTGCCCTCTTTGTTCACTGCCTGGAGTTCCTTCAGGAAGATGGGTGGTATAAAACAAACAAACAAATAAACAAACAAACAAACAAACAATTTTTCGTACCGGTCCCAAGTGGGATGGCGAACCACGATGAGAGGGATGTGAAGTAACTGACTTTCTCTCCTCTATAATCCCTCTAAGTTTGGTGCAAATTGGTTTTCACCAAGGCAGTTGGTAAAGGGCCCTTTCCTAGGGGGTCCTGTTTTGTAGGTGTATAACTCAGATGTCTGAAACCCAGTCTTCACCAATTTGGAGAGAATGTAGAGGGAAATCATGTGAGGTGTCCTTGCAAAGTTTATGTCTCTGGGTGCCTGAGGGGGGCAGCACTTTCCTGAGGCTCCCTCTTTAGGTATGCATAACTCTGACATCCAAAACTCAAACTTGACCAAATGTGTAGGACTTGTAGAGATATTCATGGTAAGCTTCCTTGCAATTGGGTGTTTCCAGGTGCCTTGGTTGGTAGTCATCTTACAGGGTTTCAAAGTAAAAAAATCAATTTACAAATTGATTTGTCAGAAAAAAATCACACATTTGCTTTTTTATCATTCATTAACCTTGACAAATCATGAATCAAAGCAAAAAAAATTTTTATTCATCCCCATCTCTAGTTGCTCTAAACCAAGGATAGTCATAATAGTTCTCATTACCAATAGACAAACCTACATGCATATCTGCATACATAGAATGAGAGAGCAGTTGTGTAGCATGCTGGCATCCTACCATGGCCTTTCTGATGATGCCACTATGGACCAATGTGTTGCCATTGAGCTGTTAATTAGCCAGCAGTTCTCATTTATCCTCAGTCTTCTCCAGCATCTGAAAGGATCCTGTTGCTCCTAAGTCCCCTGTTAGCCTGGATGTCAGCTTCAGATGTGGCTCTTGTTTATTAGCATCGGTTTTCTTTAGGACGTTCAAAGGGAAGATCAAAATGGGCGTTAGCTATACTTAATTCCTTTCAAGACATGCTGATAGATGGTTTGACGCACCGGCATGGAAGTATTTCAGTATTGTGAGTGGCAGTCTGAAAGGAGCTGTTTAGCAGTGCAGGCAGGAACTATATTGGCAGATGGTCTGGGAAATAGAAACAGTGTTTGTGGATGGTAGAAAACAAGAGAATCACATATGCTGAATTAAAATAGGCCACATGTTTGTTTACCTTCTGACACTGCAGTGGGCATGAAGGAGAACTGCTAAACTCCTTAATCCTAGACCCAGGGGTCATCTTGCCACAGCTGTCCCCTGAGGATCAGGAGTACCTTCACATATAATCCTGACTGAGCTACTCTAAGGTAAGGTTGGTCCCCAACCTCATTCCTCTCCACTGGTTATGCTGGCTGAGGCTGAGAGGAGTTGCATTCCGTCAGCATTGTGAGGGCCACACACCTTCCCCACCTTGTCTTCAAGGACAGATCCGGTGGTGTTTCTGTAGAAACAGCCAACATGACCTTTCCACCAGCCTCATACTGGAAGTACTTCCTAGTAAGCATGTATAGGACTGAGGAGCAGCTCTTTGCCACCAGGCCTCTTGCATTTATCTAGCTGCAGTTCATCTTGTGACGCTTCTCAGTGTGTCAGTAATCTGTCCTCCCACCTTGTTTCAGTGAGCTAAAGAAGCCCACGCTGGGTGGTGCCAAAGAAGACGGGAACAGGGCTGGCTGTATTTTCTGGATCTCAGTTGCCATGAATCAGTTTGCACAGCTATGTGCCTTTCAGAAGCAGGCGCTTCTTCGATCAGGGACTTTCCCTCCCCCCCCCCTCAAAATCTTTGCTTTCTCTTTTTATTCCACTGGCATACCTTGGGGGCTGATTTTCAGTGATTCCCCACTCTGCAGCTCCAGGGCTTTCCACTATTTTAGAAGGTCTGCTAGCCCGCCTGGAACAGATGGGGGACACACACATAAGAGATGCAAGGAGTGATCAGATGAGCATGTAGCTTGCTATTCGGATCACTTTTCATACATATTGGTTCCTCCTATTTTCTTCCTTCTTCTTTTTTTTATAGTTTTTCCCCTTAGGGAAATTGGTGCGGTATACAAATATAAAAATAAATAAATAAATTTATTTTCTACACATTAAAGCACACATATTGCTCATCGCCTGTTGTGTTACATAAGTCAATCACAAATATTTTTCCCAACATTTCAGCCCATTGTAATTCATATCTCCTTTCATATCTTAGAACGTATTTTCATATTTTCATACTTAGATTCCTTTTTATTCCATCAGTATTCTATCTTTACTCATATCTGTTTTCATCAAACACAAAAGATAGAGATAACCCAATACTATATTGCAATAACCTATCCAATCTTGTATACTCAATCCTAATATTTTAATTCTTCAATTAACTAAGCAACTTAAAAAAACTTTTAACTAACTTAATAAATCCTTAACAAGGCATATTTACCTATTCTTCTAAGAATTACATAATTTCAAAGGCTTTCTATAACTAGTGTTAATGCTTTGTGGGCAATTATAAAGGGGTTATATCTTGGTCTATACTCTATAGGTTTTCCTTTAAGCATAAATGTTCCTATCTGTGCCTAAGTACAGCATTTCTTTTAGAGGTCTAACAGGTTAGCATATATTTATATTTCAGGCTGGTCTTCATATTTCAATTATCTGTTTCCAAAATCATGACAATCAATGGCTTTAACAATAAAAATATATGGAACCAACTACTTTCTATGTGATTGCTTAATTAAGCCAATACTTATATTTTGGAATTTTCTCTTTTTCTGCTAAGTTCATTGCCTTCATACTTTGTTTTTCTATCTTGTTTATTGCTTTGCCAATGGAATATTCCTAAATACAGATGTATTCATGATCTTCCTCTCTGGATTTGGATTTGGTCTGTCCACACATTCATCCTGCACATATATTGTAACTGTCTGTAAATTAGAATCATCTCTCTGTTCTGGTTCTGTAACATGATCAAATTTGGGTCTTTCCACTATTTGCCCTGATTCTATCTCCTGGTTTGATTTGGAATATTGTCCAGTCTGTGATGAAAAACCTTCTAAACTTGCATGTAATCTACAAAGAAGTTCCTTTACAAGTTCTTCTTGTGATCACGTTTTCCAGCTCAGTTGCACACAATTATACAGTAGCTCATATCTAAGAGTCAGTATCACTTGATTGTAGTCTGCCTCTCAATTTCCAAGAGAGAGGGGTATAAAACAGGGAGATGTATAAAAAAGAAGAGCAAAGGGAGGGAGGGAGGGAGAGAGAGAGAGAGAAGTTCTGCTTTCACTCTACAGTGGGATTTATTTTGAAAACATGCTGTCTATTCCAAGGTCAGATAATTCCTTTGAAAAACAGCTTTCCAGGCTTCTCGCCAGTGCAACTCTCGTAGTCTCCCATTTAAAAAGAAAAACAAAGCAAAATAAGATTCTCTTTTCTTATTAATTTTTTCTATCAGCCCTGAAAAACAACCAAGGCAAAGAATCTAATCACTTCTTCAAGTAGCTCCGTCTTTCACATGTCTACCCACCTTCACTGAAAGCCGCTCTTTTTAGACAGGAGGTTAGTGCTTATTTGAAGAGAAAGTTCGGAGCATCACCAAAATGAAACTTTGCATAGAGAGATAAAGAAAGAAAAGCAGTTTTACTCACATCAGTAAAATGCCAAAATATACAGCTATAAATTGTCTGGTGCCAGCAGCTTTACCATCACCATCAACTTAGTTAACGGTGCCCGGTTTTCCTTCAGTGAGAGATAAGACAATTCCTGGCCCAATGGAATCCACTGCTGCTTTCTCCATGGTCAAACAATGTAGTGCCTCTCTTTGTCTCCCCTCCAAGGAGACTTGCCTCTTTTCTAAGAGGCCCAATCTGGGGAAATTCAACCTGATAAGCTACAGAATTTATCAAGTTTTCTCACCATGGCGTGGCCGGAACCGGAAGTCGTTCCTCCTATTTTCTGATGGCCACTTGTGTTTTAAGTAAAAGCGATCTTTCTTGCTCTTGCTGAGCTACTCTTCCTTTGGGCACAGCTCTAGGGATGCCATATATTTGGTGTAATTGATAGTGCTGTGGCTATTTTGTTCTTGCATAATTTGGCCCCAAATACAGCTGTGGGCAGTGTTTTCTTTGATGACAACCTTGTGCTGTAAGCAGTGGGTTGTGACAGCAGAAAGGACAGGGGAGAACCCTTTCCTCACAGTCAATTTTTAAAAAAATTATCCTCAGTAATATTGTGCAATTTCAGATTTAAGGAGGTATCCAAACTAGGTTGATGTATTGCTGTAGCATTATGCTGCTTACTAAATTAAGCAGCAAACACAAAAGGAAGTTGCCGTGGCTCACAGAAGGACATGCAAAACAAAAGGCAAGGAAAGGGGCAAAACACAGGGTGAAAACAAACGTGGATGAAACTGGAGCAGCCTGAAGTACTGTCTGAAACCTTCTCAGGGGAGAATAGCTGTCTTCTATGTGCATGGGTGGATTGCTGAAGTTTGAGATAAAATAGATCACACTGAAAAGAAAAGACTTTAAAATGTGATCCACGTTGCTCCAAATCACCCCATCTAGGTTTGCCATTACAGAGGAAAGGGGAAATCAGAATGTGGGCATCCCCTTGCCTGCCCAGCCAGCTTAGCGCTAATTTTGAATTAAGTGAGACAAATAAGCACAGTCCTGTAACAGATGCAAAAGGAAGCTCCGGGTACTCTTTAGCACAGTGGTTCTCAAGTTTTCTAATACTGCTACTCTTTAATACAGTTCCTCATGCTGTGGTGACCCCCAACCATACAATTATTTTCATTGCTATGGGTTCTATCACATTGAAAGAGAAAGACACTCCCCCAGCTGCTTGGAAAAAAAAACTGGTGGCAGTGAGAGAAAAGGAAAGGAAGTCGTTTCTTGAGAAGCTCATCCAACTTGAAGCTGAAGGAAAGAAATGAGCAGCAGATGGGGGGGGATTCAGCTCTTAGGGAGGATGGGGAAGAGGTAATGAACGAGTTGTGCTTTGCAGGGCAGTAAACCATTTTTTGCCCTCCACGGTCACAAGCCAAGTCCTTGTCTGTTTCACCTTTGCTCTTAGCTGAAATAATTGCACTTGTACAAGCCGAAAGGCTGCAATCCCCCCCCCCCCAGCTGTACCTGGATATTTCTATTCCATATTATTCTTTCCCCATCGTAAGATTTTAAAAAAATGGAATTGGGGAGGTGGGTTTCCCTTTCTGAACCGGTCACCGCGCTAACACAATCCGGGATGGCGAGGTAACGTGTGTGCTGTGAAAGCCTTGCTGTGCAAAGCCAGGAGGGAGGCGACTTTGCCTCCTCCCGCAGGAGAAGCAGAAAAGCTCGACAAGAATGAAGCGAGCAGAGCAGGTGGGAGAAGGTGGGGAAGAATGGAAGGGAGGGAAGAAAGAATTCAAGAGCATCTTCCTTGTTGGAATCCAGTCCCATGGAAGGGAATGTGAATTAATTCCCTAGGAAGGCCCGTGGAGAGGCGGGCCACACATCTGGATGTGGCTGCTGGGAGGTTCAGTCTCAAAACACTCATGGCCCGAGAGTAGGCCCCACCTTGCCACGCTAACGCTTGGGCCAAAGCCATACCTGCCCACTTCTTTGGGAGTAAAGCCCCTCCCTGCCCCACAACCAAGCAGGAATTACTTCTGAGGAAGCAAGCCGTGTAGCCAAGGGCTGTGCCTGCTGACTTCCACACTTGCATGCAGCGATCCGCCAGATGAGCAGCCCCTTCTGAAGCGCTCGCAGGCACAAGTGCCCCAGCTGGTGGCCATGTGCTCGGGAGGTTGGGGACTCCAGCAGCCAGCCTGCACTTGGGGGAGCCAATGTGGAAGGTAACAGGGATTGAGAACAGAGAAGGCAAATGATCCTGTGTGACTGCAGGTGCAGAGGATGGAAGGAGCTGACCTTAAGGGGCAGAACAGGGTTACAAGGGAGGGCCAAGGGAGGGAGGCAGGCAGGCAAGAGGCAGCCATGGGAAGAATGGGGGTGGGATGGATAGAAACAGAAGGGAAAGGTGTGGCTGAGCTGAGCTGTGCTGCTGGCGTACAAGAATGGCACACAGGCGAGAAGGCAGAGCGTTGCTTGGCTAGAAAGCAGCAAGGCATACAGAGGAGGGGGGAATGGGGTGGCAAGGCAGCAGGAGAGAGAGAGAGAGAGAGAGTTGCAGGGGCGACTGGAATTAGGGGAGGGTACCTGGGTTGAGGAGAGAGCCAGGGAAGGAAGGTAGCAACTAGGTCCCAGATCAGCCCCTAGACCTGCAAGAGTGGTAGTGACGGCGGAGGAAATTGCCACGCTCCCTGGGAGAGCCCATCTGCCAGCCTGCAAGAGCAGCAGTGAAGGCAGAGGAGGAAACAGCTGTGTGGCCTGGTATAGCCTGCCCGTCCGCCCACCTGTAAGACCAGCGCCAGTGGAGGAAGTGGCCATATGGCCCAGCAGAGCCTGCCTGTGAGATTGGCAGAGGAGGTGGTGGAGGCGGCATAGTGCCATGGTGGGTTACCGCCAGGAGCAGTGTCTCAGTTCCTAAGACCATCCGTAATATGTTTTTCCCGCTGGTCTTAGGCGACTCCTGTGAAAGAATTGTTCGACCCCCAAAGGGGTCGCGACCCACAGGTTAGGAACTGCTGCTTTAGCACTCATCCCATATTTTAGGGACTGGGTGGGAGATCTGTCCACTTGAAGGAAATGGGAATATTGGAAATAAATGTGAAAGTGCTTCTTAAATTGCTCAATTCCCTATGTGCCCATATGACAAAATGAATGTGTATCTGGAATTTCTTAAGTTATTAAGGAGAACATGCAGCAAATTGTTCTGCCCTCAAACTTGTATTAAATCCTTAAGAGACTGCTAATTAGTGATCTAATATGCACTTTCCTGATGTCTAGATAAACACTTTTCTGTTGTTAATAGTAATCCCCATCCTATTTATTAAGCTAATTGCAAAATGTGTCCTTTGCAGTAACCATTTAGGATTTTTATTCCTGTTATTATTTTGGTAATTCAGGAGCAATCTTTGCCTTCTTTGCATAAGGAAGCAGAAATATAATCTGTTCTTTAGCACAATCGAAGGCACACTGGATACATCTGAAAGTGAAACACTGAATAAAATCCCCAGCCCCTCTTTCTATTAAAATATTGTTTGCACTGACTATGTGTAAAATAGTGCTTGTGTGTCTTTTTTGAATTGTTATATTGTGAAATATTTGTGTGATCATTGGGTCTATAACCTAGACAAATAATGACATTAAACTAAAACTCACGTGTGAAAATGCAAATGTATGCCATGAAACCATACAGATTAGATGAAATAAAGAATGCTTTTCTCTCCTCCTTTTCTGAGACATCTGACACCTTTTGGGATTGTACTCTCAAACTTTCATGTTATACATATGTGCTAGGAAATAACTTGCAGTTAGGGCTAAAAGCACATTAAGGGTGCAGGAGTGGGTTAAGGCAGTCTTTCCATGCTTGGGGAAACCGAACCTCAACAGAATCCCTCTATTAACTCCTAACAACAGATCACCAAACAAAGCAAGGTAAAAGGTAAAGGTTCCCCCTGCATATGCATGCTAGTCATGTCCGACTCTAGTGGCGGTGCTCATCTCCGTATTCAAGCCGGAAGAGCCAGTGCTGTGCAAGTCCATGGCCATTGTGGCTGGCATGGCTGCAAGGAAACACTGTTTTACCTTCCCGCTTTTTACGGTGGTACCTATTTATCTACTTGCATTTACATGCTTTCGAACTGCTAGTTTGGCAGGAGTTGGGGTTATCAGCGGGAGCTCGCTCTGCTGCGTGGCACCCGGGATTCGAACTGCTGAGCTGCCGACTTTGCAGTCTACAGTTTGGGTGCCTTAGTCCACTGAGCCACCACACCCCTATAAACAAAGCAACCTGATTTGCAAAATCCCAGAGGTGAGCGAAACATACAGTGGTACCTTGTATAAAGGAATTAATTTGTTCCAAATGAATTTATGTTAAGCAAATTTTCCTTTATACAAATTTCCCAGAGGAATGAATTGAAAACAGAGTAATCCCTAATTATGTTGTACGGATTCACCCCATAGACAATTCTGTTAAGCAAATTGCCCTTTTCTCCGTAATTTTTTATGTTGTACAGATTTTACTTTATACAAACTGTTTGCTATACAAGGGTCCAGTGTATGTTGTGCTACTTGTGCTCACATTAGTTAATGATTCTCTTTGAGTCCTAGGCTTCCTTTAATGTCTGTTTCCGGCCTCAGTTTTGGGTAACTGCTATAGGATTGCTATTTTCAATGTCCAATAAGTTTTTTTGTTGTTTCTCCATGTTCCTTCTGTTCAGTTATTTTCTGAATAATGTCTCTTCTAACTTTATGGGGTTCCATATGTCAACAACAGTACCCAGCATTTGCTGTCGTCCATTTTGAGAGTTGTTTTTTTTCCCCCTAGAAAAGAGTCTAATGTAATCTGGAAGTTGAGTCATGGCAACTGGACTTCTTTTCTTGAGAGACTGAAACGTTTTGCTGCTTATCATCCCTCAGACTGACAAAACTGTTTGGATGAGCAGTGAAACATTTCAGTCTCTCAAGAAAAGAAGTCTGGTTGCCATGACTTAACTTCCAGATAAACTCACCTGGATGACTGAGAATCTTCACAGACATTCTGATGTAAGTGAACAGAAGATAAAATTCTAGTTAATGATAGTTTCCCATGAAATAGTGGGAGATGAATGACACTTTCCTTATGTTTCAGATGCATCTTTGGAAAATTATAGCTGCATAAAATGAAAAAGGTTGTTCTTTGATAAAAGGCATGTGAGAAATTGGGAGGGGAGGTACTCAATGACAGCAGCTCTTTGTCTAATGATTTTGGGGTGTTTTTTGGACATTGTAATCCACATCCACAAAGATGGCATTGGAGACCTGCCATAGTTAAGGGGATTCTGCAGCCCTCACTTTGGCACTTGATTTAAACCAAGAACCTGGTCCACACATCTGGTCATGGATTTTGGAACTTTTCTCTGCACCCATGTCGCCCTGCAATGTCCTGATGAAGACATGTAGGAATTTGAGAGCTAGCATATGTCTGTGATTTTTTTTAGCAGCCTGGTTGAGGTATTGCTCATCCTCACATTCAGATTGATTAATATATTTAGAACTACAGTGGTACCTTGTATAAAGGAATTAATTCGTTCCAAATGAAATTATGTTAAGCAAATTTTCCTTTATACAAATTTCCCATAGGAATGCATTGGAAACAGAGTAATCCCTAATTGTGACCATTTTTATGTTGTACAAATTTGCCCCATAGACCAGGGATGGCGAACCTTTTTGACATCGTGTGCCCAAACTTGGTGATGGAGATGGTGGCGGTGCCGGGGGGTCGGGATTGGCGGCAGCGGGGGCGGGGGGCGAAGGCAGCAGGGCAACGGGAGTGGTGGGCTCAGGGTCATTGGCAGCAGTGGCAGGGGGCAAGGGCGGCGATGGGGATGGCGTCAGAGGCGGGTGGAAACTGGGTTGGGGTCAGCAGGCATCGGAGCAAGGGCGGCGATGGGGACGGAGGTGGAGGCGGGCGGAGGCGGAGGCTGGGTCGCCAGGGGGAGGGGGCGAAGGCGGCGATGGGGACGGCAGCTGTAAGGTCGTCCTGGCACGCGACATGCTCCCTGCCCC
Source organism: Phrynocephalus versicolor (assembly GCA_023846285.1). Taxonomy (NCBI): domain Eukaryota; kingdom Metazoa; phylum Chordata; class Lepidosauria; order Squamata; family Agamidae; genus Phrynocephalus; species Phrynocephalus versicolor. Next base: position 59,079,283 of record JAHTLZ010000010.1, on the reverse strand, counting down.
CCCTACTTCCCCCTCCACAAATTCCTCATGACTGGTCCAGCGGAGGAGGAAGTGGGGGGGCAGGGAGCCTGTCGCATGCCAGGCGAAAGCTCTCCGCGTGCCACCTTTGGCATGCATGCCATAGGTTCGCCATCCCTGCCATAGACAATTCTGTTAAGCAAATTTCCCCTACCTCTGGAATTTTTTATGTTGTACAGATTTTATTTTATACAAACCGTTTGTTATATGAGGGTCCACTGTAATATATTAAACTAATGGAATGCAACACCTTATTAGTACATCCAGATCAGTATTTCATCTTGGGCCTCTGCAGTCTGAGGGATTTATGCATAACAATTAAGTTTTATATTTTTGTAGTAAGCAACACTTGATCTGTAGTGCTGCCTATTAATCATGAAAAGGAGCCAGTGTTAGTGCTACGAGTAGACAGAATTGAGTCCACTGTAAATGCTCGAATTCTGCAGTGGCGGGTCTCAGGTTGTTCTGGACGCTACCTTCTTCTGGAGGACAGAACAGTGTGTGCCTTCGCTAGCCTGTCCTCAGGTACATCGGAGGATAAAATCCCATTGCTTCCATGGAAACAAGATGGAACTCTTGGTCCCATCTCTTTCTATATAAATTTTGAAGGAGGGAACCATATTGAACTTTGCCTCAGGCAGCAAAATGTGTTTGGTCAGCCATGCAAGGAATCGACCAGCTTCTAGTTTTGCGAGTCATGTGGAACCATCATAAGAATTTTGATGCTCCTGGGTGTGAGTGAATAAGGTCATGAGTTCCAGCTACCTTAACAAGCATGTTGCACAGGGCACTTCTGAATAAGGCGGTGTATTTGATTAGGCCTGCCATGTCCAAACTTCGGCCCTCCTGATGTTTTGGACCACAACTCCCAGAATTCTAAGCTTAGACTGCCAATGGCAAAGGACTGTGGGAGTTGTGGTCCAAAACATCTGGAGGGCTGAAGTTTAGACATGCCTGGATTAGGCTATTCAGTTTAGCTGTCACAGTTGACAGCAGTGAGGGATGTGAGAAATGCTGAGGGATGTCACTAGGAGGTATGGTGAAGAGTCTAATGCTGGAGGAATCAAAGATGAAGTATATCTGTTGGATATGCTTTGATCTGGATTCCTGCCTTTAGCAGGGGGTTGGATTCAGCCATCTTATAGGCCCCTTCTGATGCCATTATTTTATGATTCTATGAAATATGTGTCCAATTTCATGGCAATTTCTTAAGTCTCACCATGCCATCACTTCCTCCTGCATCAGCGAGATAGTCTGGCTTGTGCAAAAGCGAAACATCAGTCTTATTCCTTCCCCTCTTTTTTGTTCAGTTTTTATGTGCAGGAAGCTGCCAAATTCTGCACAGCCGGATGCCAAGAAATCAAGAGCCCTGTTAGGGTCACTGTAAGTTGGAACTGAGTTGATGGAACAACAGGGAAGTCCATGACATACAGTAATTAAGCCTGGCATAAATTGGCAGAAACTCAGAGCCTGTCCATTTCTTATGCAGGACATCCAGGATTGGATCTATTGATATTTAGGGTTCAATTCAAGAAAATTGTGGAGAAAGTTGACTTTGGATGGAACAAGTGCATTGGAAAACTGTTCGATTGTTCTACTGCTCTGCTTTATTCCCTATCTAAGTCACCCCAGGAAATGATTTCGATTAGGAAAACAATGTGGGAAAGGGTAAATATCTCTCTTCTTCTCCCCTCCTCCCATATAAAGTGCTATTCTGTACAGCAGGGGTACATGTTCTGTACAGGTGTTGCAATTTTTTGGTCTGGAATATATCACTGGGTAGGGGTTTGCCCTTGGTGGCCATTTAAAATGTCTTTTACATGGAAATAAGAATATGATTCTCCTTGACAGGATGCTCACCATCACAGTTTGAAAGGCACATGCCAAGCAGGGGCCTCTATGCTCTGGGTCTTTAAAGGCGGTGGTGCTTTAAGAGGGGAGGGATTTTTCTGGGATTCAATGTCAGAGAAGGAAGTATTGCAGACTGGATGAGACTTAAGAGGCTGGAGTTTCTCCACAGCTTCATTGACCAGAAACAGATAAGCAATATAGCAACAACATTGCATGATGTCAAACTGTGCATCTTGGGATTCATCCTAACTAGTTTTCGCAAGGCATCTCCGAGTGCTATGTTAGTATTGTGTGCTGTTAATATTTTTACATTTACATTCAATAATATTTTTAAAAACATCTTTAAGGCTGTAGTCCACTACTCTTAGAATGAGTTGTATTGAACATAATGCTGTTTCCTTCTAACATGCTGTAGCTATTTGCTGGAGGTTGCAAATAACTGCTCTGGTAGGAGATTTGCTCTGATATGGTTATATAGTGAACCAATATCAACTGGCACCTCATTCCCAATTTTCTATCTTCCAACCAAAATTCAGAGTGACAGAACCTAATTGTTTGTTTCCATAGCAAAATGTTCTTAGTTTTGCATGAAATTATTTTGGAATTCTATTTGCCTCTGTTATTCACCCCAAACATCTATTTAAATATATTTTGACACTCTCTTCAGCCATAAGAAATGAATTGTTGCATAAAATGAACTATTTATATATACCATGACTTCAGCGTGGATCACAAAACTCAGAAAGTTCCCCCCTCCCCATATAATGTTTTTTACCTTAATATTTTTATAGCCAGGATGAAAACTTGAATTGTTTTTAATATAGCACAGAAGCAAAATACATGTAAATAAGAACATCTTTGCTTTTAAACTTTATGACAGTTTTTTGTTTGCTGTGTGAAAAACAGCAGCAACTATTTGGCAACATATTTGGCTGATGCTTGAAGAGACAAACCCAGAATGCCAACACTGTGTTTCTGACTCCACACACCATGGCTCTCTGTAAAGACCTTCTGAAAAAGCAGGAATGGGTCTCCCCTGTTGGGTTTAGAAAGATGAATCATACAATTGGACATTATGCTCCAGTTCAGAAAGAGAGAAGGTAGAGCCACTGCTTCCGAGGTCCATCTTGCACCATGTGATGCATATGGTTTCTAGCCCTTGTCTGTACATGTCTATATCTGGTATCCACAGCGGGAAGCGAAATGTGTATGTGCGCCTGTGCATTAGAAATAGCAAATCTTGTCCTATTTGGTCTCAACAGCAACTTTTCCACTTTTGACGGCCATTTATCCAGATAGTAGACTGAGAGATGCTGAAGGCTTGCTAACGAAACCTAAATTAACATCAAGGGCAGTGAAGGAATGCATCTGGTGTTGAATACTGTGAGATCAAGGGGAAAAAGGCCTTCTTCCTTCCCCTTTTAATTTCTCAGATGAATTGATCTGCTTTTTCACTTTTTAACCCTGTGCCACTTTTCTGTCCAAATAACCAAGCAATGTGCTTTTCAAAGCCTTGCCCTAGTGTGAAACCCATGCAACTAAAAGAGGCTTTCACAGAGAGGAGTTGAAGCATTCTTCTGCAATATCTAGAGGAAAATCCCTCCCCCCCGCTTTTGGTAGATTATAACTAGCAGAAAACAGTGCTGCTTATATATCGCCCCATAGTGTGACAAAAACACTGCTGCAAAACCCTGGAAGCGCTTCTCTCTTGCTTTCTTTCTTCTCCCTCCCTGGGAATGACAATAAGCAACTTGTTTGTTCTGATCTGTAAAGCAATCAGAGTTGGCCATGGAAGACTTGACTTGTATATGCAGCTTATCAAACGGTTTCTCTGACACCGTGTTCAGCGGTCATTTTGAAGTGTTTTCCCACTGCGGTGCTTCCCTGGGTTCCAGATCAAGTGTAGACACTGCCCAGCCTTGGGGTGCGTGTTGGGGGGGAAGGGGAAACAAGATGCCTGCAATGCAAATCACTTAAATTAATACCTGAACACAGATGGCAAATGCTTGAAATGGACGGAAACGCAGTGAATGGAGCTGAGCGAAATCAATCTCTTGCATTCTGAACCTTGCAAAACACTCAGCCCTGCACACCCTGCTCACTTCAGGATCCAAGGAGAGGAAATGACTGATTCTAACAGGCAGATTGTCATTATTACCAGCAAAGCTAGCAAAAGCTTTCTACCATCAGCATACCTGAAATGCAGATGACAGTGAGTATGAACCTGAATCACTGAATATGTTACAATAGGTGAGGGGAAAGACTATCATCATACGTCCCGTTTCTCCCCTCACCCCACTTTTTAAATGCATGAACATAAAGGCAGAGCTCTGGAGTGCTTCTTTTATTAAGTGTAATTAAACTGAGGCACACACTTAACTCTACCTCTAAGAATTTTCAGAATCTCTGAGGACCTTTCAACCTAAGAAAACTTCAGCGTGCTGTTACTTTGGCAACCCAGAAAGAACCTGAACGAAGAGTGGGCTTTAGTTAGAGAGAATCTTTGCAGAAGAAGGATACTTCATGTCAGCATTATACCTTGAATGCATAATGGCAGCCACCAGTGCTCAAGCTCTCTAACTACGAAGCCAGAGGTTGGTAGTTCAATTCTTCACCATGCCTCCTTAATCGCGACTGCACTTCCCAGTTCTTTGATGGTTATTCCCATGGAATGAATGCGATGATCGGGCTTGTTTTGCATATCCATGGTTGAAATCAAACAGAAGAACCCCGTTTCCGGGAGCAGGAAAGGTCCATTTAATCCGGGATTCCTTTTGCCATAAGCAATCAGCCAGAGGCTTCCAGGAGAACCATCAGCCAAGCATATTTAATGGAGAGCAACCTCCTACTGGAGGCTCTTGACATCTGCTATTCATCCAGCTGTTCTCTGCCTCTCGGTCTGGGGGTCCCATTTAGCCGTCCTCTGTCAATGATTTAAAGCAGACTGTAACTGCATCTTGTGGTAGTGAATTATCTAAGACAGGGCTGTTCAACTTTGAACAGGCCAAGGTCTGCTTTATCCAGCCCAAAGTGCCTGAGGGCTACTACACTAAAACCTCTACTTATGAATTTTATCCGTTCCGAGCACATACTCAAAAGAAAAAAAAATTGTAAGTAGAGCAGCGGTTTCCCATAGGAATGCATTAAAACCAATTAATCCATTCTGGAAGGAACAGATTTCAATGCGCCATGGCCCTTGAACTGCCCTGCTTATCTGAGACAGTGGGCTGGCAGACCCAGAACTTTGCTGGGGCAGTGGTGGTCCTTGGGATGGGGGAGGGGGGCTGGAGAACTTATCCCCTCACTTTTTTTATTGATGGCCGGCAGGCTACTTTTGAACCCTTCGTGGGCTACCAGTAGCCCTCGGTCTAACTGTTGGGCAGGCCTGACCTAAGAAAACTTGTATTTTTCATTTGTCGGGTTTTTTTCTCAGAGGGCTTTTTAATGCATTTGTTTACTTATTGTTCTTAGCCTTTTAATGATGTAAGATGCCTCTTTATTGTCATTGTTCTTCACTTTAAATATTGTCTTAAGAACCGTTGTATACTCATTGTCTTCAACATTAAGTACAGTAAACCCTCGTATAACGTAGGGTTTGTATAACGAAAAAATCCGTATAACGGAAAAAAATCCGCCCCCCCCGTGGCCACCGGGGAAGAGGGAGGGGGAGTGGAGAGAGAGAGAGAGAGAGATTACGGGCGTGTAAAGGAAGGAGGAGGAGGAGGAGTAGGATCTTCCCGGACGCCCGGGCGCGCTCCGCCGGGCCAGCCCTCCTGCGTCGCTGGGCTGGATCCTGGTAAGGGGGGCGCTTGGGGCAGGTGGCTGGGGGGGTGGGGGGATTAGGGTTAGGCTCTTCCCCGCTCACCTCTTGCCGCCGCCACCGCCGCCGCTGGGAGGGGAAGGGGGTGCGTGCCCTGGGGCGGGGGCGCGCGCTGGGATTTCCCCTCCCCGCCCGCCTCTTGCCGCCGCCACCGACGCTGGGAGGGGAGGGGGTTGCGTGGCCTGGGGCGGGGGGGGCGCTGGGATTTCCCCTCCCCCGCCCGCCTCTTGCCGCCGCCGACGACGCTGGGAGGGGAAGGGGGTGCGTGGCCTGGGGCGGGGGGGCGCGCTGGGATTTCCCCTCCCCCGCCCGCCTCTTGCCGCCGCCGCCGATGCCGGCTCGGGTTGGGGGAGGAGAGGGGGTCGCTCCTCCGGCACACCGGTTGGGACGGGGGTAAGGGGTAGAGGGGAGGGTGAGGGAAGAGGAGGAGGAGGAGGAAGGGGTGCCCCCCACTTCGGGTTGGCGGGGAACAGGAACGGGCCGGCCGAGCTCCGCTGAGGGGAAAAGGAAGGTGCCTCCTCTTTCTCTCCTCCTCCTCCTTCCTCCTCCTTCACGACCACCGCCGCCGCCACCTCCTCCTCCTCCTCCTCGTTCTCCTCAGTGCCGCGCTCCGGTCCCTCCTCCTCCTCCTCCTCCTCCTCCAGCGGCGGTTAACGAGGCCTCCGGGGCTCCGGCAAGAGAGAGCGGGGGAATTCCCCCCCAAGCCCCCAGTGTTTTTGCTGCTGCTGCTGCTGCTGCTCCCGGGGCGGCCCTGGTGGCGAGCAATGCTGGCCGCCGGGGGAAAGAGGGAAGGGAGATGAGGGGGCGCCCAGGACAAGCGGCGCACCCCACTCCCTTCCCCCACCCCCGCGGCCACCTCTCCCCGACCACCTCTGGCAGCCGGGGGAAAGAGGGAAGGAGGGAGGGGAGACGAGGGGGCGCCCAGGACAAGCGGCGCACCCCCACTCCCTCCCCCCACCCCCGCGGCCACCTCCGCCCACCACCTGCAGAGGAGGAGGAAGAGGCGCAGCAGCAGCGGTGGCGGCGGGCGTCCTCTCTCGCGGCTCGCTCATGGCACGCGCGGTGGCGCTCCTCAGGCGCCCAGGGTCCCCCTCAGGCGGTGAGGAGCGTGCTTGTGGTGGTGGGGAGGGGGCGCGGAAGAGGTGAGCCGGCGGGGGGGGGAAATCCCCGGGCGGCCCGTCCAAGGCCGCCCGGGAAGAGGACGCGGGGGTGGGAGGTGAGGGGAAGCACACCGCCGCTGCTGCCGGTGCGCCCTCCTGCCTCCCGGAAGAGGTGAGCCGGCGGGGGGGGATTCACCGGGGCTCGGCAAGAAGTTCGCGGGGGAATTCCCGCCCACCCACCCCCTCACCCCAAAAAACCTAGCGCCATTGGAATGCATTGGAACGGATTACATCCGCTTTCAATGCATTCCTATGGGAAATTAGAATTTGTACAACGGAAACTTTGTATAACGTAATTTGATTTGGAACCAATTAATTACGTTATACAAGGTACCACTGTACTGTATTGTCTTTCACTGTTGGAAGCTGCCTTGAGTCCTTTACAAGGAGAAAGGAGGGTTAAAATGTGTCAAACAAACAAATGGCCCATTGTACAAAACCATACTTCCTTTGAAGTTTCATAACTTTCCTGCCAAATTGTCAATTTCTAGCAGAGGCAAATCCAAGAACATCTGTGACATTTTCGTCATTTACTTTCAGTTCAACTTGGAAAGCTGAAAATATTTTCTCTGTCTTTGCATGGAAGATGCTGCAGCCCACTGTCATTGCCCATTTGATTTCTAGCTGGGTGGTTATAGAAGAGAGATGGTGGATGTTGGACATACTCCAATACTCCAATCCAGTCCCTGTAAAGGAGGCACATGAGTATCAAACTCCCAATCTCTGGCTCCTCAGCTAGAGACCTAAATCACTGAGCCACCCAGCAGTTAATCATGGCATGAGACCATATGCATGCAATACGGTAGCTGGTGGTGTTTCAGGTGGTGGTCCAAACCTATGCACAGTCCTGTAGTACGTAACAAGAACTACATAGCATAATGAGAGGAGTTGGCCATGGACACCCCAGAAATATATATAAATACAGATTACTTGACAGTTCTACTGTATGGAGTTATATTTTGCATTGAGTAGAGGCCTCAACTAGATCAGACCCAAGATTTCACTGAATTCAATAATTTTATTAATGTAGTCTGTTCTTCTATGCTATGCCACATTGACTTTTTTTTAAAATCAGGGGCAGAAGGTTTCCTGCGTAATTTGGTTTGCTCTGAAAATACCACAGCTTTGAATTCCGTGCAAATCTTCAAAATGAATCATGTTGTCAAAAATCCGTGCATTAGGGACAAATTCTTCTCGCAGTAATGTGTCTTGGTGATACAATTGATAAACCAGCAATATGTGGAAATAATTGAAAGGCCTGGAATGGAACTTTTAGAGGATAGATGAGGAAAATGGGAGAATAATGAGCACTTGTAAATAAAACCCACAAACAATAAATTCAAATTACGGAGTGACAAGCTGTAAACAATCAGTGCAGCATTGTTAAACTGAAACATGCTGTTTCTTTAGGGAAATCCCATTTTGAAAAATCCTGGGAAAGGATTCAGGAGAAGATTAAGGAGGGGGTGAGCTTTCTGGTAGACTCCTCTAAATGTCAGGCAGGAGGCAAGTGTCTGATTTAGCCCTGGAGTTCCCAAGTAACTTAGCTTGCATAATAAAAGCTGAGGTACTGCCACATCCTTTTGCTTCTATCAAGGTCCAATCAATGCTCGTTTTTGCTAGTTTCTGCATGAAAAGTGCTCAGCAGAGAAGGAATTGATTTGAGGCTTTGGCTAGTCTCAAATAACAGCTTAATAACTGAATAAATCAGGCAGACCTGAGGGCCAAATTGGCTGTTACATGGCAGGTGCACATAACAATCTCTCACTAGCATTTGTTTTGTTAAATGTGAAAGGCTGCAAAGTTGATTGCTGAGTAGAGAACTGTGTCCTGGTTCCACGCTGCTTAGAAACACTACTTTTTTTTTTTTTTAGTATATCACCCAGATTTCCCATCCCGTATTATAACTGGTCATGCTGCTTGAGGGATTCAGAGAACTATAGTCCAAAACATGACATTTACCTGCTCTGACTGGCTGAGTAACCAAATCCATCGGAATGAACTATGAAGGCTAGACGGGCATTAACCAATGTTTGCATGTCAGTTGTTAAATGACCTGCATATGCTGGGTCACACTTCTGTTCAGTAGCTGACTTGCATGCTATTGTTACTTGATTGTATGTGACATTTCTGTAGGAATGATTAAATAACCAAGGTAACTCTCTCTCTCTCTCTCTCTCTCTCCCTCTCTGTCTCATTTATTTATTTATTTAAATTATTTTATCCCATCTTTGAAATGATGATGATGATGATGATGATGATAAAACCATGCACAGTCAATTAAAATTATAAAAACATTGACTGGTATTATATAACAGATGTAAGATTTAACAAAAAAAAACCGTAAGTATCTGTTAAATATTGGCGTAGTATGTACGCTGTTCCTAATATTGCCATTTGCCTCTTTTTTCCCCTGTAGCTCTGATGGTGTGACTTGTAAGATCTGCAACTACTTGCAATATTGTGTGAAATATCTTGACATTGTTCCCAAAGCCTCAGTGATTATGGGGACCACTGAAGTGTGTTGTATCCACAAGCAAGTTGTTTCAATTGCCAGGTGTCTGCATTTTGATAGTTTTTCCAGTGCTTTAGCTTCAACTCTGGCATAGCCTGGAATTGCAATGTAAATGATCCAGACATTTCTTCATTCTATTGCAGGCATGTCCAGACTTCGGCCCTCCTGATGTTTTGGACCAAAACTCCCAGAATTCTAAGCTTAGATTGCCCGTGACAAAGGACTGTGGGAGTTGCGGTTCAAAACATCTGGAGGGCCAAAGTTTGGACATACCTGTTCTATTGCTACTTTGTCTGGTGTGTTATACTCAAGGTGTCAGAAAGGATCCGGAAATCTCACAAGATATTGATGTTGTAATTTTTCTGACACCTTTTCTACCTGATGTTCCCATGGGTTTTTGGAGGCTGGCTCATTATTATTATTTTGCATAATGACCGTAACACTCACAAATTTTGCCAGTCTATCATGTCTAATTTCGTAAGCTGTTTATGCAATCTTCAGACATTTACAGATGTGGAGAGACACCGTTTCATCTTTTCCCTGGCAGAGGCAACATTTATTGTTCACACAAATTCCTAATATCATAAAGAAAGCCAGAACATTAAGATGGAAGAATGAAAATTGGTGGAAAAAACAGTAATTTAAGATATGCCGCCAACACTGTCTTACTGGCAGGAAGCAGCAATGAATTGAAATGGGTTTTAGAAAAGTGGAAGAAGAAAGTGCCAATGCAGGTGAAAGTTATGAAGATCAAAATTGTGACTACAGAAGAATTGCATAACTTTAATGTCGACAATGGAGAAACTGAAACCAAAGGCTTTGTTATCTGGGTTCAATCGTCAATTCAAATGGAGACTGCAATCAAGAAATCAGAAGATGATCAAAACTTGGAAGAATAGCAGTGAAGGAACTAGAAAAGAACTAGAAAAGATAGGTGGTTTGAGAGAGGGGTTAGGGAAGCCATTCATGTGTGTATTGAAAACTGTTCTTTCAACAGAAGTAGGGGGTTCAGAGATAATCTGTATGCTACTTATCAAGTGGCCCTTTCATCAATCCCTAGATAAATCAGAAGCACTTCACACCTCCACCTTCAAGGTAATAGCTTGCTTTATACTTTATCGGTTTCAGCACCTTAGGCCATTGTCCACCTAACGAGCTTATTGAGACTATTGTCCAATGTCCACCTAGCAAGTCTATTCAGGCCATTGTTCATCTTATGAGCCTATTTCAGTCCAGGGTGACATGAGGTCAAAGTGAACAATTAAATAGAGGACTCGCAACTAGCTTTCCTCAGACTGACAAAGCTGTTTGGATGAGCAGCAAAACATTTCAATCTCTCAAGAAAAGAAGTCCAGTTGCCATGACATAACTTCCAGAAAACATTCATGAAGTACAAGATGTGTCACTGGAGACCAAGACCAACATCATCCACATTTTTTGTATTCCCTATCAACATATATATGGGTATGAAAGATAGACAGTTAAGAAAGCTGACAGGGAAAAATTGATTCATTTGACATGTGGTCCTTGATGAGAGCTTTACAGACCCCCTGGACTGCCAGAAAGATCAACAAGTGGATCCTACAGAAAATCAAGCCTGAGCTATCTCTAGAGGCAAAAATAACAAAACTGAAGGTGTCCTACTTTGGAAACATCATGAGAAGACAGGATTCTCTGGAAGAGACAGCAACATTTAGAAAGGTCAAAGGAAGCAAGGAAAGGAGACCAAATATTAGGTGGACTGCGTTCCTAAGTTTGCAAGGTCTGTACAGGGCTGGGGAAGACATAAGTCACAGGTGACTTGATGGCATGTCACAACAACAATAACAAGATTCGCACAGAGCCTCTTGGTTTACGGTGCTTAAAACACTTCCGCGCCTCTTCCATAGTTAGCTCCCTCCCCTACCTTGCTACAACTTACACAAGTACACAGCTGTAGAGGTGTAATGATGCAAGTGATATGGCTGGCCTGATGAATGTTTGTTGAGGAAGCACACTCATAGGTTTTCATAAATTCTGGGGAGATCCAATCAGCCAAATTGCACATCTTGCTCGTTGGGCAGGCACAGATGAGCCACTCCAGCTCCGCTGTGTCTTCACTGGGAGAAAGCAAATTAGGCATGCAGTCTCATGAATAATTTATTATTTTGTCCCTAAACAGTGTGGACTGTGGCCTCATTAACTTATACTATCCATGTATCCCTTTCCCTCAAGCCAATACTGTTAAGATGTGTGGACTGCTAAAAATCTATTCCTTCTTTGCTGACATCAATAGAACAACTGCTGGCTCATTAGCAAGCCTCTTTCTTTCTTTCTTTCTTTCTTTCTTTCTTTCTTTCTTTCTTTCT
>JAHTLZ010000010.1:59028490-59067561 GCA_023846285.1 Phrynocephalus versicolor | reverse complement strand
TTCTTTCTTTCTTTCTTTCTTTCTTTCTTTCTTTCTTTCTTTCTTTCGGCTGATGGTGAGAGCTGATGATTCCTGCTTTTTCCAGGCTCAAATGTGTTTTCTAGTGCCCTCACCCCAGTCTTCAAGAATGTGCAGCTCACAAAAAAATTAGCCTCATAAAATGGGGTGGATTATCTTCTATGCCAAGCCAAAGGCATAGCAAGGGTTTGGAGCACCTGGGGACAAATTCCTTTTTTGCACCCCTCCTGCCTCCCCAACTGCATTGCACCCACACAGTGCCCCCCCCAATCCTGCGGGCGCAGGGTGGGTATGGGCGCGGGTGCGGGCATGTATGTGTGTGTGCATTTGTGTGTATGTGTGTGCACGTGTGCAATAGCACACACGTGTCAAGCCCTGCACACAGAGCACACACACAAACAGGGTTCAGTTCTTTGCCAAGATCTTTAGTGGAAAGCCAGGCAAGTTCAAGTCCTTTGCAACAACCAAGTGCCTGATAAATAACAGAATCCAACTTCCCGCAATTAACAATCCAAGTCAAAACCAGAATATCTCACGGAAACCAGATGCCAAACCCAAGGGAACAGATTAAGACGTTGTCCAGAAAGCCAGTCCGAAATCAGGAAACAGAGCCAAGGTCACAGACAGGAACGTGGTTGGAAGTTCAAATGACACGTTGCTCCCACAGAGAGCTCAAGGTGAGCTTACCAGCTTTATCTCAAAACAGGGAACACACCCTTACTTCTGGAAAGGCTCCTGCTAGTACTCAGGGCTTCCCGACCTGATTCCCCATCTAGCATCAAAGACCCTTTCCCTAGCTCTCCTGGTAGCACGTCTTTGCAGAATCCTGCTCATAGCCCTTCTAGGGGAGAAGATATGTTTTCAGCTGAGTCATCAGACCCAGCTGCCTGCTGACTTGAGCTGCAAGGCTCCTCCAGCAGCTCTTCACCATTTAACCCCTCAGAGTCAGGTTTTGTGACAGGCAGGGTCCTGGCAACACGCACCTTAGGCCTCTTGGGCAGGGAGCAAGACAAGGAGGAGGAGGAGGAGAGGAGGAGGAGGCTGAGGCCACTGTGCTTCCCGCACACCTGCCTTCCTTCCTGCTTTGCTGCTTGCCTGGCCTCAGGGGTGAGAGATATGGGGGAGAAGGGTGAATCGGATGGGGTGGAGATGGGGTGGTGTGCCCCAATCTGCCTGAAGCCCCTATACTTGAATGATCCCACCAGATGCTGGCAGTCTGGTTCATCTCAGAAACTTTGGCAGGCCATTCCTTTTAAGTTTCTTTCTGCCAACCCACTTTCTTCTCCGTAGCAGAGTGAAGAGGCAGGGAAGAAAGGAAGGCATGCAGGCACGTTTTTCCCCCCTCAGCCCTTCTTCCTTTGCAGGTGACCCTTGGAGACGTCCACCGCAGATGCGTCTCCTCCTCCTCCTCCTCCTCCTCCTCTCCTGTGCATTCAAGGGCCGGAACGTCCAGGGAAAAAGCATGGCCAATGAGTGTCTTGCTGAGGGAGGTGAAGGGGCATCATTTCTCTCTCCGGGGCTCCCCCTCCTCAACCTGGGGACGGCAGGGGTGGGGATTGGGGAAGAGCAGAAGTTGTGGAGAGGGGCAAGGGGGGAGTCATGGGTGGTCGCTTAGGTGGAGAGACTCCGGAGCCTCCAGGCTCCCCCAGACCGCTGTGCGCCTTCCCCCCACCCCAGATATGCCCTTGTTCCAAGCAGCAAAAACCCAACAGTTAACAACTTAATACAAGTATGAGAAATTAATCTCTGGATTGGCTTCTTGACTCCTCAAAATACAGTGGTACCTTCTATAAAGGAATTAATTTGTTCCAAATGGAATCCTGTTCAGCAAATTTTCCTTTGTAGAAATTTCCCACAGGAATGCATTGAAAACAGAATAACCCCTAATTGCGACCATTTTTCTGTTGTACGGATTCGCCCCATAGGCGATTCTGTTAAGCGATTTTCCTCCTACCTCTGGAATTGTTTTTCCTTTAAGCAGATTTTCTGTTAAACAAACCACTTGTTATACAAGGGTCCACTGTAGTTTTATACTGTCCCTCAGTATGGAGGCACCAAAGGCATCTAAGAAATCAAAAGTATACAATGCATCAGTATACATGCATCACAAATTAAATAGTAAGAAAAAAGAAAAAACAGAAGCAGCAGTTTCTGTAATGCCAAGTTATGCACACAGTTAATAGTCAAAGGGGCTTGACTGTGAGCACCCTATTTGAATTTAGACTGGCCCATTGAACACAGTGGCATTTATTTTAGAGAAAGCGTGTGTTTGAGTGTATTCCATGTTTAAAATTCCAGCAGCCTTACCTATGAGCAATATCTTGAATATAAGGCACCTAAAAGTGAGACAGCAAGGTCCCTTGGGCAAGCAATGTCACCACCTGGGTCAAGTCAGGATTCTCAGTAAACACAGGAGGGAAGGACATATTCTCCTGAAATTCCAAAAACAACACCACTGCCAAAACCCTTCAGCTTAGTGGTACTATGTTGTGCACTGGAGCACTTATACCCCAAGCAGTTTATTAGGTGGGCCATTTCAGCTCCGTTAGTTGCTGCTAATACACTTTAGCCTTGGATTTTTCCGCCAGAACAAAGTCTGTTTTGTGTGTGTGTGGGGGGGGCAGGGATCAATGTAGTTCCCACGAGTCCAACTGAGCTATTTGTGTAAACAGGATGTCGCTGTGCATCATTTGCTGGGTGAGGAAATGCAAATCAGATATATGAAATCCATAATGTAAAATCAATCATTGAATCCATTAGCTTACACTGCATTGCTTTTAATGGAAGTTAAATGTGCATTGAAATATATGTCTATACTGTACTGCAGTGCAGCTGGGCACCTTTTAATAGCTTAGTTATCACTGCATCCTTTGAGCATGTACTGTAGCTTTGGAGTTTGCCATCTCTCTGAACCTCCCGGGAGAAAAGCAAGCTTGCATTTTCTTGGACATGCTGCATGGACCCAGAGCACCACCAGCAAGAGGGAATGGTGCAACACTTCTGAGTATTTCATATTTAGAAAACTCTGGGAGTTTTGCTGTGTGACAGAATCAACTTGATGGCACATCACCACCAGCACCACCACCACCATTTTTAGAGTTGGATGGCTCAAGATAGATTCTATATTATATGGGGTTGTGTGCTGCTGTTTTGGAATGTTGAAGTGGCTTTAGATCTGGGGTTCATATCTTCCAGTACTTTAGAAGCCCATGAAAATGTTCCTGTCAGAAGACATTTGCGTTGCAAAAATATTGAGATGCCTTTACTTGCAGTTATTTTTTACAGGACCTGGATTTTGACCTGGGCAAGGTCTAATCTAAACCATTTCCAGCACTGGCTCTGTGCACCAGATCTGTCCAGTACCAGACACAACAATGGCTCTTAGAACAACTGAATCATCTGGTAGCAGTTTCCTTTTATGCCTATTAGCAGAAGCCTCCTAGGTTTGAACCAAAACACAGGGAGGGGGAGAGCATCTGAGGCCTGCTTGTCAATAACTTGCCCCAAGCCCCTTTTGCCTTGCATATGGCAAAGAAGTAATGAAGGATCCTTTTGTCTGCATCTCTGATTACATAGGAGAAAGTGGCTCAAATGGTTAAGGAGAAGGTAACAGTTATAGCCTGAGCTGGAAGGGGGTGGGGGAAGATGGCTATTTATAAATGGCAGTATCTCTTTCTCTCTCTTATGAACCAACAAGGAATCGATATGCCAGGCACTGTCAGAAAGACAGCCTGCCGAAATACATGATACTGCAAAGAAATGTGGCTCCATAGAGAATCATTCACAGTAGAGGGGGAAAAAAGAAAAGAAAAAAAAGGGGTCCTGTACTTCACTCATTGTCAACGTTGTTCCTCTTTCTTTATGTTAGTGGGCATGTTCTTTAATGACAGAAGGAATGGCTGTTTTGTTTTGAATTTTGGCATTTGAAATTTTACGTTGGACGTGATGAATTCCTTCTTTATTTTCAGAATTAATAGATAGTAGATGCATTGTCTTTGTCTTGACAGCCCACCAAAATGTAATTAACTTGACATTTTACCTGCATTTTGCAATGTTGTTTTCACCTTGTATTTTTCATGATAAATAATATGCCCAATTATGCTAGGTTCCTTATATTTCTATTCAGAACCCCAGTCCCTTTGGAAATCACCATTAAGGTTATTTGTTTAATTAGGAAGAAATTAATATTGTAAAGGCAACTGGGAGAGCACTGCAGAAGGATCTATGAATTCTTGGTCCTCCTTACACATGCTGAGAGTAATATACCACCCAATTCATCTTTCATATAGTTCCCTCCCAGTCTGTTCCATCCCCAGAACTGCCAGTTTGAAGATTATTCTTTCTGATGTGGTGATGGTGACTTGCTGAGATTAAAGCAGCAATATTTCCTTTTCTTAGTTCTGCGTTGCATAGCATATTACATTTAATCTGGACAATAATATGGAAACTGATGAAGATAATGATGACATCGGACACAGTCAATTGGGCGGCTTTCTTGGACAAGCCACATTGAAAAAATGAAGTCTTTCTTGGAAAATTCGTGGTGTTGGTCCTGCACTGCTTGAAGGAGTCACCACTTCTGCTGAAAATGAAGGCGTTATGTTGCAAAATTGGCATCAGCTACCCAAGTTAAGGGGACAGTTTCCAGAATCCCTCCTGGGGCACACCTCTTCGAATGCAGAGGTTACACATAAAATTTTTGGCTAACTGTTCCAGCACGAGCATAACTGTCATCAGATAATTAGATCTGTCTTAGATCTGAGGGAAGGGAAGGAAGCAGGCAAACCCCCATAGCTCTTGGGGGCTATGTGTGTGCTTAGTTTAGTGGATCTGAAATTATATCAGCTACGTCTCACATCTACATCTGTTATGGCAGTGGCAGTCATAAAAGATGCTTATAAAAGTACAAACGACAGATGGGAAGTAAGTCCAGATTCATCTTCTGGGTCAGTACAATGCCCGTTTTCACTATAGATTTTGGTGTATATTGTTTATTGTAGGGAACCTGCAGTAAGCTGTTTTCTTATAGTTAATAACTGTAATAAAATGAATGTCAAAAAAGCAAGGGAGTCGCAGACAAATTAAAATTTATTGAGACAGACAAAAATGCAACTATTCAGGACTACAATTCAGCACTTACAATTAACCAAGGAAATCAGCAAATGTTCACATTCCGTTAAAAGTCTTAATGGGAAAAAGGCATTCATAATGTACTATGCTACTCTAATTAACCATGATATTGTACATTCCATCTACAGTAGGAACATAAAGGTAAACACTTAATATTTGAATCTTTCCTTACAAGTTACACATTTAACAGTAACAGATGTTGGCAGCATTGAGAAAAAGTATAAAAAGACCAAGTTCCACCTACTGTAGAAAGGGCTGTTTGATGTGTATTTTCTGTATAAAGCTTTAGAAGACAAAATAGCAGAAACAGGAATAGCAGTGGGAGGCAAGAATATAGATAAATAGGGGGAAATTAAAAAGCTTAAAAACCGAGCTTTTTGTTGGACAGATACAAATTATGATCTTAGATTTAATGGGCAAAACTCATACAAAGTTAAATAAGCCATACCAAGTCCAGTGAATCATGCCAGTATCTAACATCCATGTGACTTTATTTATTTATTTATTTATTTATTTATTGAGCTTATATACTGCCCGTCTTCCCAAATGAACTCTGGGTGGTTTACAACAAACAGTGTAACAGAATAACAGTTAAAATAACACAGGAGTTAGCCAAGTAAAAGAACAAAATAAAACAAACAAAACAAAAATAAAAATAAAAATAAAAATGGCAGATGGCGGGACAACGAAAAAAAGAGAAAAAAGTGATAACCTTAACTGGAACTTCCTTGTGTCATTTGCAGCCTGGACATAGATGATATAAAATTTCTAAGTATTCCTGTGAAAATACAGTGTCAGCTTTTGGCCAGATTGGGCATGTATATAAATTAAATAAATAAATAAATAAATAAATAAAAGGTTAGATGGTTAAAAGAAATAGGCACTAATTATTTGAACTGCTTCGAAAGTAACTGTTGTAAGTGAACTATTGGCTGAGATCATGTTACTTAGCCTAGTAAGTCAAACAAAATAGGCCCAAGGAATCAAGAGGGATTTGGTAATCAACTCCTTCCTCAGTTCCATTGGGCTTCCTCTCGTTGCTACTCGTTATGCTAAGCAATAAGATCATAGCCATTAATTTTAAAACACATACATTAATATTAAAATATACAGCTAGGTAACAATTCTGCACAAAGGTGCCAGTTAACCTGTATATGATTATTTGCAAGTCCCATTAATTCCCCATTATTTTCTCTGGAATGTATTCAAATATGCACAAGATTGCACGTCAGTTATATCTGACGGTACCAAATCTGGGCTGGATTGTGTTCGCAGTCCTTCAGTTCATTGCTTTCCACCCATTAACATGAACACTCCCCACATGGAATTTTCATGATGTCTTAGTGGTTTCCCCAATTTGATGGGGCAGGTGGAAGGGGGAATATGATTATTATCCACTGCTCTCTAGTTGTGTAAATGCTCCCCAGAATTAGCAGCCTAGAATGGACAGAAGGGGGTCTTGAAGCGGACAAGTTTGTACAAGTGTCATATAAAATGAACATTCAGAAGAAAAATGCAAAAATCTACCAAAGCGTCATATTTTTTTGTAATGATAGCAAAAGCCTCAAAATTTACTTACCGGCAAATGGCTCCATTAAAGCTGTACAAATAATTGGTTTGAGGACTGAAATAACAGTCTGGCTCTTTTTAAAATAGGTAGTTTTTTTCACTTTCCTTATTTTGTAACTTTTAGAAGGTCAGTGATTTGAAGGGAAATGGAGTGCATTAGCTCCCGAAGGGAAAAACTGTAATCAAGCTAGACACAAGTGGAAATATGCTGGATGATGGAAATAGAACCTTTAATTCTGCAATTGGGTATAACACGCAGTAGCTCTATCGTGTGCTGGATGAAAGGCTTCATTTTGCTAATGCTTTAATGAACCACAGTATCTTTTTCTATTGAAGCATGTACTGCAACAAGAGGGCAAAAAGCAAAGAAAGAACAGCTGGACCATGAATTCAGTGGACTTTCAACAAGCATTTAGGGGTTAATTATGAGCAAATAGAATGGCTGACTATTTGATAGTGATTAAGATAACGTGTTGGTATTCCAGTATATAGTATCATAACATAACTTGACCGCATTCACTCTATTTGCGTGATAGATTTTGTTTCATTGATGTTTTGTCAGGAAACTCTAATTTTTTAAGAAACAAGAATGGAATTCTTTTTAAATTAGAGTTTATTTCAAACATTTTTTCTGTAAACCAGTTGAAGTAATTGGATGTTGCCTATAGTGGCTTGGATATTAAATCGGTTGTGCAAATGATCCAGCACCAGTCTAGATCATCATCAAATCCTTAAGAATCCTTAATCCTTGGAGTTACTGGTGAGAATCCTATGGGTGCTCACATAGAGTTTGCAGAACCCATTGTGCTTAATTGATAAAGGGCCAAGATGTATCTTGGTCATGGGTCTGATATCACATCTGATTGTGCAACCTAGATGCACCCCAACATCTCTTTAATTACCGTAGCTGGCATTTCCCACTTAAAATTACATAAATGCCAACAGGATATTCATCACCGTATTCTGAGTTATTTATTTATTATTTATTTGTTTCATTTTTATACCACACCATCTTCCATCAGGAACTCTGGGCGGTTTACATAGGCTGGCTGGCTGGTTTGGTTTGGGTTAGGGTGGTTTGTTGAGCCATTAATGTGTGGAGTTTATCACATGCCAATTCTATATGGAAAAAAGAAGCTGAGTTGTATAAAACTGTCAGAGGAATCCCCCCTAACTTAAGTAATGAAAATGCTGTTCCATTTTCCACCCTAGGCTTATACTTGAGTCAATAAATGTTCCCAGTTTTTGGGTTTAAATTAGTTAAAATATGCAATGCTGACTTTGTTTTGCCTTAAGCAGATTTCCTGAACATATATTTGACCTTCCTTTGCTGAGGCTGGGATGAGAACTTTGCACAAGCATTACATATCAAGGTACTCTCATGCAAAAACACATAGCATGAACTGTTTCTGACTGTATTCTAAAATTAAATGCACAGGTTGAATTACACTGATTTATACAGGTTTGTGCCACAGTGTCTGGACTCTGATATATGATGTAGCAATTTTGACAAATCTCACTGGAAAAAAAGTGGGAATAAAACCATCAAGGCCTCACTTTATAGTATAAAATATCTGGAAAGAAAGCTTTGCCACATTGGGAAGTGCCCACTGCATTGGGTATAGGAAAGATAAGCCATTAAATGTGCTCTGTTTTCCCAAAGTGAGCTGAAAATGCTGCTACCTGTAACTAGAATTCACGTTCTGAAATAAGGTGAATGTGTGAGTCGTGTTTACACTTGGGGATTTTTTTGGGGGAGGGGCAGGGAACTGATCTAAGGTTCAACAAATCAACCCATTGAAGCAGAGGAATGGGGTGGAAGGTTTAAGCGATTTTGAGTTGCTAGGTTGAAAATGATCAAAGAAACATGTCAAAGAAGAACTAATAATTATTTAGAATCTTTTTTTAGCCTTCTCCTTTGTACTGAACCCAGAATTATACTTGCTTAGGGTCAAACAATATGTTACAGATAAGCCATCATTAGAATATTTTTTTTTGTTTAGCAATAGAAAGTGGATGATTATCACAGTGGGATCTTTTCTGACTTCCCCTATGCTAAAATTAGCTTGCTCTGCCTTCTGCTTGGTCTCCGTGTGCTTGGCAAAATGTCTTTGTAGGCTTGATTTCTTACATGACCACATGAATTGTTATGATCTAACGATGGCTTGTCAGCAATTTCTGTTTTGGTATTTGATGAATAACAGTATATATTTGGAAGGGATTTCCTATCCTTGAGCTCAGGTAAGTGTGACAGTTGGGGAAGGAAAGCTTAACCCTTTGGAAAAAAGGCACACAAGCCATAAAAAAATTTGACTGTATTTTCTGATGGAAACTGTCATTCTTATGTGAGGTTTCAAGAGTTTTATTGGGGCTGAAACTGAGTACAAAGCAAAAATAATTCCTCTAACCTGAAGGGAGCACAGATAAATATAGACGTTAAGTCCTGACATAGAGATTCTTCCATGCAGCTGTGCTCTATCGGCATGCTGCTGCTCAAGGGGATTTTTCATGCTCAAATGGATGTTTAGCATCATTGACATTGACCATACTTGCCTTTGGAGGACAAGAGAGAAGGTGGGTCTGGGAATATTCTTCTACTCCTCTCCAGTAGGCGAGCTGGACAGACAGTGCCAGATCTCTTCCTTACACCCACTCATGCAATGGTCAGAGCCTGTGCAAGGAGGCGTTTGCCATCCTTTTGCACAAACGTGCAAGGAAAAGTCAGAGATCGTGCAGTGCATTATGCCTGCAGGGCAGTACAGTCTGCAGTTTAGGCTTATATGTTTAGAAGTGCATTGCATGTAACAAGCTAGATGTGGGTTGAGTCCTCAGGTAGCACTTGTTTTGTTACATGTAACAAAGAGTGGAATCCAAAAGGGTGGATGTCTGATTCCACACAAGTTTCTCTTGCTGAGGTCCAGCACTGGTATGTACAATATAAAATATGTCAATAATTTGAAGGTAAAAATCAATTTAAATTAAAATATTTTCAAGGTAAGTAGAAAATCCTGGTGTTACATCCTTGAAATTGCCCATAACTGTCACGATAAATAAATGTAGTAAAAGAATGGAGCCTGTATTTTCAGTACAAAGTTGACACTGTGACTTGGTCTTCAACACATCCAGATTTCTGTTCATTGCAACCTCTGTGAACCTACTGTTGGTTTATACCACTGTATCAAATACTAGTATACAAAGGAATCCCACCTGCTAGGTGGCATAGCAAATTTTCATTGTTGTCATTTTCTTTCCTGGTAGAAATCAAATTCATTAAAAGTGATAAACAGAGTAATTTTCAGAGAAGCAGGAAAGGAAGGTTCATTTTCTGTTGGGTAAGGTAAAATAATAGTTACATTTATTATTTCCCCCATAGAAACTTAATGAGAAATGAATGACAGCATTTGTTCTGTGGTGTGATATCAAACCCATGGAACTTCCGATGGCTCAATTGCAGGGGACGACAGAGCCCTGATAGGCCGGCTCAGCTAAATGTCACATAGGAAGTTGCTTCACTATATTTTCCCAGTTCCTGTGGCTTTCAAATCAAGTACAGTGGTACCTTGTATAAAGGAATTAATTCGTTCCAAATGAAATTATGTTAAGCAAATTTTCCTTTATACAAATTCCCATAGGAATGCATTGAAAGCAGAGTAATCCCATTTTTATGTTGTACGGATTTTCCCCATAGGCAATTATGTTAAGCAAATTTCCCCTATCTCTGGAATTTTTTATGTTGTACAAATTTTCTGTTATACAAGCTGTCTGTTATACAAGGTACCACTGTACTTCTTGATGCAGAGTGAATAGTTCAACACGATCATAAGAAGAAAATGTCACTACAACTTTTCAGTGTTTTTGAAGGCTACTTAGGGACCACTGTAACAGGTTGTTGAGTGCAATGGCCTGTTCTTTCCTTTAAAGTTGCTACTGAGATGAAATAATTGTCAGTTTTTCCAAGTTCATTATTTATTTTGGATAATAATTGCCCTCCCTGCTCTCTGTGTCTTTAGAACCTGGCCTTTTCTAAAGATTTACAGTAAAGCCACTCATTCAGAAATTCTAACCTGATATGTATTGGCGAATTTGTGTCAGAGCACAGACAAGTTAATTTTGACTAACTCTCAGAATCCCTGGCTTAAGGGAGCACGAAGGCAGAGCTTTAGCACTGCGGTAACAAAAGAATCTGTGCTTCCGACTTCACCTGGGATATAATCTTATGATCAGTCAGGCTTGTTACATTCTTTAGAAATCAGTGGGACAAGTTAGTCAATGCTAAGTTAAGTGTCACTGACTTCACTTCAATATAATTTGACTGCCAGCTCCACAGGAATAATGTTGATTAGCCGGGCCTTCTGGAGGTGGTTGAAATAGTCTCTCTCTCTCTCTCTCTCTCTCATCTGCTGATACAGTGATATAATACGTGCGTGTGTGCGTTCGCGCGTGGGGGGAGAGGGAAAATGAAAACAAAGGCTAACAAAAAACATCCCATAAACATATAACAGGCAACTGCATCCCTATCTGTAGCCAGAGCGAACTTGACTTTCCTGGTTTTATGATACTATGCAAGCTGTCCATATGGCAATAGTGACCTCAGTGTTGCAGTTTCCCATTATGCGATTTCTGCTTAGTATTTGTCCATCAAAAGCTCAGATACAGTGAAGGGGGCAAACCACCCAAAGCTTTCCACTTAATTTTTTGTGTGACCTAAAACCACTTTTGTTTGGAAGCCTTAACTGCATTAATTAATTAAACTGCATTACTAATCAATTTGTCTGAAATGACATCACATACCTTACTTTGAAACACAAACCTTTAAGATAAGTCAATAACAATACAATGGCCTAATGCCCCCAAATGCCTTGCACCACCATGTCATGCTGTAGGACTGGGGTGGTGAGATGACTTGAAGATATAACAGGGACTTCTATGCTTGTGTTGAGATGTGATCCAACCTGCTCTCCTCGCTGTGGCAGCAGCTGCTCCCTGCTTAGTGTTTTGCAGGTTTTTTTCTTTGTGAGTACTAGTATGGCTTTCCTGGGAGATGGGCAGAGGTGGGGAAAAGGCAGAGCATCCTCAACCTAGAGGCCCAGTGCAAACCTCCTTGTCCATTTCTTGCCCTAACAGCTGGAATAGAGACCAAGTGGCAACTAGGGCCTCTCAAAGTTCAGAGGCTTTGTTAGATCCCATGTTAAATGAAGTAAACGAAATATTAAGGCTAATAACATGGAGTGGAAGAGAAGTCATGCGAGTGATCCCAAACTGCTCTAGCAGGCTCCCCGTTGTGTGCTCTTTCTTACATTTGTCTTACAGCCATTCACACAATAGAGAACCCACCATTCTGTTAGAGGAAGGGTGGTGGTTTAAGGAATTTAGTCAACAGGATGCCAATAGGGATGGGCAATTCCCTTTGGAACCAGTACGTTCTGAAATAACCCACACGAGCCCAGGTGTTGCTCGCAACCCTCTGACACACATGCAGTCAATTGTCTTACCTTTCTTTGGGCTTGCATGGGGTTAAACTCCAACCAGGAATCAAGCTGTGACATCAGTGGTGCTGGCTAATCAGGACCTGTGCAGGGACAGACATCATCCCGCCTCCCTGACTGATTGTCCAGCACCATGGAGCAAGCAAAGATGAGGTTGCAGCCTGATTCCTGGTTGGAATTTAACCCCGTGCAAGCCCAGAGAAAGGTAAGACAATTGGCTGTGTGGGTGTCAGAGGGTTCTGAGCACCACCTGGTCTTGCGTAGTTGTTTTGGAACCTACTGGTTCCAACACGAATTGCCCATCCCTAGATGCCAGCCTTAGTGTGCCTCCACAAATCACGGTTTTGCATCTCTGTGAGCAAAACAAATCAAAATGGCTAAGCTATATCACATATTTGCTTCAGTGTTTAGACAAGTAACATGTAAGTTGGTAGACTGTGACCAGATTGGCCCTTGACGAATCAAAGGACAGTCTTGTCCAACTGATAGTTGGAATCCATTGTGTCTAAGATGTCGGGCTATTTTTGTAGCCAGGAGGCACCTTTTCTGCAAGGTATTATTACAACTTTACAAGGCCAATTAGTTTAGACTGTTCTGCCTAGGACTATATAAGGAAATAGGCAAAATGCAATACCAAGATCATGGCATTGCTATTTAATGGGTTCATTAATGCAACCAGACTATCTGTGATGGATTTGTTAAAAAGGCAACCCCAGACTTGACCACACAAGAAGCGAAGTGCATAAACAAGCTAAGCATGACACACACAGCAAACAACCGTCTGGGGACGGACACCACTGTGCAGTTGCCTGAAAACTGTACAGAAATTCACACTAAAAAAGTAGCACTTTCTCACAGAAATATAAGCTTTCTTTAAAGTGTACAGGCCATGTTCATTTTCTGGTATAACAGCACTAAATTTGCCCTGATAGGGGAAAAACAAGTATGGCCTTAGTGTCTCCAGAATTTAAGACCTCTTTGCAGTTATGCCCTTGGATTTAATGAGGGGGAAAGGGGCTTGTTATGAATATATTTTCTCTCCCGACCCTTCATACATGTACATGGTGTTTTGCCCTTAACTTGGACAAACAAACAAACAAAACAGCAACAACAAAAAGGGCAATGAAAGCTCTTCAGTGGCATGTTCATTTTTCTATTTGGATTCCAAGGAACAACGGGATGCCATTAGGGCACACGGAATAGTTTTAATCATGTGCTTCTGGTTCGTTAAGTGTAAGTATCAGCATGTTATATTAACCAGATGTGATATGAACTATGGGCACAACTGCCTAAGGATGTTTTTCTTTTAAAATAGAGCAAATAAATATTAACAATTTAAAATAAAGTAGAGACAGCTTATTACTTTTGATGGTTAGTGCCTCTGACAGCCTCAGTGCTTCCAAATGGGAAATCATTTAGAGCAAATGAAGAAAAAGCATTTTCAGCAAGTCGAGTGCAGAAGCATCTTGCATAGCATTAGTGCAAACGTGATCAAAGCAAAATCTCAGACTTGCAAGCTTCCACAGTAATTGAATAATAGTAATAATAATAATAATAATAATAATAATGATAATAATAATAATAATAATAAATAAATAAATAAATAAATAAATAAATAAATAAATAAATAAATAAATAAATAAATAAATAAGAGCAATACAGTTATGAAGCCTTCCTTAAGTCTTGAAAAGCCACTCTTGCTAAAAGTCTCGGTGGGTTTGCGTGTGCGTATGCATGCATGTATAGAGTATTATCAACATTTCCTAAAACCAAGAATTGGATTGACTTAAGTAAACAAAACTGATAGTGGTCAGTGGCAGAAACCAGCCAAGCTACACTTGTCCTGCACCCCTCACTTGCACAGCACGGACAACATCCACTGAATGCTGTTTAAGTTAAGTTGTATCTCTGCCAACCGTTGTCAAAAGGGGAGTGAGAAAGGAGTTAAGGAACAGGAACACTCCGTCTTAAAGCCAAGCCAGAAGAAGATAAGCTGATTTGATCTTTTACAGCAAGTTCCAGATGGCCAGACAAAACTACCACCCGCGTTTAACAATTCAAGCAGCAAAACAAAGTAGTAACTAGTAACAAATGGCACAATAAAAATATATATCAGTTAATTGAAAAGTTTAGTACTGATGGCAGAAGAAGAGTCTGGAAATGTTGCCCAGATATACTAACACACCTCCCCCCCCCCACTGTGATCTGTATTCCATTTAAAATTACAGAGTTTGCGAACAGATTAAACTATGGAAGTCTGACTAAATAAAATATGCCACCCTGCCAGTAAAGAAGGAAGGGTTTTTTTGTAGCTATTTGAAAGAGTAGCTAGCTGAGACTGAAAGCTGTCTTCCAAAAATTAAGCACAGTGTATGAAATTAAATCAAGCGGAGAGAGAATTGTCCCCATTCAGCAGTTTGCTAGGCACGGGAGTTCCCAATTTGTTTATGTTTGTTTGTGTTTGTGCCCAAGCCACCTCACATGTGCAATGAGCTTCTACATATGAAAGGCTTTCCCAGTTCATCTGCATGAACTCCATGCTAATCTCCGTTGTGCTTATGGAGTTATATGCCCAGCAGCAAAGTGACAGGGAAGCCCAATGAGGAGGAGGTGGGGGATTGGTGTGCCTATCGGGAATGCCCCCCTCTCCTGGTAGGGTTTTAGGCAGAGCTTCATGGGTGATGCTGGATGCTTCAGTTACCATGGCAGAGATTAGAAATGACCTGTGATACTGTGCAAAACATGAGTCCTCAGAACTATGGGAACTACCATATATAGCCAATTTCATCATCCTTATCATCGTCTTCGTCTTCATCGTCATCATTCGCTGCTCTTACATGCATCTTCTGTTTCCCTTCCTTTTCCTTTTTTGCTGCTTCATGCTCCTCTTCCAGATCATCCAATAATATGACTGATCCACCACTCCCGAAATCCCCCGATGTTTCTTGTTCTTCCTCTGCAACGTGGGAGAATTCAAAGATATTAGAGTTCCAGTGGCATACATCATTTCGTTGTTTCCTTTTCTTTCTCTCAGAGTCTGATTATATAGAATGTAAGTTTACATCACAAGGATTATATAGAATGTAAGGAAAACATCACAAGAGGAACTCAAAATAACATGCAGTCTCAATCTTCTGCTGCACTCCCAAAAACCATGCATTTTCAGGAGGAAGTGACAGCTGAAGATGGAACCTTACTCTTTAAAAACTGTTGGCTCAAATCCAATGGGGACTGAAAGACACCACCATCTAAGGAGTGTCCGAAGATATCTAAAATGAATTGGTGGTCTCAGTAAATTCTGGACCTTATAAAAAATCCCAGTACAAACAACCCTCGTGTGTGTGTGTGTGTGTGTGTGTGTGTAAAATGTTTATAAAATTAGCCACAAACCTACTGTTAGGGCCTATTATGGTCCCAATAAAAAAGTGGGTGCCCTAGAAAAGGACCCATTTCCTACTGCATGAAGAAGCAAAGGCTGAGTTATTCATTGCCTTGTTTCTTTTCCTCACTATGGGTGACCAGGAAAGTAATTTAAAAAAGTAAAGGTAAAGGTTTTCCCCCACACATGCATGCTAGTCATGTCCAATTCTAGGGGCGGTGCTCATCTCTGTTTCTAAGCCAAGGAGCCAGTGTTGTGCAAGTCTGTGGCCATGTGGCCAGCATGGCTGAATGCATTTCTGCACACAGAACACTGTTTACCTTCCCACTTTTTAATGGTGGTACCTATTTATCTACTTGCATTTACATGCTTTTGAACTGCTAGGCTGACAGGAACTGGGGTTAACAGCAGGAGCTTACTCTGCTGCATGGCACCTGGGATCCAAACCGCCAAGCTGCTAACTTTGCAGCTGATAGTTTCAGTACTCTAGCCCACTGAAATGGCCCTGTAAATGTCCCTGCTATGTAATCAAAGTGAAATAGTTGGCAAATGCTTACGAGCAGTTTGTGTTCCTTGCCTGCACAAGGCCTTTCTGTTTTGATACAGTTGTACCTATCTGTGGATCTACTTGATTATCTCCCCCACCCCCATGCAGCATAATCTTCTGTTGTAAACCGCCCAGAGTTCCTCTGGAAGACGGGCCGTATACTGTATAAGCATTAAAACAAACAAACAAACAAACAAACAAAACTGATTATGGAAAACAGAATTCTGGGGATTCAATTTTAGGGATTCAACTTCCAGATAATCTCACTTAGATGACTGATAATATTCACAGACAGAGTTATGGGGAGTTAATTAAGGTTCCCTTAGTGATGTAGGCCTCCAACAGGCAGCTTGTGGACCATTTGTGGCATTCCTGAATTCCCCAGAACACCCACCTTCAAACTGAAAGAATAGGTTCAAATCTATTCTTTCAAATGTGCTCTCTAAGGGCTACAGGGACAACTTTGCTATTTTTTCAGGGGGTCATAAGACTGTGAATCTCAAATGCTTTTGCCCTTGGTGAGAAGTTCCATCTTACCAAGGAATATAAATTTCTTAGAGTGAGATTTCTGTGGGTGAGAATGTCCCCACAAAAAGGTTTTGTAGGATACCTGATGGGGTTTCTTGGAAGCTTTGTGATTACCTTTTTTCTGGGGGGGGGGATCGCCAATTGGTCCAGTATTATCACCATTTTTATACAGAGGCATTTTCCTTGAACAGGATTCACTCAAAAAGGGCAAGAGAAAACACCATACTGTAAAGGATTCTTAAAATCCCAATAAAAACTAAGTGTTTTTTTTTAAAAAAATCACTATTTACAAACAAAGTAAAACAGTTTTAAAACACTTGATAAAAATATGCTGCACCCCCTACAAAAACTTCCAGTCCTGCCAGGGCATTCACAAACTAAAGGTTAATTTTAAAAGGAAGATTTTCATCTGCGCCCGGTGGACTGTAAGGGAAGGGGCAATCTTGCCTTGTGAGGGAAGGAACTACATAGAATGGGAACCATGACTGAAAATACCTCTTGACCAAATGTGTCTGTCATAATGGTGGGACTGTGAAAAGGCCTTCCAATGAACAACTCAAAGATGAGGGTGAGGAGAGAACATTCCAGCAGGGGATCTCACCATAGTGAGACCCAGAATCATGGAAAAGATGATTTTTCAAGTACATTTCACATTCCAAGGCCCCCAGCACCCCCCATGTCTTTATTTTAATAAACTGATCAACACAGGAAACAAGGGGGAAATTTCAGTTTTAAAGAACTTAATTTTTAAAGGAAAATTAGGAGGAGCAATTTTCTTTTTCCCCGGGAGTGGTTGTGGCCCGCAGACCTCTGGAAGTTGCCCACCCCATGATCTTGGTAATAGCTAACAAGTGACCTAAAAGTGACCATGCCCACTGTTGCTACCACTTGGGACTCTGGGGGTTCTGAGCCACACTTTCAGGCAGGGGTGAAAGACTACAGGCCTAGGTGCCAACTTACAAAACTGGAAGGATGCCTCTGAAATGTAGCTCAGCAATTTTATCTCCAATATGAAAGGTAACTCACGGCAATATCTGAATTGGTAGACGAATCAAATGAGGGAAGGGTTTCCACAAGAAACGTGCAGTGCCACTACTTTTCCTTTCCTTTAATATTCCTTCAGGAGAGAAAAACCACCATCCAAAATGGTCTTCACTTCAGTGCTTAAATTCTGAAGAAGAGATGCTTCATTCTTAGGCACTACTTTGAATAAGTTGCTGCTTATCAAAACGGCCATAAGCACTTGACTTAAAAGTGTTTTAATAACTGCTTTCTCTTAGGGCAAGGCATTTCACTATAAAAGCTATCAAACACTGTGTTAGAAACCAGTGTGGATATTATTATAATGTGAAGTAACTGCAAGTGCTGTTTGTGTACAGGAGGTAATGGAATTGTTTTAAAGCTTAAGTACAAAGCAACTAATAGTAATTTCCCCAACAGTACATTTTAACTGAGTACAAACAATTCCAATTTCTAAGAAAAAACTGTTACATTGGCAAAGAAAACAGATATAATGTTTTCATGTTGTTTCATGGCATGCACATCATGTACTAATGATCATATCGTCCTGCACGCTCAAGAAAAAAAAGGTTTCCTCTATGAACTGATTTGTTTCTCCTGTGATTTCTGCACTCACACCTTCACACCTTGCAGCAGCATTCAAGAGCCCACATCTTGTTGATTTCTATGAGAGAAGCATGCCATAGCTTACCACAGTTAACAGTCCCTTGCTTCCTTGAGCCGGCTATCTCATTTCCATACTTATCAACACACCAGCATTGGCCGGTACTGCCATGACATTGAGTGGCTTTGTAATAGCCTTCTTCATTGCACCGTGGAATGAAAGCACCTGGAGATCACAAAGGGGGTCCCTGTCAGTAAATGAAAGGTGGTAGGGGTAGATTGAAGTGGGAAGCATACCTGGAATGAATCTTGCCTTGGTTGTTGACCAACTGCCCTGAATCCAATTTGACAGAAAGACTGAAATGATCACGTATTTCCTTAATCAGCAACTAGGGATGGGCAGAGAGATCTGCTGGCTGTTTCCCTGTTTGGTTCTTGCCCACCACTGCCTACCAGCTGATTATGACAGCTCAGGCTGTCAAAAATCCCAGCTGGAAGGTGGGCAGCTAGGGAGACTGGAGCAGCCAGGCAGCAGTAAATTCACAGCCTGACAGCTCCTTTCTCCCCTGCCATCCCTCCTCCCAGGGGTGTTTTCTGGACCAGGAGGGCTCTGGGCAGTGGGTTCACCCCCCAAAGCCCACAGCCCTCCCTGTCCAAAAACCCTACCTTGGAGGAAGGGGGAACATGGGAGAAGGAAGGAGGCAGCGGTAAATTCAAATGGAGCTTGTATTTACCGCTGCCTCCTTCTTTCTTCCATGCTCCCCCCTCTTCCAAGGTTTGGTTTTTGGACAGGGAGGGCTGAGGGCAGTGGGGGCTGTCCCCATCCCTCCCTGTCCCCCCCCAAAAAAAAACTTTCAAGGAGGGGGATCATGGGACACAGGCAAAAAGCAGCAGACTTTTTAAAATGCTGCCTGCTCCTTTCTGCCATTTGCCGCTCCCCCACCTCCCAGCTGGAGCTTTTTGACAGGTCGGGGTGTGGAGAGGGTGAGGGCCTTTCCCCACCCCACCCCACTCCACCCTTTTGAAAAGCCCCAGCTGGGAGGCGAGTCACAAGGGAGAATGGAGCAAGCAGTGGGAAATGCAATCTGAATGCTGTTTGCTCTGTTCTGCCTTGTCGCCTGCCTCCCAGATGGTTTTTTTAACAGGTATGGGGAAACAATTTGGAAGCTGCCACCATTCAGGTGGGTTTTTTGACAGGCGGCACTGTCCCCCACTTGTCAAAAAAACCCACCTGGGTGGCACCAGCTTCTGAATAGTTTTGTTATTCATTTTGTTTCATTACAAAACTTCTATTACAAAGTCGATTAGCAACAAAACAAATAAAACACAATGAGGAACAAAATTTTCTGTTTCTTGCCCATCTCTCTCAGCGACGGTTTGGCAAGTGGGGCATTTCTACACCAGCAACAAGTACTGCTAAGAGATTATGAAAAGGAGAAAAATTCCACTGCTAGCACATGGTGATGTCAGCCTGGAGTGACTTTGTATTCTGAAACAACCACATTTTACCCCCTTAAATGATGGATTTAATTAATGTTAATTGCAATCTTTGTGTAGAGCAGTCTGATGAGAACTGTGCCTGTGCAAACTCCATTCATTTTATTAGATGCATGCGAAAGAATTTCAGTATTTATATGATGATAAACGTTCCAGTAAAAAAAGGATTTCCCATTTGCCTGTAAGAAATTTCCTCATAATAAAAGTGCACAATTTCTGGAGAAGACAAGCAAACAAAGAATAAGAATAATAATAAAAAAGAGATGTGCATTTGTTATATGATAAATCCATTGCCAGCAGCTGGTTTTGTGTAGTACGGAGGCTTTTCACCCAAGCAGACCTTTCTGCTAGAACGCTAGTTATTTCTGCCGTTAGCTTCAGAGGATACACTATAAATGCACTTTAATGCACATATACAAGCCACTTCTCCCCCGAGCCCAGTGAGATGAATGCTCCCGGATACATCTGTATAGAAATTTCCATTGTCTGCTTTTTCCTTCAGTTTCAGGCACAGAAAACCAGACCAATAATATGTCCAATGATATTTGAGGCGATATTTTACCCCTTTGTCAGATATGCCACTTGATTTACTGCTTATAATAAAAAAAGAGGGTTCCTTTACCAGTTCCACAGAGAGAGCATCTCTGCAGAGTGTGCATATATGTCAAAATGGCTCTTTCCACTTCATTTCCCATAGCAATTTTTTTTAAAAAAAATTGATGGAAAATGCATTGCTCAAATGCCATGCCATTACTTGTATAAAAGACACAGCGATGGGAAATCACTCATATATTTAATACATTATAAATCAATGCATTTTCCATTTCATCTGTTGCAGATATTAAGGGTACCCATCTTTTAAATGTTACACTTGCAGTTTATAAATATGTGGACATTAATCTTGTTATATCTGACCTAATCTTAGGGGGTGTGCTCATGAAAATCACACCTTTTAAACCCTGCCTTTTCAAGTGCATTAATGCCGCAGGCCTGGGGAGCCATCAGTGTAAAATGGAAGGTAAGCCTCTGTGATAGTCGAATACTGGCCAGAGCCTAAGAGGTCCGACCTATTAAAATCATTTATTCCCCTCGGTGAGAGGTCTTCTCCCATGCCCTCCCATGTGCGACCTCATGTTGGCATTTTATCAAATTTCAGGGAGAGGAGAATTGATTCTTACGGCTTCAGGGACAAAGGAGGGGCAGCAGCCTTACCATCAGGGGGAAGTGTGCTTTGTGTCGTCTGTGTCTTAGGTTTTTAAAAAATGCTGGCTGGGGCAGCTGGAATAGAGCTCAGAATGGCATTTCTTGCCCTAGCAGAACACATTTTTGAAATCATGTTATGCTAGTGGCTTTGCTGCCACCTCCAATGAAACCACATGACCTCTTGGAATGAAGACCCCACCCCACCCCACCCCATTCAGCCAAAGTGGAAATCTGGGAAGAGGTCATTCCTTAGTTGCAGTTTGGATTCAAATCAGTCTTTCAGATGCATGCCAACATACCTTACATTATTATATCATGAGCCTCTCAGCATCAGTCTCCCAGCCCCTCCTGTTGTATTGCAGATGAAATGGTAAACAGACTTCTATTGCTCTAGAAGTCTTGGGATATGTAGGTCTTTCCCTGTAATTGTTGCTTGTTTGTGAGCCAGAACTACAGCTCTCTCTCTCTCTCTCTCTCTCTCTCTCTCTCATATAATAGCATTGTTATGCAATGATTTTAACCTCTTGGACCTTTATGGAAGTTGAGTCCTAGGAACTGGACTTCTTTTCTTAAGAGATTGAAACCTTTTGCTACTCATCCAAGCAACTTCATCAGCCTGTTCAGTTGCCGTGACTCAACTTCCAGATAACCTCACCTGGATGACTGAGAATCTTCACAAACTCTTGGACCTTATTTTTTGCTAGTCATGTCCCTCCTCCTATGTTCAGCTCCAGCTGCTGGAGAGAAACAGTGCTTTGATGAACAAATTCCCGAATTACTGATCATGATACTTTAAGGAAAGTTTTGTGAAATATTACTTTCTTCCATCCCTAGGAGTCATTCTTGGAGAAGAACTGGAGGGTTGGTCTACCTGAAATAGATGGTGTTATTTATTTACAAGATTTATTTATTTATTAACAAGATTTTTTAGCCGCCCCACTACCAATGTGACATTAAAGATTAATGTGGTGAACATTTCTCAATATTTACATGGGTACAGAGCTTCTGTTGTGGTGAATTGCCCACATGCCTATTATATGTGGCCATATACACAACAAGCACCTAATTAGTTTGTTGGGGCAATTTCTGTAGTTGAAGTTCACTGTATGCCAGAACTAAAAAGGGCTCTTTCCTGTGATGTGCCATCAAGTTGGAACTGACTTAACAGTGACCCTAAGAAGGCTTTCAAAATAAGGGAGATAATTATGAACTAGTTTTACTAGTTTCACATCCCCAGTGAATTGAGGGGGGATATAAATCCAGGCCTTCTAAGCCCTAGTCTATCTCCCAGTCCACTGCCCCACATTGTGTATTCCCCAGTGTCAATTTGTGCAATATGATGAAACGTCACATTACTGATAAACACATTGCCTGAAGATCTGTGATTTAGCACATAAAGAAGAAGTGTGTTTTTATAAGGAAATATTAAGTCCCAGGGTTCTCCTGCTTTTTAGTTGTCACAGTAACTAATAGGACTGTTCAGGCTTGAGGCTCGCCTATAAACCTATTTGAGCTTTTGGTGGATAAGACAGTTGTGGAGCAAGTGTTGTTTTAGCCATTCTCTTGAAACAACCAGAAGAGAATGTGAAAATAAAATTAAATGTTGCGCACCACTGCAAATGGCTGGATTTTAAGCCTCATCCAGCTCTATTGTTTTTTTTTAAAAAAATCATACTCATACAGTGTTTGTTCCTATTTCAGTAAATGGCTAAAAGGCAGTAATATCTCATCCTACGCTCTAGGGACATCCAAAACCCAGGCAGAGGTATCTTCTAGAGATACCTTCCTGTTGTTATGCAGTAAAGAGCTGATTGATTCTTTTTGGCAGGTTCTATGGGATGAAGCCGTTTGGGAGACACCAATAGTAGTGAATCCTGATGTTTTCCCCTCACATCTGCTATCTCTAGGTTCACTTGGGAATGTCTTTAGCCCTCAACCAAACTACATCTTGGATAGACTTCTGCTGCATTACCCATGTGTATGAATGGATAACTTCTCTTTAATCCTATGGCAAAGATGAAACAGTGCACTTGAAGAGGTGTGGGAGGGAAGACATGGCTAGCTATTCTGTTGCATTGCCTGCCCTCTATGAGAGGGGTCCTAGAGAAGTGGTCCTCAACCTGTGGGTCCCCAGATGTTCCTGGACTGCAACTCCCAGAAATCCTGGCCCAGCCTAGCTAGGGATGAAGACTTCTGGGAGTTGCAGTTCAGGAACATCTGGGGACCCACAGGTTGAGAACCACTGTCCAGAGTAACCAATGCTCTTCTCCAGTGTTTCTCTGCATCCTGAGTGCAACTCCTTAGAAAATACAGGCTCTTCAACCAGACACATCCTATTTGTTCAAAGATGGGCATATTCTCTCTACATATAGTAAATACCAGAAACCGTTCTAATGTTCACTGCTGTTCTGTATGTACACAAAACTAGATGTATTCTTGGGGAGGGGGGACTACAGGTAATAGTGAAGAATATGAAAAAATTACAGTTTCACCCCATCCCTCAAATATTTAATGTTCCTACAAATAACGCCCTGTATGTTTTTCTTTTCTACTTGCATTCATCTCAACGGACATATATGAATTCCAGTATTGTCACCATAGACTATCCAGTTGTGTTTGCATTAATTTACCAGCATTGTTTTAGTTGAATTCCAAACCATCAAATGTGGAAGAGAAATGCACTGAAACTTTACTTCACAGTTTAAGTTCCACACAGTGTCCTCCAAGCTGTCAGCATTATAAACCTGCAGCTTAACAGATGCGTCCTTCTGTTTCCAAAATATGTGATCCACATATTAATAATCACTTCCTTATCACAACATATTTAAAACTTCTGTGGTGGTAGATGAGGAAATCCAATCAGTCTCTTTATTTCACTTCATCTTTTTTAAGAACAATAAAATAAATTTAAGCTCTATGTGTATATTCATCACTTATGGAACTTAGTTTATATATGAGTGGCATGAGTCTCTCTTACACATATTATCCACTGGCTGAGTCATGGAACATGTTCAGGCTGATGTTTTGTTATTTCATGAAGTAAAATCATTCCATGATTCTCTGATTTATGACGTGGCAAGCACACAAGAGAAGGTGGTGCTGACATTATTGTCTAATTGAGAATGTACTCCAATGTATAACACTGGAGTAATAGCAGAAGCTTGAATTAGCAGCTTAAATGAGTAGGGGATAACTGTGCTTACCCATCAGGTTCTTCACCTTGCCCAGCTTCTGAATTCTGTTCATCTCGTTCTGGCAAGGGAGACCTAAAACATAATATACGAGTGTAAGCTTCCAGATGGTCAGGGACAGATTCTCTAATGATTAGCTGCGCTACTGACAGAAAATGTAGTCTATTGCTCACCTGGGAACAAATGAACCACATATGCTTGAACTGTACTGCTGAACAAATGTATGCCATTAGCTTTACTAATTAAAAAAAATTCACAACATGCTATGCTTAAAAATGGTGTTTAGGGGCCATTTTGGTTGCTAAACAGTTTTTCCTTCCTTCATCAGCTTGATCTAAAGCCAGGATGCTAATTTACAGCTTGCTAATAGACTAATTCCAACATTATATGCAATAATGTAAGTAATAAACTAATAGCAATTGAAATGAGATTCTCATGGCAAGCTGGAGGCATGCCTTAAGATTTCCCGGAGCATGTATGCGGGGCTCAGTGGGGTGACAGAACAAGCACTTCCATGAGTGGGAATACATATATCTGTGCTTGCGGTTCTCGAGCAGTAGACCATGAACTTAATCTCTAGGAAGTGGATAGGCAATCTGATGCCCTTCAAACATCTTCTCAGCCTGACATAATGCCAGTCAAAGTGGGTAGGAGCTGGGTAGGGGAATTAGAAGACTCAGGTTCTAGACCTCACTTTGCCTTGAACACCAGAATTCAGGTTTTAGACCTTATTTTGCCATGAACTCTAGAACTCAGGTTCTGGACCTCACTTTGCTAGCCCCCGGCCCTCATCTGAATCTTTCTTATGGTGCTTTTATGAAGATAAAGTAGGGAAGAGCAGAGACACGTTTAAGATCTAGACCCCCTTTGGCTACACATGATAGGAGGGCACAGAGATTTCTGCATGGACAAACTGATAACAAACATGGAGTCAGCAAGCTCCCAACACTTGGTTGTGCATCAAGGCTGAAGCCTTGCTGCTTTACACACAAGAAGGCATACTTGGTGTTACAATGGAAGCTCTTTCATTAGTCTGCGTCTGACCCAACACCACCTCCATCACAGCTTGGGTCCTTTTTGTTATACAGAGGATCCAGCTGGAGTAATCAGCAGGGAGGGAGGTTCTTCTTTGTTTGCTTTTAGTATGTGGCAAAATATTGGCTGCCTTTACAGAGCACTCATTTCTTTGTGAGAATTTTTTTTGATGGATTTCTCCCATTATGTGTAATCACGATTTGACTAATGCAGCTAACCAGCAGGGAAATAAGATGTTTACCTTTAAGAGGAATATGAAGGAAACAACAACAACAATGGAGAAAGTAATGAATAGTAAAATGGAGGGAATGGAGATGACAAAGGACAGAATTAAGTGGCAAAAAGGATGCCAGAGCTAAAACATTTATTCTGTGAAGTCAAGAGAGTCGGAGAGAAAGGAATCATGAACAAAATGTGTAATAAAAGAAGGAAATGGAATGAACAGGAAAAGAAAAATAATGAAAAAGTAAAGCAGATTTTTGAGGAATTTGTCCTTTGTATTGTCTGGTTGGTACAGCTAAAAACAGAAATACAAAACCACCACTCAGTCTCTTCTTGTTCATATCACCTCATTAAAAAGGTAACAGGGCTTGGGTGAAACAGCATAAAGAAAGGAGAAAGGAATCCCCATATTCAAAATCATGTTGGTAGATTAAAAAATTGGAAGGATGATCTTAAAACAGACACTACCACAAAAGTGCATACTTGTACATTACTGTGGTGTAATGTCTGAACATCTTCTGCCAAGTTTGACTGTCCATCTGATGTGGTCCTGACAGACCTCAGGCCTGTGGATGTTAGAGAAGCCCGGAAAATAGTAAACAGAAACCAACCTTTCTTGGCAGCGACACCCTCTTTATCAAATACTGTCACACAGGAAATATGACAGTCACCTTCCTTCTGCATATTCAGAAGGCACCTACAAATGAAGCTATTCAGAGAAACCCTTAGGAAGAATCTCCCCAAATAGCTGGGACACTGGAAGGAAGAGGAGAGGAATAATGCTGCATTGTAGTGTGTTCTGGAAATTGTTTCACTGCCTGTTTGGGGTTATGCTTTATTTCTCCAGTAGTTCATTGCTAATATTATTGTATAATGTACATTTAACTTGTTGTAAACCACCCAGAGTAGCAATTTGCTAGATAAGTGGTATAAAAATTGAACGAACAAACAAACAAACAAATGCTAAAAATAACGAACAGCCTATCCTAGCAAGAGTCATTCCCAAATCTAAGATGGCCCACATAGGACACAACTGTTGCCTTCTCTTAGTTCTTTGATGGGCCTTCTGCTGGATGAATACACTGGAATAAAAAAAAAAACCATGAGTAAGACAATAAGGAGTTTCCAAGAGGGTAACTGCATTGTAGCTTGAGCAGCTAAGAATCTTGTGGCACAAAAAGTGTTTGGCACCAGCCTTCATGGCTAGTAACCCACTTTATGATATTCAAGAAAAAGAGCTGGCTGTGGCAAGATGTTTGCTCTTAATCCACTTCCATCTCATTCTGTAACAGAAGAAGGCATCCTGAGTTAAGTGAGCGTGGGCTGTGAGAACTAACTGGCCAGAAATGAAATAATGTAATGACTTAGGTAGAAGGCAACCATGGCACATATGAGAGGAAGAGAAACCCAAGTGCTAATCAGCCTAACCAGGAGGCTATTAGGGGTCTGCCTTTTTTGCCCTCTTGAGGTATTCATGTCATTCACTGGACAACTGTTACTCTGAGATGATGTAGTGGTATGCAATCACTTGTACACATAATGAACATCACTCTTGCCTCAGTGTTATTCTTAATGATATCCTGAATTGAATAGGCCCTTAGTTTTGTCCATGACTAACCATTTAATGTTAGAGAATGATGGTGTGCCAACACAAAGTGTAACATGCATAGCTTTTACAGTGTGGTGACACCAAAAAAGCCTTACATAAAACAGTATTCAGAGACAAATTTCTTCCATGGGATGCAGTTAGCAGTACTTACCTCCAGGCTTCTGAAAACAATAGCACCATTCATTGTTTGAAAGCTTCCCATCTTTGAAGGAGTCACAGGAGTTGAAGAGTGGCTTAATACATGGCTCATACTTATCAAGATAAATGGCATTGATCTCTGAGTGATCAAGCAGAAGGTCATAGTTCATGTCCAGTTTGTTGAACATCCATCCCAGTGAATCCTTACAGATTGGTAATATGCTAGTGTCAAATCCTGTAAAGACAGAAGAAAACTCCAAGTGAACCAAAACATACAAATATCCCTACAAAATATGAATATCTTGTGTTCTCAAATCTTTCAGATAGCTGGGGCAAAACTGATTTCCAATTAACCTTTCCTTCTTGTAAACGAAAAGAGCAGTAACCCAATGGAGACCTAAGTGAAAATTAAATGGATAGGCTAAAGAGATTGTCAAGTAAACCTTAGAAAGGGAGGGCACTCAGACTCATGGCTCTTCCTTGCAAAGCATCCTGTTTTACACTTCACCATTTAGAATACAATTTTAAATATAATACAGTGGTATTTCTACTTAAGAGCAATTCAACCTAAGAGCAGAAAACAGTTGACATTTTAACTGCTGCCATACAAATTATAGATGCAATCTGATCTACTTAATTTTTTTTTTTTAAAAAAATGATTTTGTGATTGACTTTTTCAATTTTTTAGATATGGTCCCTCTACTTAAGAGTTGTTCCACTTAAGAGCATGCATTTGGAACAGTTTGAATTCATAAATAGAGGCACCACTGTAATTTGCATATTCATAATCTTGCTTTTCTGCCAGAGATTTATCCTGCTGGCAGCTCCAGACGATTATTAAAAAACAATCCAACATGAATGGAGGGGAATTGTTACAAGGCCTGGGTGGAGGTGTAACAAACGGGTATTTGGCTATTCCTCCTTGCCCATTTTGGGAGATTTCACAACATAATATCTTGAAAACACTTATCTATTCCATTGCCTAGAATCAGAAGACAGGATTCATCATGAAAGACTGAAGGTCGATTTTCCTCACTAAATTCCATAATAATCTGCTCTCCCATCCCTTAAACAGCTGACCTCTGGAGCTCATTTCCCCTCTAGCAAATGTTTCCACATTTCCATGTTAACCAAATGTTCCAAATCCATTTTGATGGAGATGATGAGTTGGTGTGCATATCTTTGAATGCTGAATTATTCATAAACCTTGGGCTTATAACTTCCAAGTATGTTGTTATAAGGCCGGCCCACATTTCTAGTAAACAAGTGTTTCAGGTTCAGTTGAATGGCTACTGAATTGTTTACTTCATCAACATTAGTATGGGGAAAATTCCAAACCTTGATGTGAAGTGCAATATATCTTTCCTGGATCTAAAATACACTTTTCATCTTTTATCATTTTGCTACAGATCCTCAGTGTACTTTTGCTGTATTATTATTTTCTGGTTGTTCACCACCCAGAGTTCTTTCGGGAAAGTCAGGCGGTATAGAAATGGAAATCTATCTCTCTCTCTCTCTCTCTCTCTCTCTCTCTCACACACACACACACACACACACACACACAGAGAGAGAGAGAGAGAGAGAGAGAGAGAGAGAGAGAGAGAGAGAGAGAGGGAGAGGGAGAGGGAGAGGGAGAGAAATTTAACATGTTATTTGTAATGTCAACAAAAGCCAGACTGTATACCAGTGTACATAGTGAACTCTTCCTGTTCTCTCTGATACAGGTTTTCCAAATTATGCCCCACCTACTCACTTGAAAATAAGTTACTATTTCTTATCAATAGAACAACTTATTTTTACATTTGTAAAGCTGTTATTTTGTGAGACTAGATATCAAGAATTCCCACCCATCCCCAAGGGTCTGTCAGGTCTTACTAGTAGCCCTCTTGCTGTAGCTGAAAAGTCATCTATTGCTCAAGCTGAATCATCCTGAAAACATAGAATGGCACAATCCTATCTCTGCTATTTTAATTGTTAACTTGAGCATTCAAAAAGGCATCCAACTAGAAATCAGGCTTTGATTGTAGTTTGAGTTAAGGGTTGTCAGAAACGCTTCAAATAAGATTTGGGTAATGCAAACAATATTTTATTACATTATTACAGAAAACTAGTTTTAGGGTTCAGGTTAGGATTAGCCTCGTGGTGCAGTGGTTAAATGCCTGTACTGCAGGTAAAGCTGTTCACGACCTGGGGTTCAATCCCAGGTAGCCAGCTCATGGTTGACTCAGCCTTCCATCCTTAAGGTTGGTTGTAGAAGGATGTGGCCTACGAAGGCAAAGAACAATAGTGGAAGTGAACAATTGGCTTCGGAGATGGTACTGGCAGGAACAATTTGGATTCTTGGACCATGGTTTGCTTTTTCATTCAGATGGGATATTGGGCCAGGATGGGGTGCACCTCACCAATGCTGGTAGGAATCTTTTTGCCAAGAGGATTGCAGATTTAATAAGGAGAGCTTTAAACTGAGTTTGCAGGGGGAGGGAGACAATTCTCTTAATGGTAGAGATCCAGAAGGGGTTGTGGAGACTAGCCCAAATGTTGCAATAGGAGCAGGACAAGAGGTAGTGCAGATCATCAGTACGAGGAAAAACAGGTTAAGCAAAGGACATGTAAGAAGCACATGCAGCCTCAAATGTCTCTACACCAATGCACAGAGCATGGGGAACAAACAAGAGGAGCTGGAACTCCTAATACAGCAAAATAAATATGACATAATTGGCATCACTGAAACATGGTGGGATGGGACGTATGATTGGAATGTAGTCATTGGAGGGTATAACCTGTTTCAAAGGAATAGGACAAGTAAGAAAGGAGGAGGTATAGCTTTATATATTAAGGACATTTATACTGCTGAAGAAATACAAGATAAACAGCAGAGGAACCATGTTGAGAGTATTGGGTGAAAATCAGGGGTGAAAAAACCAGGAGTGATGTCACTGTGGAGGTATATTATAGACCCCCCAAGCCAGCCGGAGGAGTGGGATGATGCCTGCTTTGAGCAGATGGCCACACAGTCAAAAGGGAGAGATGTAGTAGTAATGGGGGATTTTAACTATCCT
Source organism: Phrynocephalus versicolor (assembly GCA_023846285.1). Taxonomy (NCBI): domain Eukaryota; kingdom Metazoa; phylum Chordata; class Lepidosauria; order Squamata; family Agamidae; genus Phrynocephalus; species Phrynocephalus versicolor. Next base: position 59,037,327 of record JAHTLZ010000010.1, on the reverse strand, counting down.
GATATATCCTGGCAATCCAACTTAGCTAAGAATGCAAGGTCTAACAAATTCCTTACTGCCCTTGTAGACAATTTCATGGCCCAGAAGGTAGAGGAGGCAACAAGAGGCAAAACCATTTTAGATCTGGTCATAACCAATAAGGAGGACCTCATAAATGGGGTCGAAGTGGTGGGATCATTAGGTAAAAGTGACCATGCCCTCTTGGAATTTGTTGGAAGGTGAAGCTAAGTTTACAATTTTTGTAAACTTAGGGAATTATTGGCTGTGATTCCATGGACCGACACACTGAAAGAGAAGGGAGTCCAAGATGGGAGTTCCTTAAAAGCGAGATATTAAAGGCACAATTTAAAACTGTTCCAACAAGAAGAAAACATAGGAGAGGTCTAAAGAAACTGCAATGGTTTACTAAAGAACTTTCAACTCAGCTAACTATAAAGAAAAACAAGTACAAGGAATGGAAAAATGGGAAATGCACCAAAGAGGAATATAAGCAAACAGCTAATATATGCAGGGGGATGGTAAAAAAAGCTAAAGCGCAAAACTAACTTAGACTTGCCAGAGACATTAAAGATAATAAAAAAGGTTTCTTTAGTTATGTCCGCAGCAAAAGGAAAAATAAGGAAAGTATAGGCTCTCTGTGTGGCAATAATAACCAGTTACTAACAGGGGACAAGGAAAAGGCAGAACTACTCAACACCTTCTTTGCCTCTGTTTTCTCCAAAAAGGAAGAAAGAGATCCACTGGGACAAAGACTAGATGAGGTAGGATGGGAATTACTACACAGAATAGGTAGAGAGCTGGTACAGGAACACCTGGAAACATTAAATGAATTTAAGTCTCCAGGGCCAGATGAATTACACCCAAGGATATTAAAAGAACTGTCGGAAGTAATTTCAGAACCATATTTGAGAAGTCCTGGAAAACAGGGGAAGTCCCCATCGACTGGAGGAGGGCTAATGTTGTCCCCATCTTCAAAAAGGGGGGGGAAAAGAGGACCCAAATAATTACCACCCAGTCAGCTTGACTTCAATTCCTGGAAAGATCCTAGAGCAGATTATTAAACAGGCAGTCTGCAAATATTTAACAAACAATGCTATCATTACAAGAAGTCAACACGGGTTTCTTAAAAACAAGTCATGCCAGGCTAATTTTATCTCTTTCTTTGATAGAATTACAGGCCTAGTGGATGAGGGGAATGCTGTGGATATTGTTTATCTGGACTTTAGTAAGGCCTTTGATAAGGTTCCCCATGGTATTCTTGCTAAGAAGTTAGTAGAAAGTGGGATAGATAGTGCTACTGTTAGGTGGATTTGTAATTGGTTGACTAATCGCACCCAAAGGGTGACCATAAATGGCCTCTCTTCAGCTTGGAGAGACGTGACGAGTGGGGTGCCCCAGGGTTCTGTTCTGGGTCCAGTGCTGTTCAATATCTTTATTAATGACTTGGAGGAAGGAATAGAGAGTATGCTAATTAAATTTGCAGATGATACCAAATTGGGAGGGGCTGCTAATTCCCTAGAGGATAGGATGGAAATCCAAAAAGAACTTGACAGACTAGAGTGCTGGGCCAAAGCTAACGGAATGGATTTCAACAGAGGGAAATGTAGGATACTACATTTAGGTAAAAAAAATAAATTGCACAAATATAAGATGGGGGATACTTGGCTGGAGGATAGTACCTGTGAAAGGACTCTGGGAGTCTTGTTGGACCACAAATTGAACATGATTCAGCAGTGTGATGTGGCGGCCAGGAAAGCCAATGAGATTCTTGGTTGTATCAAGAGAACCATAGTGTCTAGATCAAGGGAAGTGATAGTACCACTCTATTCTGCTCTTGTCAGACCCCACCTGGAGCACTGTGTCCAGTTCTGTCCGCCTCAATTTAAAAAGGATGTTGACAACCTCGAGCGGATGCAGAGGAGGGCTACCAGGATGGTTGAGGGTCTGGAGGAAATGTCTTATGAGGAAGAACTTCATGACAGTTAGAGCTATTCGGCAGTGGAATATGCTGCCGCGGAGGGTGGTTGAGTCTCCTTCTTTGGAGGTTTTTAAGCAGAGGCTGGATGGCCATCTGTCGGAAATATTGTGATGGGGGTTCCTGCATGGCAGGGGGTTGGACTAGATGGCCCTTTAGGTCTCTTCCAACTATATGATTCTATGATTCTATGATTCTATAAAATGAGTACCCAGCTTTTTTTGGGGGGGGGGGAGGGACTTGTAGCCTGCATACTGCAATTAAACTGTAAACCGCCCAGAGACTACTTGAAGTGGTATGGAGCAGTATATAAGCAGAACACTTTTAAATACAGTTGCATCCAAGTTAAAAATAATGAAGACTGGGATGTGAGAGCAGGAGTCTGAAATTGTTGGTACCTTGGTTCCTTCTTCTGGTTGGACTGAGCATAACAAAAGGAGAAAATGATGCAGAATCATAAATATTGCACTCAGTAGTCTGTTCCTATTAATCAGGAAACATCTCCCAAATAGCCTTGGAGAAATAAAGGTTTAGTTTACTTACCAAACACAGCCATTTGCTGGATTTGGGAGTATTATCCTGGTTAGATATTATTGTTAGTTTATGGTTACTGTGAACAGAAGGGAGATTTTAAGCCAATGTCCTGACTTACATGAAAACTCCCCCTCCCTCGATAGTCAATACAACATTCTTGACTAGGTGTGAACTGCAACCAAACACCACCTTCACTTTAGAGCCCTGCATGAATGTTTTACCACACATTCTTTGTATTCTGACTCCTGTGGCTGATGAAGTGGACATATTCCAGAAAGCTTAAATTAAAATAAAGCAGATTGTTTTGGGGGTGCAATAATGTCTTTTTTACCCCTTGTTTTGTTTTGTGTTTCTTGTTGAAAAGTAAATAGATGAACAGATGGTAAAAGTATGAGGAATTCCTTTAGGTCCCATACAAATCTTTGATGGAAATGCCAGATGACAACATTGAAAGCGTATATTCATTGTGCTGATTGACATCTTGTTGCCCACTCTTGGAAACAGAATGCTGGACTGTAAAAGTGCTTTTTATTCTGTCTAATTGGGCTCATTTTGATTGACCCAGTATTGTTTGAACCATTGGTTGACAGCATGTATGTGTGTAAATCAACCATCTTACATAAATCACTAATTTTCATATTCCTTTCTTTATTCTTCTCAGAAATCCATTTCATAGATTAGTGCCAGCGAACCTATGGCACAGGTGCCAAAAGTGGCACTCAGAGCCCTTTCTGTGGGCACCCGACATCGCCCCTTCACAACCACCTGCATTTCAGGTTAAACTGTTGTTTTGGTACTTGAGAAAAATTAGTGGGTTCTCAATCGCTGTTTGGGTACTCGGTCTCTAAAAGGTTCGCCATCACTGTCATGGACTCATAGAATCATAGAACAGTGAAGCTGGAAGGGTCCTGTATGGCCATCAAGTCCACCCCCCTTATCCATGCAGGAATAAAGATCAAAGAATATCTGCCAGCTGGTTGTCCAAATTTCTCTTGAATGGCTCCGGTGTTGGAGCACTCACCACCTCTCAAGCTAATTGGTTCCATTGCTGTACTGCTCTAACAGTTAGGAGGTTTTTCCTGATATTCACCCAAAGCTGGGTTCTCTGAACTGGAGCCCATTGTTGCATGTCCTGCAGTCTGGGATGGTCAAGAACAGCTTCTGCCCCTCCTCTGTATGACAGCCCTTCATATATTTGAAAAGTGCTACCATATTGCCCCTCAAGTCTTCTTTTCTCTAGGCCTAAGCATGCCCATTTCTCCTTAGTGGAGTCCTATGTTGATTTAACAACAGACATTTGCTGTCAGCCACGAAATCCAGTCATTCCCAGCTGCGGATGTTATTGGGGAAACAATAGGACCATGGGAATTGGTTAAAGATTTTAATTGATATGGACACAATATCATATATTAAGCAATCAAATTTATATTCCACCTTTCTTCTAAAAAGCAAATGGAATTCATAATGACTATGATATTATGCATTGTAAAGGGAAATATGGAATTCAGATGATGCTTGATTGAATATGCTAATGAATTACTAATATTACGAACGATACCTGTACTGGTATGGCCCATATTATGTATAATTACCTAGGCCTTTTGTTTTATTTTCAACCTTTTGTCATAAAGATTATACTTTGATTTGCTTTCATTTCAAGAAGAATTAGGAATACTTTAGCTAGATAACTAACTTTATATGACCGTTGAAAAAGTTAATGCCATGAAGATTTTTCAATATGCCAGGATACTGGAATATGGTAGCAACTTTTCATTTTCATTTAAAATTGTTGATAGAAGTTGACTTTCGTAAATCACTGTTTGGCAAGCCTGGATCAACTGTCAAGTCCAAAATGGTAAGGGGTTAGGACATTTTCTTGTCTTTTTGTAAACAAGGTAAACTTTCAGTAAATAGTACCTTCTATTCAAACCACATATTTATTCAAACAAGTGACTGTGGGAAGTGCAAGAAATACACTGCAGGAATTTATTATTTTTTTCCTAGACCTTGGATACATTTAGCAGTGGCAGATGGTGCCTACTGGGATTGGTATGGTGGAGGAGAGGGCAGAAGTAAGCACAGAGAGAGTCAAGGTCACAGTGGGTAGAGTCTGTATCACAAAGTGTAAAGGCCAATAATGGAGTTTTCAAGAATCCATTTTACAGCAGGGAAAGGGCAGCAAGCTGCCCTTAAAACCCCCAGAAAGAGAAAAACAGATTACAGCAAGCAAACCTGTAGTAGAGCTTTTCTTTAGAAAACATTTCAAAAATGACAAAGTTGTCCACTCAGAAACTAGACCCTTGTGATTAATTTAACACATGAATCTGGGAGTGACTACCTTGACAAACAATGGCAGAAATGCTCCTGGATCGAGTTGGCCAGATTCACATCGTTTTCAGTTGACTACACGATGCACATGTCAATGTGAAGCAGAGTCACAGACAGTCCCCTTCCCATCTGTACTTTTCCCCTCCACTGCTGGGGCTTCTACGTTATTGATGAATTTTTTAAATAGTCAGCCCCATCCTTAGACCGAGTTCCAAAAGTAACAAAGAAGGATACAGACTAAGATAGAGGGGGTGGGGGGAGAGAACAGAGGGCAAGAGGTGGCACAATTCAGGTTTGGGGGGGGAATGCATTTGTTAGAGTTTGATAGTTGATAATTGGGAAAGGTGATTCGGAGGCATTAGCCACTATGGATGGACAACTGAGTATATCTAGAGTTGGTGCAGACAAGTTTCCTTGGTATAGGCAGCCCAGTTGTATTTTGGGGGTGGGGGGATGGGAGGGCACAGACAACCATAAAGGTTGGCAGAAGGACACAAAAGCAGAGGTGACTAGAAATCAAGTTGTTTTTAAAAACATCATTTGGGGATGTAGAGCTGCATTTCCTCTTTATCCCCCCTGCCCTTATTTTTCACTGGCTAGTGAACACAGGGAGCTGGGGAAAGTATTCCCAATGGGTTGCATAGATAGGGTCACCAAGGGCTGAAGTTTTTTCAGGGCCACCATAAAGTCTTTAACAACATCAGCACCACAGTGGAAGGAGCCACCTCTTCCCTTTCCTATGGAGTGCTTGTCTTGTAGGACTTGTCCACCCGAGTCTCTCTCTGTCTCTGCCCATGAATGCCACAGAGTGAAGTGGGAATTCCATCTCTTGGCTCCTCCCACCCTTAGAATGAAGAAAGAATCAGTGGACAACAACCCAGGGAAGGCCAAGCTTTATACACAGACAATGAAGAAGTTGTGGTCTCTTGTCTTTGGATGAGCCCTGAGGCCTATAGAAGTGTGTGTATGTGTGTTTATTCCTTAAGGGTTGAAATACATTCCATCTCTCCATGTGTGATCCTCCAGACCTCATTTCACCAGTATAGAAATCCCCAGGAACTGCTGAAGCCAGCCATGTAATACAGGCCTGTCAGGGTTCCCAAGCTTGCCTGCTGCAGCTTCTTCCATTAACTGGAGCTGGAGTTGTGGTCCAGTATCTAGCTACCCCCCCCAAAAAAAAAACCCTCCAACAACCAGGCATAGACCTTTTTGCAGAGGGAAGAACTCCAGACACTCTTTATGAAAGGCTTCCAGTAGCGTAAAGTACACACTGTACCCCTGGATCTCTGGCCCACCCAAGACCTGGGTCATGACTGAGAATGTTGGAATGTTGGAACATCATTGGAATGTCTCTCAGTGGCACCCTGGACATAGCAGAAGAGCCACCAAAAGCCCCAGATGAGGGCAGGGATGTACTATGAGCCAATGAACTGAATCTTCACTCTGGTCAATTTGGGATAACCCCAGGCCTGCACCTATGAGTGGAAGGAAAGAGAGATGGCGAGTGCAAGGGAGGGACACTGTGGCTGGGGTCTCTCTCCCCCCAAAAAGCAAATACATTAGCATTATTTCAGGAGCTGTGGCTCTTTGAGGAGTGGGCAAGCAGAAAATTTAGAGGGGAGAGAGGAAGTAAAGGGGTGTCAGCTCAACTCAATTGGCAACCCTGGTCTAAAAATTGTTAAGAGAGAGAAGGAGGAAGAGGAAATTGGCAGCCAGACCTTGTCTGCAGCTTGTTAAGCTAGCTCTGCTATAGCCATACATCTGCAAATCTCGGTGGCTGCAGTACAGCTGCCATCGTAAGGTGATGAAAACTGTTGATTGGAGGTTTCAGCCTCTTTCTCTGCCAACTTTTGTACGACTGGCTACAGAAAATTCACCCAAAGAAAACTGACTTTCTGGGTGCAACTTCACAGCACATCCATTCGCATTTTTCCTCACTGTGTTGTCACTAGAGATGTTCACGCAATGATTTTTGTTTTGTTTCATTTTTCATTTTTCATTTTAGAATAAAATAAAAAATGAACTGATTTTTAAAGAAAAATGAAACAAAATGAACTGGAAATTTTCTGTTTGTTCCATTTTGTTTTTCATCAATGGAAAAGTTTCCCATAGGAATGCATTGAAAACCAATGCATTCCTATGGGAAACTGCTTTAAAGCCTTCTTCCCCAATTAGGTGCATTGGAGGGGAAAGGTGTGGGTCATTTAAATGTCTTTGAGCCACCAAGGCTGCCTTGGTGGCTAAAGACATTTTAAAGGGCCCGTGCTTCCCCCAATCCAGTGCGTTGGGGGAGAAGTGGCGTGTTTTTTTAAAAAGTCTTTGCAGCAAGTGGCGATGGTGGAGCTGTTCCACCACCACCACTTTCCGTGAAGAGTAAAAACAAAAAAAATATTGAAACGATTTTTTTAAAAAACAATCATTTCAAACGAACAAAAAGAAACAGAAAAAATGAACAGCATTTTTCTGTTTCGTGCCCATCTCTAGTTGTCACACAACCTACATGTTTTCTCTGCTCAAGCCTGACATTTTCCCAATTCTTCAGCACTTAAAAACATATACCATCAGGTTAATGAAAAAAGTTAAATTTTGCAAATAGGACAACACAGCTTCCTCAGCTTCAGTCCTCCAAAATCTAATAGAAAACCTCCCCCCAGTAACAGTCAGACAGTAAGTGCCCATAGGAAATTCTTTAAAAGTTGCCTGGCAGAATCTAGATGGAGGCAATCCAAGTATCTTTAGTACTGTAGGACAGACCTGTTCCCTAGCAGAGACCCTGCTTTTCCATGGAACAGACTGGGAAATAGCAGCCAAAGTAAGGAAACCCAAAAATTAACCTGCAGTTTTGCATGCATGCTCGACTCCTGTTCAGAAGGAAATCAGAACAAAATCCTCTCAGACAAAGCAAAGAATTAATCCCCTTTCCTGGCTGGTTTACTTTATAATATGTAATTTCATTATTTTAAAAACTAAGCTGCATTTTAAAAAAAATCTTCTGGGCAGAGGAAACCACCTCCTGACTCACAGTTCTCTTCCTTATTCTTTATCTCTTCCTCAGATGTTAAACCCCAGACAGGGCTGTCAACTCCTCAGATCCCTTCTGTTGTCCCCACCGATGGCCCACATTAGTATGCAGACATAGCTGTGTTTCCCTACATTTTTATCCAAAGGAAGTGAGGACGCAATACATGTCAGGAACCTAGACTGGAGGGAAGCGATTAGGGCTTCCTGAACCCTTTGGCTCCCATTGTGGTCCTCCTGAGTTTTACAACAAAGAAAACTGCCAGTATGAGATCTGGTCCCCTGATCAAAGCGTACCTTTCAATCATATTTCAAAAAGTGTGTGTGGGGGGAGGGCAGAAGGTTGCTGAATATACTTTTACGATAGAGGTGAGCAAGTGCAACCATCAAGATGCTAGACTGCAGTTCCAGTATATGCAGCGGTGAGAGATGACACGAAGCCTAGCAAAATCTGGAAAGTCACACAAGCCTGCCATTCAGGTTTAGCTTGATTTTCATATGTGCACAGGAAGGGACAGAGAGGTATGCACACATTAATGAGGAAATAGAAAGACAAGTCTGTCTTTCACTACCTAACAAGATAAATTAGGAAATAATTAATGAGGCAAGACTGGGCCTAAACTGCTTCCCCATGTAAATCAATTCATTGCTGTTTATTTATTTATTTGATGCATTTATATACCGCTACCTTTTTCCATACAGGAACTCAGGGCGGTTTCCAGTTAAAAACAGCTAGAACACAGCTAGAACACAGCTAAAACAACAGAGACAATAGGAATAACAAAGATCCTTAGGTGGATTTGTTCAGCAGTCACAGTGCCTGGGATTGGAGTAAGTCAGTGGCTGAATATCTGGAATAACTAAAGTGAATTGCCTGGGGGTATAAGGATTTAACAGCTCAACAGCCTAGCAAGGCCTGGATCAACTAACCTGCACACATACCCCGGGTGGCTCGTTACCTTGAATGCCCATCAACTTGCTA
>JAHTLZ010000010.1:59015989-59028480 GCA_023846285.1 Phrynocephalus versicolor | reverse complement strand
CAGGGTTAAAAATATTTTCTTTTGTCTGTTCTCACTCTCCCAGCCCTCAATTTGAGTGGATGTCCCCTCGTTTTGGTATTTTGTGAGAGGGAGAAGAGTGTCCCTCTATCCACTTGACTCATGCCCTGCATTATTTTGTACATCTCAATCATATCCCCCCTCAGGCACCTTTTTTCCAGACTATAAAGATCCCCAAATGTTTTAGCCTTTCCTTTTTTTGCATTTTTGTTGATATTGATATATCACATAAATGTTTTAGCCTTTCCTCATAAGGGAGGTGCCCCAGCCCAGTAATCATTTTAGTCGCTCTCTTCTGCACCTTTTCCTGTTCCACTATGTCTTTTTTGAGATGCGGTGACCAGAATTGTACACAATACTCCAGGTGCAGCCTTACTATTGTTTTGTACAATGGCATTATAATGTTGGCTGTTTTATTTTCAATCCCCTTTTTGATAATCCCTAGCATGGAATTGGCCTTCTTCACCGCTGCCACACATTAGGTAGACACTAGAGATGGGCACGACTTAGCGGTATTTTCATTTTCGTTTTCGTTTTTTCGTTTTCATTACATAACGAAACGAAAACGAAAAACGGTTCAAAAATGGACCAAAAACGGAAACGAAACGACTAATTTTGAGCCAATTTTCGTTTTTCATTACTGGAAAAACACATAATGGAGCTAAATGGGGAGAAACGAAAAAATTTTCGTTTTTGTTTTCGTTTTTTCGTTTTCATTACGTAACGAAACGAAAACGAAAAATTTTGAAATTAGCTCACGGAAACGGAAACAAAACGAAACGGACCCTAGCCGAAAACAAAAACGAAAATTTTTTTCTGAGTCGTGCCCATCTCTAGTAGACACCTTCATGGAGCTGTCCACCAACACACCAAGATCTCTTTCCTGATCCATCACAGATAGCTCAGAGCCCATGAGTTGATAGATAAAGTTTTGATTTTTTGGCCCAATATGCATTACTTTACATTTTCGTACATTGAAATGCATTTGCCATTTCGCAGCCCATTTCCCCAGTTTGGAGAGATCCTTCTGGAGCTCTTCACAATCTTCTCTGGTTTTTACACATGGAAAAGTTTTGTGTCATCCACAAACATGGCCACTTCACTGCTTATCCCTGTCTCCAGGTCATTTATGAACAGATTGAAAAGCACCAGTCCCAGGACAGAGCCCTGGGGCACACCAGTTTTCACCCTTCTTCATTGTGAAAATTTCCCATTGACACCTACTCTTTGTTTCCTGGATCTCAACCAGTTCTCAATCCATAAGAGGACCTGCCCTCTTATCCCTTGATTGTGCAATTTTCTCAGCAGCCTTTCGTGAGGGACTGTGTCAGAAGCCTTCTGAAAATTAAGATAGATCATATCCTCTGGTTCACCCAAATCTATATGCCTGTTGACCTTTTCAAAGAATTCTAAAAGGTTTGTCAGGCAAGACTTACCCTTACAGAAGCCATGCTGATTTTCTCTCAGCAAGGTTTGTACTTCTATGTGTTTTAAGATTTTCTCTGGGATGAGGCTTTCCACCATCTTCCCTGGGACAGACGTAAGGCTAACTGGAATGTAGTTTCCCGGGTCCCCCCTTCTTCCTTTTTTAAAAATTGGTGTGACATCTGCTATCCTCCAGTCCTCTGGCACTGTGGCCATTTTAAGAGACAAGTTGCGTATTACTGTTAAGAGATCTGCAATTTTATTTCTCAGTTCCTGAATAACCCTTGGGTGGATGCCATCTGGGCCCGGTGACTTATTGATCTTCAATTTATCAATTAAGGTTAGTGTCTATGGCTATGGCTTTACCGGCAATTCCATTGTTATTACATGAATGGAAAGACAGGGAATGATTTGTATCCGTCTTCCTGTTGGCTGAAAGGCTCTGCTCTTTCACTATGCTTCCATGTGATTTTCAGAGATTCCATTCTGCACAAGACTTATTTGCAAGGGTTTCCCAACTCTGTGTATAATAATAAACTCATAGAAGGCAAAATACTTATGCAATCTGAAGAAAAACTACAACCTGCTGGAAAATGGCCCTGGTAGCTGTTTTGGATTTTGGTGAGAAGACGTTATCTAATGAAAAAAGGAGTTAGGTTCTGGGATTTTCCTCCTTTTTGGTGTCTCTTTGTGAATGGTGGTGAGTACAATATGGCATTCCATAGACCATCTTGACTGCTGACATGGGTGTACTGTTAACATTCAGGCTGGGCTTTGCTATATAAACTCTGGCATATTGTTGCCTGGTAGCAATGCAAGCATGATATTGTACAGCAATATCAGGCCATTTTCTGGTATTTTAATTGTATACTGAAGCCTGGCCCCTTAAATCCTGGAAATAGTCCAGACATTTATGATAATAATGGGGACAGATTTGACCAAATTGGGCAAGAACAGTGGAATATCATTATTGCAAAGGTTAATCAGATGATCTCCTTTTTCATGCTAATACTTTCAAGTCTTTAAACTCGATCTTTGCATATTCACATGGGGTTCCACTGCCAAGGTAAAAAGGGTAGAGGATAGAGGCAACTCTGTCTTTTGCTTTGTGTAATTGAAATGGGAGGAAAATCCACTTTGATGGCTATGGTCATCAAGAAGACTAGAATACTGATTTACCCTTGCTAAGATAATGTATGGATAGGAAGGAAGGCACAATTCTCATTATGGGGGCTGTGATTGGGGAAAAAACCCATTTACAAGCTCTAGTTACTTTCTTGGTTTTGCAGCTCTCCAAATTTTGCAATGCAGTCCTTAGCTTTAATGCGAGAAAACACGTTAAAGTATACATTTAAATAAGGCTTGTGATGCAGATTTTTTTAAAATGTCAATTAACATAAAAGCATGACAGAACAAAGGTAGGAAGGAACAGATACAAAACTGATATGGGTCAGAAACTATCTATATATCCTTAGTAGAGAGCATTTATATTAACGAACATTCCACAGGCCAAAATTGAATTACTTATGCATGCCAGCACAATCCAATTGGGGTTTTTCTTGGCTGCAAAGAGCTGCAAATTAAGAAGTCAACACTGACATTTGTTGTTGTGCACTGAGTTGTGTCATGATGTGGTTTTGCCACCCAGAGTTGAAATGGCACCCTCTGAATACTGTTATCTGCTACTTGTATTGCCCAGGCTCCACACCTTCATATAGACTCTTCATGTGTTCTTTTATATTTCATAAATCATTAAAGGCACGGCTTGTTATTTTAAGCAATTTAAGCTGATGTTTGGCAGCACCAGATGCATCCATCATGCAAAGCTTAAATCCAATTGACTAAGAACTGATATACCCACTGTGTCAACTGTCAATCAGTGACTGGTTTCTTATGGAGATTACATTGATTCCTTGTGTCCACTCTAGCTGGGACTGTCGCTTGGATTTAAGCTGTATGGCCTCTATGCAGAATCACTGTTTCCTGACGACATGTAGGTCTGCTTGCACTCAGCCGCCCCCTGCCCTCCCCAGGGCTCATTTATCCAAGAGAAGGCATGCCTTTGCTCAGAGCACCTCTCACCATTGCTTGTCCAGAGATCAGGGGCTGTGTTGTGGCTCATAGAGAATGTATTTTTTTTTTTAAAAAAAGGAATTTTGTTAAAATTATGTTTCCAATCTAGTGCCTGTCACAGGGATATTTGCAGCACATCAAGCGTGATGTGAATTTTTGACCCACAAACTTGAAAAACAAAATCCAAATTCTGTGGCGAATAGGGCGGAGGCTGCTAACATACGGTTTAGTTTTTACACACTCCATGGACTTCATGCTGGAAATACGAAACTCCAGAATCGCTACCTCTCCTGCACGGTTACTGAAATGTACTACTGACCTCTCCATCTGGGTTTGGGGTGAGACAATCCAGACATAGACAGTGGGCTTACCAAAGCTTGAAGTATATGGCACGGAAGAGCACAGCCCAAGCAGACCTTCTCATTTATTACTTGTAGTTTAGAAAATTTGAAAGTGGTGGCCAGAATCCTACTGTTAAATCCCTTGGGCTGAAGGGAAACTGGGCAAGCAGTTTTTGCAATTTTCTGTCTGTCTGTCTGTTGTATTCTCAGAGGTGCAAAAGGTACAGTACTTATTTATTCAAAATATTTTTACGCCACCTTTTTCCTTTAAAGGGTCCAAGGCAGATTGCTTCATTAAAAGTATATGTAAAAGCTAAAAACTGTAGTTGTACAAATATGAAAGAAGAATTAAACAAGCATTATATTTAAAATGATTAATAGCATCAAGACTAAAAATACATTTAAAAAGAACAGAGCACCACAGTTCATATAAAAAACCCATCTCAGACTACCAGTCACTAAGGAAAAGCCTGCCTGAAGAGGAAAGCCTTTGCCTGAGTATGTGTCCTGGATCTGTCTGAGTGTGCAAGACAGTTGGAATGATTGTATAATTTTGTTTACACTTTACAAAACCATCAGAATTCTATCTGATGTCTGGGCATTTCCTCATTTAATTTGTCTTTTTAAAGCTATGCCCCAATGATACCAATATAGAATCTAGGACCTCTTACATGCTAAAATACAGTATATTGTGGTATTAAATATACCATTGTGGGTGGGTGAGCATGGACACCCAAGAAGAGTCTACTTCCACATCCCACTGGCCCTGCAGGGATCCCCTGCATGAAACTCAGAAGAAGAAGGGTCAAGCTGATTGGGAGAACTTGATCCCAATCCAATAATGTTGTTCGCATCAGAAGTTGCAGTTTAAATGGCTGGATCAGTCGACAAGAGATATTAAAACAGGGAGATTGAAGGCATGCAAATGTTGACTGTGGCTTATGGGTATGGCGTGTGATGAAGCCAACCCCATGTCTATTTGGTATTAAGGTCTTCGAAAACTGGAGCCAGTTCCCCAGTATGAATGAAGTGAAGCTAACTGAGTGGTAGAGAACAGATGTAAATAGCTACCAATAAAAGTTGAAAGCCATCTCTGCCTTCAAGATATTGAATGATAGAGGAGCGTCTTTTGTGGTCCCCAGTCCAGCGCGTGAGGCCTACCCCCGTCACAAGTATACTATTTATTGTTTTAATATATTGAAGGGACCAGTCCTTTTGAGTTCCTTAATTCACTACAGTGTAAAAACTGCTGTTGAACATTCTAATACCATTGCTACACAAAAGAATGTGTCACAGCATACCGGTAATTAGGCAACGGAACTGACATTGGCTATTGCTGTAATTGTTGCAAATACTGCTGAACATATGAACTCATCTCAAACTTTATTTTTAGATTTGTCCTCTTACTGCCTTGTGCTGAATCAGAGCTGGTTGGCTTGATTACACGATTTGCATCTTCGTGAAGAGCGCCGAACCAATCTTTTAGACGGGATGCGAGGCTCCTCAGCTCCTTGTCCATACAAGCTGCTAAGAGAATGATAACAAAGATATTAGTGAGAGAATATAATAGATGTGACCTCTTAAATAAAGGTTATACTTTACTTCTTGTAGAATAAGCTTTTCTCTCAAAGAGATGGGGAGCAGTAGTTCACAGGATTGCATTAGATCAAGAAAACACATAATGGTAAGAAGAACTGTTAATTTTATGGGAATATTTGCTAACCAGGAGACATTATGGTGTAGAATTTGTATATAAATGTGTGGGAATTTTTGGTGGGGCTTGTCACCTTTAAGGTCTTCTGAAAAAAATATCAATCACAGTAGGAAGAAAGAGAATCAAACAACACTGCTGTTATATCCAGACCTGAATATAACTCACAACTGTTGTTAGGTTTGGTTTAAAGCTATTGTCATAGCAATAGAATATCTTTCTTTTAATGGAGACTGCCTTGTTTTCCAATGTGATGGGAAATAAGAGTTTGCAGTCTCTTAAGGCAGTCAACCCCTTCTGAATGTGATGTAGGAAGGGAAAGCAAGCAACATGTTTCCTTTAAGCATGTTTATTTGGAAATATCTTTTTAAAAATGATTTTTTGCTAAGAGCTTTGCATCTGCAAGGATGTGGTATTAGAGGAAAATTTGGAGGGAATTCCGGAAAAAGGAATGTTTCAGTTTTCCACTATCCTTAGTGTTTGAATTCAGAGACTTGAGTACTCATTTTTCTTGTCATGAACTCCTTCTAAAATCTGATTAATATTCTTCATATACAAAAAGGCTTTTCTCCAGTAGTAGATCCACAGAGTACATCGTCACTGTTCACTCCAAGTTTTAATAAAATCTCTCCAAGTGTCTCTGATACAGTATTAAGCATATCTTTTAATTTTCACAGGAAATAACCAAGGCAGGTACTTATTTGTTCTAAGAAACTGAGTGAGAAAGAAGGATAAAGTTAGGAAAGACAGGGATGAATGACACAAGGATAATATATCAAAGCCAAATGCAGCTGACTGGATTAATAAAACCAAGGAACATATGAGGGGAAAAGGGAAAGAGAAATGGATTTGTATATATAGCATGCTTAACAGCCAAGGAAATATTTTTGTTACTTATAACCTGCTAGGAAAAGAGAAGACTGCAGTTGATAAGATTCAATGGGTAAAACCAGACATTTTGTGTAAGAAGCCTGATGGTCATACTGCAGCCAGCTAGACCACTTTACATTCCAGTATCTGAATGATGTAAATGGAGAAAGAAATGGGGGTTAGAGGAGATCTGCAGCATCTCCAAAATGCTAAAAGTCATAGAAAATTGCTGTATGTTTTATTATTTGTGTATTCATTATTTGTAATGGGTGTGTTGTTTAACATTGTCCAGATTTCCTCCCAACTATGCACTACCTTGGGCTACTCGCTGTCCACTATTCCTGCAGCTCCATTCCGTTTCTGATCACCTCTCCCATTAATTTTTTTCTTGTTATTATATTTGTGTTTCCCTAACAGTCATGTCCTCAAAGTGCCCTCCTGGGATTAATAAAACCTGGCACCCGGTGGTGCTGACCTGAATTCTGAGGGCTAATATAACAAAAGACTGGAAACTTCCCTGATTAGGCCTCATTTCTTTCAGGAACTGTCTACTCTATCCCAATCATAGTGAAGCCACTGCCATGTTGTCAATAGACTTTGCCTTACCATCATACAAGAGGGTGGACTTATTCCTCATGACCTGCATACTCTGTTTCTGTTAGTGCAAAGTATTTTTTTTAATTAATTGCTGCTAAAGTGGTTTCCAACCTTTGATCCCTTGATGTTCTTGGGACAACAACTCCCAGAAATCCTGGCCAGCATAGCTAGCGATGAAAGCTTCTGGAAATTTTTGTTTAAGAACATTTGGAAACCACTGGTCTAAGACATCAAGACTGGCAGTAGACCCTCCCTCTTGCCCTTCTGTCGTCAGACAAAGCCTTGCTTATTTAGGCAGGCATTTAAGCAATACATAGGATCTAGTTTCCTTGTCTACTTCTCCCCTGGAAGAGGGAAATCTTGGGTGTAGGGAATGCTATCTTTACTACATTTATAGATTTTCGTTTTTTAAAAAAAACGTTTTAAGATGTTTTAAATTGTAGTGTTCAATTGTTTCTTTAATATTTTTTTCTGCATAATATTTTAAACCTGTGTACACTGTATAGTTTTAAGTGTAGTGATCCACACTGGGTCCCCTATAGGGAGAAAGACAACATATAAGCAATATAAAGAAAACAAATACCTGTAAATCTTTTCTTTTTGCCCTTCTGTGAAATCAGGTCCCTCATCTCATTCCTACGCCTTTCATTCTTTGACTCTAATAGTGGGTCAAAGAAGGCTATCTTTAATTTTCATCTCTTTTTTTTTTTTGGCCCAGTGTTCCAGCTTGTGGAGATAATGTTGAACTTTGATTCCTTATTGGAGGGTTTTAGCGATCCCTTCCAAAGCTGTGCCATCTGCAAATGTGATTGGCACCCTCTTTGTGAATTCGTTTAGACCATTTATAGCAATCTTTTCCTGGGACAGAGCCCTGCAGCACTTAACTCAAGACCCTATGAAGGCTGACAAAGCATGCTTAATAAGCACTCACTGAATATGAGCAATTCAGTCTACTGTAGACCCACCTATTAATAGAATAGTCTAGTGCACACTTTACTATCTTTGTTGGAGGCATTGTGGGAGCCTTCAATGTTTTGCCGAACCCAAAATTTATGGGGTCTATGGTGTACCCTTGATCTACCAAGCCAGTAATGTTACATTACAAATGAAGATAACATTCATTTGGTATTATATGTTATACAGTGGACCTTGGTTTACAAGCATAATCTGATCCGGAAGCATGCTTGTAAGCCAACCAAAAATTCACATATCAAAGCAAATTTCACTATAGGAAATAATGGAAACTTACCTGATCTGTTCTGGGGTCCTAGCTTCCATCCCTATGGGGAAATTTGCTTTGGCTTGAATTCTGCTTGTTTTGCAAAACACTAGCAAACCAAGGTACTCTTAAACTGAGGTACCACTGTGTGTATATATATATGTTATATATATATATATGTTAACTCTTTTGTAGATGTCACAAATCAGCTGCATAGTAACTGGTCTAAAATTTGGCCCTAAATGAATATCAGATAGACTGGTCAGTAATTTCTAAGACCATTTGAACACAAATGTCAACCTTTTGGAGAGTAACAAGAATTCACCTGTTTCTAGACTTTTACTACCCAGTTCTAAGTATATAGCTGGCAAATCTAAACTAACATGCCCATATTCTTCAGCACTGGAGACTTGAACTCATTCACAGTAACCTGGTGAACTCTTGCTCCTTACTTATATTCCTTTTTATTAGGTTGTATTAGTTGTTAAGCATACCCCAAAATTAGCAGATCCAGAGACTCTATTTTAAAAAGATGTATAATGACCACCTAAATGATATCAAGCTACTACAATCAAAGGTTTTAAAAACAACAATAAAGATATAAAATAGGTAAATAACAGGAAAGAAAAATGAAATTTTAGCAAAAATGTTGTTTTTCTTACTGAAAAAGCTATGCATTATACACTATCTCTTTCTTTATTATTAAAAATATGTTCAGTCTTATGTGTCGTTTATTGCATTCTTTTGCCTGTTTTACATTGTTCACAAGTAGGAAAAGACTTTGATTAATGATATATTTTAGGACTTTTAACTCTTGCCCTCCCCCCAAAGAACTGAACTGCGAATGGTGAAGAAACATTTCTTGTCTCCTATTCATTTTATTAGTCAGTTTAATGAAACATGTCAAACTTTGGATTGCTGGAGAGACTTGGTGACAAGCTCTGCAGTTGGAAAATCTCCATTTGAAGAATGATGCCACAAGCTGGTTTTTGCCCTTTTTGCATGGGTTGCTATGACTATTGCTGGACAAGGAAAATAAGGCTACAATGATCCATGCTCTGGTGACCTTCTGACTAAATTATTGCAACATGTTATCGGGAGGGTTGCCCTTCTGACATGGAAGCTTCAACAGATACAGGATATGCCTGTCAGAATTTTAACAGGTAGGGCCAGGTTTCTGTCCATTAGACCAGACCGCTTGCTTTAGAGTGGGATCTAAATGAGCACAATATAAAAAGAAGTTATTTGCTTTATAGCCTAGCTTGTGGACACTGCTTCTGCACTTTCAATTAGTATACGTAAATTCAGCATCTTATCCTTATCTAAAAGTAGTCTCCCTGAATTCATTGCTGAGTGGTGAATCAACACCTACATAAACACAAAGGGATATTAACAACAATTCTTATGGTTGCTCAGCATCCTATGTAATGAGTAGCACAACTAGAATAAAATTATGTACAATGGGAAAGCGTTTTGCAAAATAATAACATATGCATAAGAACATAAGAACAGCCTTGCTCGAACAGGCCACAGCCCATCCAGTCCAGCATTCTGTCTCTCACAGAGGCTCACCATTTGCTTCAGGGTATTCCCAAGCAGATGTCTTCACCTGCTTATGATTTCCTGCAAATGGTATTGAGAGATATCCTGCCTATCTCTCCAATCCGGAGGTTGTCAGGCATGCATAATGATAACCGTTGATACCCTTGTTCTCCATGAACCTGTCCAATTTTTTCTTAAAGCTGTCAAGGCTGAAACAATACTCCAGATGGGGCCTCACCATAGATTTATATAAAGAGGCAAAATGACACTTGCTGACTTATTTTCTATCCCCTTCCTAATGATCCCTAGCATTGAGTTTTCTTTTTTCACTGCTGCATCACACTGGGTTGACACCTTCTTTGAGCTGTCCACAAGGACACCAAGGTCCCTTTCCTGGTTTGTTGCAGAGAGTTCAGACCCCATCAGTTTATAAATGTAATTGGGTTTTTTGCCCCAACATGCATCACTCTGCAGTTGCTAATGTTGAAGCTCATTTGCCAGTGGTTTGCCCACTCCCCCAGTGTCAAGAGATCCCTCTGGAGCTCCTCACAATCTCTTTGTTTTTACTAACCTGTATAATTTAGTGTCGTTGGCACATTTGGCTACCTTGCTATTTACTTCTAATTCTAGATCATTTATGAAGAGGTTGAAGGGCAGGGGCCCCAGTACTGAACCTTGGGGGACCCCATTCTTTACCTCCCTCAATTTGGAGATATGTCCATTTAGTGCAACCCTGTGTTTCTTGTTCCTTAGCCTGTTGCTGTCCCTTGATTCCATGACCAGCAAGTTTATTCAAGAGCCTTTGGTGCAGGACCTTGTCAAAATCCTTCTGAAAGTCCAGATAAACAATTTTCACTGGATCTCCCTTATCCACATGCTTGTTGACACTCTCAAAAAATTCCAACAGATTAGTGAGGCATCTAAATATTCTGTTTGCATAATTTATATAGGGCATGGGATCCAGCTTTTGTAACGAACAAAATTAGGATTAGAGAACTTTTTAAATAGCATGGCAGATACCCAAAGCCTGCTGAAAATGCTATGGCCTTCATTTCTTCTGCGGAGATAATTAGAAATATTCACTGCACTTGTGCACTTCTGAAGTGACCATGAGGATGAAGGTTGAGGGGGAAAATCAAAGACCTCAGAAACACTCCTAGAGAATAGCAGGATCCCCACCCACCCTCAATTCCCATAGATCCCTTATGTTATAATTGGCATTCCTGGGGTTAAAAACGTTAAAATAACAACAATGCCATGCAGTTAAAAGTGAGGGGAAAGGAACCTAAAATGACCAAGAGTGTTTGAGTGAAGTGACAGTATAGCAGCTGCTCTCTGTACTTTCCTTTCAGCTACTGTGCAAAATGAGGTACCTTCCCTTTTATGTGGCATATTGCCATGCATATGGTTTCTCGAAATTTCTTCCCCCTTCCCCTCCTTTAAAACAGAATTTAATTAGTGGCACTAATAGGACTGAGTATGCAGGTGTGTGCAGATGAACGCTTGCGTTCTTGTTCAAGTTTGGCTCTGTCTTTCTCACTGCTTTCTCCTTCGTTTCTCTTTTTTCTGTTGATGCAATGGTATTGCTACGATCGCTATCAAAGTTCTCATGCTTCCCTTTTTCTTCTATTCCCTGGATTGGAGATGGGCAAATAATTCTGTCGGAAATAATTTCTGATTGTGCTGCATAAACCTCTGTCCCAAGACACAACCGTTTGTGTTTCCCTCTTTGCAAGCATTGCTCCCTCCTGCAAAGGTGTGAAAGCTCAAAAATGTTGTCATGGGCCTGAACAAAGATTGGGTCAGACTGTTTCCAAAGGGCACATGGTGACTTTATTCTGTTTGTATGTCTTTATTCTGCCATGGATCAGATCAGACGGTAGTACCCATCCCTTAAAATAATTATAACTATACAAGGTTTTTTATCTTTTTATCATTGTTCGCCGCCCAGAGTTCCCGTTTAGGGAAGATGGTGCGGGATATAAGTTCTTAAATAAATAAATAAATATAAATAGGGCCTCTCAATCACAAGGTAGCTTTGGAATTTGTACGTTCTGAAGCTACCTTGGTTCAGCTACCAATTCAAATGGAGACTGCATCCAAGAAACTAGAAGACTGAGACCTCGAATGGCAGCCATGAAGGAACTAGAAATATCACTGGATGTCACTGGAGACCAAGACTAAGAGCCACACTCTTGTATTTCTGATCTCAGTGTATGGCTGTGAAAGCTGGATTGTGAGAACTACGTGTACTGCAGGTAAAACTGTGCTCACAACCTGGGGTTCAATCCCAGGTAGCAGGCTCATGGTTGACTCAGCCTTCCAGCCTTCCAAGGTAGGTGAAATGAGTACCCAGCTTGCTGGTGGGGGGGGCTATGTGTAGCCTGCATACTGTAATTAAAAACTGTAAACTGCCCAGAGACTACTTGAAGTGGTATGGGGTGGTATATAAGCAGAACACTTTGCTTTGCTTTTGCTTTGTTAAAAAGCTGATTTTTTGTGTGGGAGTTTGCAGATACTCTCAACTACCAGAAAGATGAACAGGTGGGTCCCAGAGAAAATCAAGCTATCTCTCGGGGCAAACATGTTGGAACTCAGGTTGCCTAATTTGGATACATCATAAGAAGACAGGATTCTCTGGAAAAGACTATAGTATAGTATAGTATAGTATAGTATAGTATAGTATAGTATAGTA
>JAHTLZ010000010.1:58963362-59015979 GCA_023846285.1 Phrynocephalus versicolor | reverse complement strand
AGTATAGTATAGTATAGTATAGTATAGTATAGTATAGTATAGTATAGGCACCCTTCAGTCTTGAGAGACTATGGTATTGTGCTCTGTATACTGTAGAAGCTATGTTGTTTCCACAATGCATGCAAAGCTGAAGTGGCCTCTTCCGAGCACAAGGCCTGGATTGATTAATAGGGAGATTAAAACTGTTACCAAAGCAGCAAAAGTCCTCTCTTCACGTTGCTGGAATAGTCTAATGGAATGGCAATAATAACACTAGAAAAAAGTTGAAGGCAGCATCAAAAGAGGAAGATATAAGGATTTACTCCTTAGAGGAAGCCTCAGACCTGAGATTATAAGAGCTGAGTAGGGTAGTTGGGAAAAGGATATTTTGGAGATTGTTCATTCATGGAGTCACCATAAGTCATAGCAATGTGAAGGCATGTAAAAACAAGCTAAAAATACCAGCACCCACAGTTATTGAACAAAGAACAGTTACATCTCAGCTCAGTCTTACACAAGTTTGAATTTCATTTGGACCTTTTTGATTACGTGAATGGCACTGTAGTTCTGTGAGAAAAGAAATGTATTCTGCTAGACACATATATATAAGGAGAGGTCTACTTAAAAAAAAAGAGGATTCCTGACTAATGTTAATCAGTTAATGTAGCATATTGCAAAGAGGAAATAAACGGAAGGGATCTTTTTAAATTTATAAGAGATGTTCTGGGGCCATAGTTTGCAAATCCATTGAGACGTCCAACTGAGTTAAATAAGACTTTCTCCCAGATAATCTTTATAAGATCATGCCCTTAAATACTGGAATATAGAAGATCACATGGCTGTTTTTCATTTAAAGCAGATAATGAGAAATTCTACGACTGTTCAGAAGGATGGAGCTCCAGAATAAAACTCACACAGTTCTATTCAATATACTTGGCACCTGAAATTAATTGGATCCCAGCTGGTTATTATTTCTATTTTTATTTTAAAATGAGATGTTTTCATAGCATGTTTCTTTTATTACCTACCCCGTGAAACAGAAATAATTCCCCTTATGAGACATCATTTATTTATTTACTTTGTGGAAAGGTAAGCAAATAAAGTATTACCGACACTTGTAGAGAGCCAAATGATTTATTTCAATCTGAGCTGGTTTGGTTATCATAATATGTGTGACCATGTGCATGGCATTATAACATTTTGCCCATGGACTTGCTGCCTGGCATTCAGGCCATCTCTTATCTAGAAGATCCGTGTAATCCATACATTCTCTGAGATTTGCATTTCATATACATATATGATTTTTTAAAAAAAAATCACAGAAAATTATAATCAGAGATTTAGAATACCACCGAATGAAAGAAAACAAATGAAAGGGAAACCTTATACGAAAATATGCCTACCACCACCTTTGACCTATATGCATCTTCCTCACCACAAACAGAACCCTCTTCCATGTGAGAATAGTCTCCAGAAAGAGTAAGTTAATGTGGAAAGAGATGTTTCTTCATATATCTCTAGACCTTAAACAAGACGGGACCCAGCCTAGTCACAGAGTCCCTGAAGATGGCAAGATATAATCTAACCCACTTCCATCAGACATCTACTGCTCCATCCTAAAAATAACATTTGCTTCCAGGTCCTCTTCAGAGACAGCTATGTGTTTGGAATCATTGTAGTTGCCTAAACCAGAATATGATTGACAATGGCCAGGGTGTTTCTGTCAGGAGGGACTATAGTTGAGAGGCAGTATCTGCTATAAGTACTTTTGGATATCTCAGAATGACACCCTATGCAGAATATGACCTTTAGAGCAGGGGAGGAGAGGTTGGCCTTCCAGATGTTTTGGTACTGCAATTCTCACAGTTCCTTATCACCGCCTCTTGTCATTGACTGGAAATTTTAGACCACATTCTGTGGGAGCCCAACATTTTCCCACCCATGGTTTAGAGCAGGCACGTCCAAACTTTGGCCCTCCTGATGTTTTGGACCACAATTCCCAGAATTCTAAGATTAGATTACCAATGACAAAAGACTGTGGGAGTTGTGGTCCAAATCATCTGGAGGCCTGACATTTGGACATGCCTGGTTTAGAGAGAAAGGATACCACATGCAACAGTAATTGAACGCATTACCAGCAAGCCCTCCATTTTATCTGGAGTAATCTCCAGTTTATTATTCCTCTTCCTGTCTCTTCATCAACGTCAGCCACCATTTCAATACCTGACCCTTCTTTACATTAATCTGATGAAAATGAGAAACAGAGCTGGGTATCATTAACATACTAATGACATTTCACTCAACTTTTTGGACAATCACCTACCTACCTGATTTCTTCTAGGCTCGTATTGGCTCTTGTATCTTATACTACATAAATCTCCTTTCCTTTTTTAATATGATGATCATTACTAGTGTGTACTGCCCTACATTCAAGTAGCATGCAGGTCCAAACTCTCCCAAAAATGTATTCAGACTACAGTTCTTTCTAGAGATGGGGTGGGTTGGAAAGTTTAGGATTATACACCATGCCCACTTGGAGCAGAAAAAACTGCTATTAACTCAATCAATACAGGGAAATCATGTCTCCACACTAAGCCTTCTGAGAAAAAGTATGAATTTGTTGTCCTTTCGAGCAAGCTAAATCAAGAAGCCTGACACCTGAAGTGAGAACTTAATAGAGATTAGTACACACCCATGACTTTGCTCCTCCTTTGAGTCTTACTTTCTTTATTCATGTCAGAAGCACTAACAAATTATATTGACAGATAAACCTAGAAGCACCTTTTCGGTCCTATTTGAGTAGGAGAATTTGTCAAAATAAATGACACACATAGACACTTTCCTGGTATTTCTCTAATTGTTCTGTGTCTCCCCGCAACTCTAAATTTCCCAGGCATGCATAGGACTCTTGGTGTTTAATGCTATTTTAATCTTAACATGATTGCACATAGGATTTAATATCAAAGTGAAACCAGTGATACTGGTGTAACCAACCTCACAACGGCAGTGTAAAGGTCTAAAAACTCCTAACAGTTAAAAAATAAAGCAAAGTGTTTTGCTTCTATACTGCCCCATAGCGCTGAAAGCACTTCTGGGCACTTTACAGTTTAACTTTGCAGGCTACAAATTGCTCTCTCAGCAAGCTAGGTACTCATTTTACCAACCTTAGAAGGATGGAAGGCTGAGTGAACCTTGAGCCTGCTACCCGGGATTGAACCCCTGATCATGAGCACAGTTTTAGCTGCAGTACAGGCATTTAACCACCATGCCACAAGGCTCCTTATCAGTTATGTGATGTCAGGTCCGAATCAACATACAGGGATCCTAACAGGGTTTCAAGGTGAGATATATAATTTTAACTTGTCAATCTCTCAGTTTATTGCCATGGCCAAATGTGCATTTGAATGTTGGTCTCCAGATACCTAGGCTGTCATTCTATCCATAATACCACAGTGGATAGCATTTTTAAAGCACTAACAGATTTTAAAACGGAGACAAATGGAAGGCTACATAACACTCCACTAGAATTTCTCTAGCTTGCATGAGCAGTAAGGAAAAAGTTTTAACGGGCAAATTCTCCCCACCCCTTGGATCTTTTGCAGCTGCAGATCTAGATAGTGAGAATGGTCAGGCATTTGTTGAAAGGAGAACATACATCAAATAGATATGAAAGCTACCTACCAGATAAAAATGAAGGTACAATATAATGTGATAAGGAGTTGGCCAGATAGTGGTTTAGATACCTGGCCGCGATTCCCCACTGTGCCTCCTGCAAATAGAACATGTTTGACCTGTGCCTCCTGTGAGAAGAACCTGTCTGGCTTTGGGCAAACGGAACAGTCCCTGGGTGCCCCCAGTAAACCATTTCTGATTACTGTCTACCCGGGAAACCCTAAAGCAGTGGTTCTCAACCTTCCTAATGCTGTGACCCTTTAATATAGCCTCCTCCTAGTGAGTTCACTAGCGAGCAATTTGCAGCCCATTTTAGATCCAAAATAGAGGCCATCCGTTCCGATTTGCCCTCCGGATGCTCTAGTCTATCCTTTGATGTCCCTGGGGCCTCACCCCCTAGGTTTCCCCTCCTGGTTGAGTTTGGGCCGGTGTTCCCAGCGGAGGCCTCCAGAGCGATGGCTAGCCCTTTTGACCCCTGCCCTGCTTGGCTTATCAAATCTGCCGAAGGGAACATGCCTGAGTTGGTGTCGGCCATTGCCACGGCCTCCTTCAGGGAGGGACTTTTCCCTTCCCATCTGAAGGAGACCGTGGTGAAGCCCCACTCTGAAAAAGATCGGCATGGCATCGGACGATTTATCCAGCTTCCGTCCGATTGCCATTGTTCCCTTTCTGGGCAAGGTGGTCAAGAGGGTGGCTGCCGTCCGGCTCCAGTCGTACCTGGAGGAAAATCAAATCCTGGACCCCTTCCAGTCTGGGTTCAGGCCGCTTCGTGGGACCGAGACTGCCCTGGTCGCTCTGCAGGATGACCTCTTCAGGGAGGCTGACAGGGGGTGCTCCTCCCTGCTGGTTCCCCTTGATCTGTCAACTGTCTTTGATACCATCGACCACGGTAACCTGCTGGTCCGGCTAGCTGAGGCGGGAATTGGGGGTCTGGCTTTGTCCTGGCTCTGTTCCTTCCTTGGCGGTCGGTCTCAGTGGGTTCAGCTGGGTGATGACTTGTCGGCTCCTTGAACTCTCCCTTGTGGGGTGCCCCAGGGGTCGGCAATCTCACCCATTCTGTTCAATGTTTACATGAGGCCACTGGCGGAGGTCATCAGGAGATTTGGAGTTTGCTGTCATCAGTACGCTGATGACACACAGCTCTATCTCGCCTTTTCGTCTTCTGCAGTGGAGGCAGTATGCTCCCTCGACTTGTGCCTGGAGGCGGTTCTGGAATGGACCAAGGCTAACCGGCTCAAGCTGAATCCGGAGAAGACCGAGGTTCTGTTCTTTGGAGCATCCTCGTCTGGGTACAATGGCCCCCTCCCTAGACTTGGGGGGTTTTCCCTCCAGCCTACAGACAGGGCCAGGAACCTGGGTGTGGTCCTGGACTCAGCCCTCTCCCTGGAAGCCCAGGTGACAGCTGCATATAGGGCTGCTTTTATCCATCTCCGCAGGATCGCCCAGATCCGTCCGTACCTCGATAAGTCCTCCCTGAGGACAGTTGTACAGGCCCTAGTGATTTCAAGGATTGACTATTGCAATGCCCTCTACGTGGGGTTGCCCTTGACCCTTCTCCGGAGGTTACGGCACATGCAGGATGTGGCGGCCCGGCTGGTGGTAAGTGCTCATAGATACGAGCACATCACCCCAGTTCTGGCTCGCCTGCATTGGCTTCCCATTGTCCTCCGGATAAGGTTCAAGGCCCTGGTTTTGATCTTCAAAGCCCTCCACGGCTTGGGACCAGAGTACCTAGCGGAGTGTATCTCTCAGAGATCAGCTGGGACCAGGCCCACAAGATTGGCGCAGGCGCACTCACTGAGGGTGGTCACACCCAGAGAGGCACAGAAGTCGCATACACATGACCGCGCCTTCTCTATGGTGGGTCCCACGCTGTGGAACCATCTCCCCAGTGAGCTGCGCCTTGCAAAGTCCCTGCCCGCCTTCAAAAAGGCTTTGAAAACTTACCTTTTTAAGGAGGCATTTGGTGACCTTTCTATTTAAGTTTCTTTTTCTTTCTTTCTTTTTTCCCTCCCGCCTGTGCTACCCTTTGGGTCTTGCCTTCCCTCCATCTTGTTGAAATTTTTGTGTGCTCACCCCGTTTTGCTTTGCTCTGTTAGCCGCCCAGAGTTCCTATCTGGAAGATGGGTGGGATATAAGTCTAATAAATAAATAAATAAATAAATAAATAAATAAATAATGTTGCGGTGACCCCTTGTCCTGCTTGGAAGAGGCCACTAGCTGCAGGTGCCATAGAGAACTTGGTGTCCCAACCCCCAGGTTGGGAACCACTGCCCTAAAGGGTCATCATAAGTCAAAATTAACATGACAGTGCATGTTGTTGTTGTTGTTGTTGTTGTTGTTGCTGATGATGATAATGATGATGATGATGATGATGAGGAGGAGGAGGAGGAGGAGGAGGAGGATTTACTGTGATAAAAACTTCAACCACTGTTGTTGAAGATACCCTAGTCTAGTGTTAACTTAATACTGCCTTGAAAACATGGGAGATGACATGGTGCTGAAAAGAAAGGACTCTGGCAACTTGCAGTGTAGCCGTACGGTCTTCTATTGCAGGTTTGGTAAATTGTGTTTTAAATCTTTTATGCTGGCAATGTGATTTAGCAGTATTTATTTCATTTTATTGTGACCAAACTTGAGATCACAATCTTTGGAGAAAGCTGAGATTTAAAGCAGAGTAGGCGTTGGACAAGCCTCTCTGAGGAAAGCAGAGCTACCATCAATAAAATAAAGAAACGGAATGAGTCAACTCCTTTGTGCAGTGACTTCATAAAAGAAACAAGGTC
This sequence comes from Phrynocephalus versicolor, assembly GCA_023846285.1. Lineage (NCBI taxonomy): Eukaryota > Metazoa > Chordata > Lepidosauria > Squamata > Agamidae > Phrynocephalus > Phrynocephalus versicolor. Next base: position 59,009,542 of record JAHTLZ010000010.1, on the reverse strand, counting down.
AAGAAATTTGAGATCAAAATCTAGGACAATCTGGGTGGAGAGTTTTTAGAAGCTTCCCCTTGATTTTAGGGGCTAAATTTCAACTTGTATTGAACACAGAATATCAGCCATGGGACGTCTGCATTGCATTCTTGCAGAAGATTATACTGGAAATTTTGTTGATGTTCTTGTTCTGTTTACATGTCCCATTTAGGCAGAAAGAGGTTGCAGCATCGTTTGTTCCTGTCATTTTGATTGTGACAAGCAAGATGTCAGATGGGCAGGCAGACCAAAGGAAAAATGAGAACAGAGTAGACATTGGAGCAACACATCTTTCTCCATGAAGGAATGCAAAGGTAAATCATTAATTGCAAGATCGCAACCAACCAACTCCCTATGAGCATGGATGTGTATGTATTGTGATGGCTATATAAAGGAGAACTTCTTCTAAACAGCCCACACTCTCATTGGAAGCAAAAGTGCCTAAAATTGGTGTATTGTACTCTGGACATATCAGGGGAAGACAACACTCATTTGAAAAGACAGTAATACTAAAAGCCAAAGAAGAATCAGAATCAGAAGTAGAAGCAGCAACAGCAGCAGTGGAAAACTTAACATTCACTCAAAAAAGACCTGGGCAGGACTACTGAACTTCTAGAGGTCATTAATTCACTGAGTCACCACAAGTTGGAATCAACCGGATAACATCTGAAAAAAACAATGTATGCAACCACCCTCTCCACATTCAGCTGCCTGGGGCAAAAGAGCAGAAGCCATTTTCCATTCTATCTACAGAAGTCAAGTCGACCTGCAGTTGAATCTTACTTCAACAATGGTGATGGAAGAGCACCATTCTTGAGAGCTTTAGGCTAGCTTAAGGCATGAAGGCCAGGTGGCCTGCTATGGTGGGGCCTGTTTCCCATCAGAGGCAAACTACTATGGGACTGTTGCTGGTCCTATCATAATCTGCCTAATGTTAAGGCCAGGTTTGAAGGCATCTAGGACAGTGCAGGTGAACCTATGACAAGAGTGCCCAAGGTGGCACTTGGAGCCCTTTCTGTGGGCACCTGACATTGTCCCTTCACAGCCACCTGCATTCAGGTTAAATTGCTGTATTGGCAGTTTGCGAAAAATTAGTGGGTTTTGAATGGCAGTTTGGGCACTTGGTCTCTAAAAGGTTCTCCATCATTGATCTAGGATAATGTGGTTCCACTGACATGGTCAATTCTGAGTCAAGAGCCTTTCATCTATTTATTATTATTTGCATTTATAAAGCACCCAACTTTCCCATAGGGAACTCTGGGCAGCAAACAGCATAGGTGATCAACACAAAAAAGACAACTGTAAATACATAATATTCAAACAGATAAAAACAAATAAAAATTAGCCAAAAAGTGCAGGATGGTGGCAAACAAGAGATAAGGCAACAAATATACAAACTAACAAAACAACCTCAGCAATCACTGAAAGCAGCCTTACATAATCAGGTTTTTAAGTTTTTTAAAGGCTGAGAGGGGCTCCACAATTCTTATCTCATTTGGGATATGGTTCCACAGAATCAGGCCCAACACCAAGAAGGCTCAACTCTGAGTCAAAGCCTTACAGGCCTCCCAAGGAGTGGTGACCTGAAGCGAGAGGGCTTGCAATGCTCTGGTGCAACCAGCACTTGCACTACCAGCCGAAGGGAAGTCCCACCCAGGCTGGGAAGAGGGCCACTGTACCCGTTCAGCCTCCCCCCCACCCCCAAGGAACAGAAACTCAGTCTTCTCCAGGTTGAACCTAAGCCTGTTATTCCTGGTCATAACCTCAGCCAGATAACAATCAAGGGTCTGCACAGCCTATGTTGCAGAAGCGGAAAATGAGAGGTAGAGCTGCGTATCATCAGCATACTGATGACAGCAGACCCCACATCTCCAAATGACCTCAGCCAATGGCCTCATATGGATGTTGAATAGCATGGGGGAGATTGATGACCCTGGGTCACCCCACAAGAGTGACCATGGGGCCAACAGTACCCACCCAGCCTCACTTGCTGGGCATGGCCCTGGAGGAAGGAGTGGAGCCAGCTCAAAGCTGGACTCCCAATCCCCACCTCGGATAGCCTGTCCAGAAGGATACTGTGGTCAACAGTATCAAAAGCCACAGACAGGTTGAGGAGGACCAGCAGGACAGAACAACCCATCAGTCCCCCTCAAGAGGTCATCTTGCAATGCGACCAGGGCTGTTTCAGTCCCTTGATGCAGCCTGAGCCAGACTGGAATGGATACATGATGCAATCTTCCTCTGGGAACAACTGGAGCCACTCAGCATCAAACTGCTCAACCACCTTGCCCAAAAAGGGAACATTGGTTATCGGATGATAGTTGGTATTGGTAATATCATCCGCAGCCAGGCCAGGTTTCTTTAGAACCGGCTTAACCACCGTCACCTTCAAGCGATCAGTAAAGACCCTGTCCCTGAAGGAGGTGGAGGCAATGAGAGAAACCCATTCTGGCATGCTCTCCCTGGAGGTATTAATCAGCCAGGATGGGCAAGGATCGAGTGGAGAAGCCGCCGGCCTAGCACAGATCCTTATGTCTACATCAGAAAAGAGGTGGCCATGAAACATTCAACAGTAATTATTTCACTATATTCAAAACCCCCACATAAATTGGAATTAATACTTCTCACCATACAACAAACCTTCAATAGATATTGAAGGTTTGTTTACATTTCTGTATTTTATTCTAATTAAAATAGATGACCTTTCAGTGATGATGTAGTATTATATTAAAACATGCAGGTACCCAGTTCTCCTTAATAATATTACTTGTAGCTAAAGGCAGCTGATCATCTTGCCCTTTTACATACCTTGATTCTTCTTTTTTAAACTCATTAGTAATTGACTCAGATTTTATATGGTTAGTTATGCTCAATTATTACAATTTTATATACAATTTTATATATAATTTTCTGCCTTGCTGATTCAGCTGAAAAATCCCTGAAGCTGTGTGGATAGAGATGTCTAGTTAACTAGCAAGGAGCTGGAGATATATTATTATTGAGGCATTATTTCTCAGGAGCTATGTAATTAAGAACGGCCCCTAAAATCCTGCATACATGGAGCAGCCTAGTTATGACTGCACAATGTCCAGGTCTAGTTCTTTACAACATAATGACTGGCTCCCACCTAGCTACGAGGTTTCCAAATTGCTCCTAAACATGTCATTTTAGTCTGAAATAATTCCTATAATATTCAGTCATATGTACAGTCTGTTAAGTCTGTTCATGCTTATGACATCAGTTGGAAATGTGTAATTGTGTAACTTTGAATCAGTTTGTTCTGAAAGGGATCGTGTTTTTCAACAAGCTGTTGTTCAGAAACACAAATCTGCACATTTCTGGATACTTGGACTTTTTAAAACCTTATCTGTCAAGACAACTGGACTTCTTTTCCTGAGAGATTGAACGTTTCACTGCTTATCCAAACAGCTCTGTCAGTCTGAGGAAAGCTAGTTGGGAGTCCTCCATTTTATAGTTCACTCTGACCTCATGTCACCCTGGTCTGAAATAGGGTCATAAGATGAACAATGCCCTGAATAGGCTTGTTAGGTGGACAATAGTTTCAATAGACCATTAGGTGGTGAAACCCATAAAGTATGGGTCATTGGCTATGGCCTTGCGGGTGGAGGCATGAAGTATTTTTGATTTGTCTGGTTTCAAACCTTGTGCCACCAATCCACCCAGTTATGTAAGAGACACAACTGATTTCCTAAGGAAACTCCAGGCCACACAGAACCTTTCTGACCATACCGTCTTGGCTGCAGTGGATGCAGGGGCTCTCTGTACTAATAACCCACACAAATATGGACTACAAGCTATCACAAAGACCATCTAGAACAAGGAAGAATCCCACATAATCACCACCGTCTGTGACTTTGTACTCACACATAACTATTTCACCATAATGGGGACTTGAATCACCCCACAATATGTAAACATATTCATGGCTGACCTGGAACAATGTTTTCTTAACCATAACCATAACTCTAACCCTAACCCTGATCCCAATACCACTTCTCTATCTGAGATACATCAATGACATTTTTCTGATCTGGACCCATAGAAAGGAATCCCTAATAAAATCCCACAAGGACAAAGACTGATGTCCACCCAAACATCAATCTCACCCTGGAACAATCCATACACCAGATGAATTTTGTGGACACCATTGTGAAACTACAACATGGGCATTTTAGTACCACACTGTACTGAAAAGCCACTGACCAACATACCTATCTACATTCTTCTCGCTTTCATCCTGAACATATAACAAAATCCATAATATACAGCTAAGCCCTAAGATACAATTACATTTGCTCTGACCCACAGGATAGAGACTCCAAACTCAAGGATTTACAAAAAGCTTCCCTCAGACTACAGTACCCACCTTGTACGATTAAGGAGCAACAGAGCAAGACACATGCCCAGAGATGACCTGCTGTAGGACAGATCCAGAGAATCTAACGACAGAACACTACTGGTTGCCACTTACAGCGCACAAATGAGACCACTCACACACATCCTAAATGACCTCCAGCCCATCCTTGACAAGAACACTTCACTCTACAAAGCCCTGGGTGAAAGACCCATACTTGCTTACAAACAGCCCCCCAACCTCAAGCAAACACTACCACATAAGAGATTACAAAACAGCAACAGAGACAATGGAACTAAACCTTGCCACAAACCCAGATTCCAACTGCGCCCACACATTTACTCTAGCAACACAATCACAGGACCCAACAATGCCACATAAACAATATCAAGGGCAGCTTCACTTGCTCCTCAACCAATGTGATCTATGCCATCTTTTGCCAACAATGCCCATCTGCACTATACATAGGACAAACAGGACAATCTCTACGGAAATGGATCAGTCACAAATCTGACATCAGAAACAACAATACACAGAAACCTGTCTCAAACCATTTCAATCTACCATGTCACTCCATGGAAGGTTTGAAGGTCATCATTTTGGAACAGAATCATTACAGATCCAGAATACAAATAGAAAGAGCTGAGATAAAATTCATATGCATGATAGACACCCATGAAATGGACTAAACCTAAGTCAAGGTTTCTTGAGTCATTATCAAATGTAATTCTTACGCACTGCCACTTTTACAGACTACCACCAAACCCATGTTCCAACACAAGACTCTAAGGTAAAACAGCAAAACAGATTTGGAGGGAAGGGAAGGAAGACAAAGGTACTCCACTAGTCACACATTTATGAGGTGAGGAGAGATCCTTGTGATGCAGTGTATTTAATATATATATATTCTTTAGAAACCGTCACTTCAGGCACTTAATTTGGGATATTACAAAAAGGTAAACTGAAGTTTTTGATTTATTAATATTGTGTTTTTACTCCCAGGAAGGGAAGGGAGGTATTCCTCCAAGGGACTAATTCTTATGAGATTTTCCACCTCTGGTGCCAATATGACTTGGCTGCTCCTGGACAATACGCACCTTGAAGAGAATGTGCCATTTCCAGGTTTGCCTCAGGAGGTAAAAGCCTGGGTCAGGCATGAGAAAATCTCTGGACCATGCAGAATATAAATATAGCCTCACGGCATAGAATTCAAAGGCTTTTAAAGCCATTTCTAAAATGCTGTGGGCTTTGTTGGCACTGGGAAATTAGCTCATACATTGCTAAATTCATACATTGATACATTCATACTGGAAATTAATTCATACATTGCCTTTGAAACACATAGTTATGGCCTGCATGGGAAATGGAGACAATTCACTTGGACGTTAAGGTATTTCCCCATTTCCCTCCCTCCTCCTTCTGCTGTTCAGAAAAGATCTTTGCTGAAGTGACATAAATCTAATTCAACATGGTTCCAGTGAGATGAAAAGAGGCAGTCGCAAGTCAGCATATGCTAATGGAAACCATTTTTCTCCTCCATTAGTTTTTTTGCATGCCCAGCTGATTCTGGTTTTATATTATGTGCACCCTCTGTGCCTTTATTTGCATGTTCCCCACTGAATGTTATCATGCCGCCGACCGCTGGGGCTTCATTAAAGTAGAATGTTGTCATGCAGTGAATTACTCTGAAATGTGAAACATTTCAGACAGGCTTCAAAGGGGAAAATGAGGTGTTCTGGGGCATCCTGGGGCTGGGCAAATTTAAAGATGCTCCCAAAAGTCCTCCCTGTAATTTTTCCAAGAGCCTGACGGAAAGGCAATGAGCATGTGCAAATGAGGAGAAAAAGCAGCTCCCCCTGTGAAATACAATGGCAAATAAATAAATAAATGAATCCATGGAAAGAAGAAAGGCAATTTCTATCCTGTTGTTCCTTCTAAACTGAAATGAATGAAGCTTAAAAAAAAAAAACAACTCTTCCGTTCTGACATTGTACCCAAAGGCAGGACATGCCAACAGAAGCAAGGCATTTATTCCCATTTGGAGTATACTGATGACAGCCAGTGTGATCTCTCTGTTATCACACCTGCAGTGGAGGCCATCCAGATGTTCCAGCAGCCAGACTGATGGAAGGTATGAGCAAATTCATCCACATTACCCCAGTTTTGGCTCGCCTTCACTGGCTGCCGATTTTGTCATGGATAAGGTTAAATCAAGTGTAAGGTGGATACACAATTGGCTACAGAATCGTACTCGGAGAGTCATTCTCTTCTCTAAGTGGGGGGAGATAACAAGTGGGGGGTATCTAAGGCTCAGTCCTGGGTTCAATGCTCTTCAACAATTTTTATTAATGATTTGGACAAGGGAGTGCAGGGAGTGCTTGTCAAATTTGTGGATGATACAAAATTGGTTGGAATAGCTGCCATAGCAGGAGGGACCTACTCGATTAATATACAGCTTTCACTACCCGCCTTTGTGACCGGTGATAAAGTTTTTTAGTGCCCATTTGTGAGTGGGTTCATTATTTTCTTCCTCACGAACCGGAACATTGTGGACAGACTGACCAGATGATGGCGTATGATTTTTTAAATAAAGATTTATTTTGCACAACACTCACAAACGGATTTAACTTCTTTTCTGTTTCGACTTCAACTTGTCTTATTTCAAACATAACGGGTTTAACTTTGGCTCCTGAGGCAACATTAACAGTTTCTAAAAGTGGGGTCTCCCACCCCGAGGTGAAAGGAAAGCCGGTTCTGGTGCCTTACCAGTCCCGTGGCAGGGACTGCCACAACACGAGTGCCGTACCCAGTGGGGTGGCTCCCTCCACCCTGGGTGAGGTATATTCCCCCTCGTCGACCTGGGAATACCCCCACTCCATGACGGGGCTACCGTTACGGTCCACTCCCAGCTCTCTCCCTCACTAACTGTCCTAACTGTCATCTCCTCCCTTTGAGTTCCCACTTCCCAGTTTTTCATTGGTCCTTCTTTCAGCCAATCCTGTATCACCACTACCTCCTCCTCCTCTGCATCTACCCATAAGCTTTCGGTCCTTTCGCCTTTATCATCATTAACATTCTTTCCCATTGTTTCCTCTTCCTCCCTAGTCTGATCTTTTCCCCGTTTTGGCTCCCTTCTGATCCTTCATTCCCTCCTGGCCTCCTATGTCTTCTTTTATGTCAGACGGACCACCTGAAGTCTCCTTCTCACACCATTATAACGTCATGGATGGTGGGATGGGCAAAAAAACACTGTCACTCTAGGCCAATTGGAGTGACAGTCAAAAATTCCCATCCAGCCCCATAGCGTCCAGCAAAGCATCACCATCCTTGTTAGAAAAAAGGGATGGGTGGGTGGGGGAATCCGGCGATCGCGCAGGCTGCAGCCAGGGAGCGCGACAAACTCTTACATACGTGTGCTCCCAGGTTGCAGCCTACACAAATCACACAGGGCAGAGCCTCCTTCGGCCGGGCGGCAACAACGCCCCGCTTCCACATTTGTGGCGCAGAGTGCCCGGTGTCATATGTTATGCCAAGGAAGGCTGATACTATTCTCAGTCATAACAGTGTGTCAGAAATTGGGGGAAAAAATCCACATCCCTCTCACCCCAAGTGTCCTGAAGTTCAAGCTGAATCCCTTTCACCACAAAGATGCCAGAGAGGGCACAGGATGGTTTAATTTCTGAAAGGAACTGTCATAGAAGAAGGTGTCCCAGTGGTGGTGATTTTCAGGAGCTGAAAAATCTTGGCTCCTTGATGGTGGGATTCAATGAGGGAGTCAGGACGTTTCAGGAGGGAGGGATGCCAGGTTTTTGTTTTGTTTTGTTTAATTTTGGACAGATTGCTGTGGCTGATTTGACTACGCAAACAGGATTTCAGCCAATGAATCAGAACAAAGTCACGATTGATGTAAGAAGTAGTATTTTTCCTTGTTACTTATTAAAGCTACTTCTAAGGGCTTTCAAAGAACACTTTTGACAATATTCTTTTCAAACTTGATGCCATTCTTTTATCAATCATATCTGATGACAAGTTTATGAAAACACAATGGAAAGCAATGTTAGCAGGCACTAGAACAAGTAATAGGAAAATCCTTGCTGAGCATTTTAATTACTTTAAAAAACGATTTGCCAAGTTCTGTGTGGTGCTTACTGTTCTTCCATAATCCCATGCCCACATAAAGCGTGAATCTATTAAACAACTGGATGCGTGCATACACTGGTACGGAATGGATTTGGAAAAGCTGATGAGGAGATAGAAATTAATCAGATTTGTTTTGCTACTATTAAAATAGGACAGAACTGGCTTTAGGGTTCATCATATACTTTACTTTATTTACAATTTATATACCGCCAGCTTGTATAAACAACTCTAGGCAATGCACAAAGTCAAAAGAGAAGAACAAAATAAATAATAAAAATGCACAACAAACCACAACACAAAACCCAATAACATCTGAAAATGATGTGCAATAAAACAAACACTGGATACTAGATACTGGTTTCCAGGCAAACAGTAAAGAATCACAGATTTATTGCAGGAAACCTGAACTCCAAACACCAGACCACAAAGAGCTGTGGAGTTATGGATCTCTGTTATGGAGGTGGTATTTCCAGTGGTGACACCTGACTGTGAAATGTACTTTTTACAAAGGTTCACCTAGTATATCCCTTTGAGCCTTTTCAGCACCAGGAAGAGTCTTCTTATTTTTCCTGGCATTTAAACTGGTTTTAAAAAATATTTTTCAGTATGTCAGGTTTGTGGGAGAAGGAATCTTTTGTGAAATATTAGCACATCTTTAAAGATCGGACATGGCTGACAGTCTTGGTGCACTGATGCTATTCACTTGAAGCATTTTATATTTGGTGGGGGGTTTTTAGCCACTCCAACCTCTGTTTAAAAACGTACAACAAAGGAGAGTTTACCAGTTTCTGATGAAGTCAGTTCCCTTGTCAAACAACTCTTCCTGTCAAGAATTACTTCCTAATGCTTGGTCAGAATCTCTTTTCCTGAAATCTGAATTCGCAGGTTGTGTCAGCAGAAAACTAGCTTGCTTTGTGTTCCGCATGACAGCTCCCCAGATATATGGCTGTCATAGTTCTGAGTTCTAAGATGGTTGTTATTATTTTTTGTCATACAAACTCTCCATCTCTTCTTCTCTAAGCTACACATACCCATCCCCGTCAACTCTTAGACCTTATTTTCCAGGCTCTTTACCATCTTGGGTGGCCTATTCTAGAAGTGGTTTTATTATCTAGGTCAGGGATTGGTGATCTCCAAAGGGCTGGAAGATGCACACACCCATACCTGATCCTTTGATGGATACACCCCCTCTTGTGATCACCCCACCCCAATTAATTTTTCATACTAAAATGGGTTTGGAGGTACTGAAATTGGAAAAAATACATTTGCAATATGCCAGGAGAAGTGCTTGAAGGCCCTGGGAAACATTGCAGAATTGCCACTACACCCCATGTAGTGAAAATGAGGTGTTTTAAAGCCATTTTAGATAGATAGATAGACATGTAGTGAAAATGAGGTGTTTTAAAGCCATTTTAGATAGATAGATAGATAGATAAATATATAGATAGATAGATATGATATGATTTGATTTGATTTGACTTGATTAAAGGTGGGCATAAACAGAAAACTGATGGTTTGGTTCATTGTGTTTCGGGCCCTCCCATAGTTTGGGGGGCCCCCAGCAGCTCCTCACCACCACCTTCATCCCCAACCTGGATGTCAAGTAAGAGACACTGGTGGGGTGGGGTAAACGAAAAATGAACAGAATGAAGCAGAAATTTCTGTTTCGTTTTGTTTCATTTTCCTTACAGGGGGCTGATCGTTATTCGTTTCGTTGCTTAATGAAATGAATAATGAATAACAAAATGAATTTTTTATTTGTTTTGTGCCCATCTCTAGAAAGGATGCATTTAACCATGTGGGTCATGTGTTATACTGGCTAGCTATTGCTGTAGCCATGTTATCTGTTGAAGATTTGACACTGATGATTTGCTACTAGTTGTGCAGGTATCAGGTTATCTCACAATGCAATACTATGGCTGCAAACATTTGGGAAAAGGTCATTCAAAAATGGCCTTAGGCAGAACATGTAGATAAGTTCATGAAGTGGCACAGAGGATCAACCTTGTTACCTTCATTTACATTTGCACTGGGAGCAGCTGACTTGTAAGAGTGGCTGATGTTCTGGAAGGCAGGGGAGCTAAGACAAGGGATCATACGTTAACCCCTCGATAGTCAAAGTTACTCCATTAGTTGAACACTTGTATTGGTGGTAAATGTAGACTACCAAGCATGTGCTTCCACACATCCATAATATCTTTCACACTCGTTACTATAATGAAGTAAACAACTATTTTGATGTTCTTGCTAACCCACCTGACCCTTTTTTGGTGCAACCAGTAAGTAAGCAAGGAGGCAAGGAAGGAAGGAAGGAAGGAAGGAAGGAAGAGAAAGGAAGTAAATGTATGAAACTTTTTCACCAATTCAAGACTGTTTCAGTGAAAGTGAAAACAATCAATCCAATTTAAACTTCAGTAATTCTGGAGAAAATTACTAGCTACTAAAAGAAAATGCAAGTCAAAAGTGAAGTACTGGGAGTTGGGCAAAAGCCCTCATTTAAATGTAGATCCTGTGTGATTCTTTCAAAGCAGGCTCCTGTCAGTCCCCATAGGTACTGTTCTGAATAATTATTTCATCAGAGTGGTTATGGATCAATGCACCCAAAGTGTTTGCAATTAACAAATCTTGTAAAAGGTCCAGCCAGGCATTCTTAATAATAAAGGGTTCTGAGCTTGAGATAAAACTTTTAGATTATGCATACATCATCAGCATTGCAGTACAGGCTGTTTAATTGCTGACAGCTTACTGATGTGCAGAGTATGCACTTAACAGGTTTCTTTTATAATGCATATACAGAGAGAGACAAACAAACAGAAAGAAGTGAGCGCTGGAAAGTTTCTGGGGTGGTGGAGTACAGCTGCTTTAGAGGCCTCAGCTAATTTAAACTGCAGAGCCACCTTTATTCAAACAAAGGAAGCAGCTGAAAGCTTCCTCAGACAAAGGAAGCAGGGGGGTGGAGTCAGAGTAATCCTTTCTCTGAGCAGGGGGTGGAGCCATACTAATTATTTTCCCCTGAGGAAGGTCAGCCTCGGCCATTTTGCACTGCTGCTGCTGCTGCTGCACAAGCAGTGCTGCTGCTGAGAGATTCAAACAGAAAGAAGCTGGTAAGGTTTTGGGATTTCATATGAACAACAAAGGAAGGAAATATTCCTACTAGATAGAAAGGTAGTAAAAGTTTAAATTTTTTGAGGCCCAGAATACTGCACTTGTTAAAATGGAGTCTGAGCAGCTGTAGTTACCCGCAACATTTGTGCAATGTTTGTCATCTTCCCAAAGTAAATGGAGAACTACACTTGCAGCAAGTGCAAGCTGGCTGCACTACTAAACTCTATAGAAGGGATAGAGAGGGGGGTTGGAGGAGGAGTGGCCATCTATGTCAAAGAAGGGGTAAAATCCAGCAGAATGGAGATGGACAGAGGGTCTGACTCCACCATAGAATCACTGTGGGTTAACCTACCAGGTCCAAGGAGTGATGTGATGTGATAGTCGGAGTATTCTATCGTCCACCAGATCAAAAAATTGAGGGGGACCTTGAAATGAGGAGAGAAATCATGGAGGTGGCTAAGAGGGATAGGATAGTAATCATGGGGGACTTCAATTATCCCCACATTGACTGGGCCAATGCGAGCTCTGGGCAAGAAAGAGAAACTGGGTTTCTCGACCTGCTGAATGACTGTGCCTTAGAGCAACTTGTCATGGAGCCCACCCGAGAACAGGCAACTCTGGATCTAATACTGTGTGATACTCAGGACCTGGTCAGGGATGTGAATGTCACTGAGACTCTGGGAAGAGTGACCATGCTGCAATTACCTTTGCCATGCATGTCGGAGGAAGAGTGTCAACCAAATCAGACATAAAAACCCTTGATTTTCGAAGGGCAAACTTCCCTCAGATGAGGAATCTAGTTAGAGAGAAATTGAAGGGGAAGGTTGGAAGAATCCAATCTCTTCAGAGTGCATGGAACCTGTTTAAAACAACGGTAACAGAGGCCCAGCACAAGTGCATACCACAAAGAAAGAAGAGCTCATTTAAGTCCAAGAGGACACCGGCATGGTTAACGAGTGGAGTTAGAGAGGCTCTAAAGCGCAAGGAGAGGTCTTTCTGTAAATGGAAGTCCTCCCCAAATGAGGAAAATAAAAAGGAACACAAACTCTGGCAAAAGAAATGTAAGAAGATGATAAGGGAGGCAAAGAAAGATTTTGAGGAATGCATGGCTAGCAATATAAAGGGTAATAATAAAAGCTTCTTTAAATATGTTAGAAGTAGAAAACCTGCCAGAGAACTAGTTGGCCCTCTGGGTGGTGAGGGAGGAAAAGTGGAGGTTAAGGAGGACTTGGACATTGCAGAGAAATTGAATGACTTTTTTGCATCTGTCTTCACGACAGAGGACCTTAAGCAGATTCCGCTGCCTGAGCCGCCCCTCTTGACTAAAGAATTAAATCAAATACAGGTTAAAAGAGAGGAGGTTTTAGGACTAATCGATAAATTGAGGATTAACAAGTCACCGGGTCCAGATGGCATCCACCCAAGGGTTATTAGGGAACTGAGAAATGAAATTGCAGATCTCTTAATGGTTATATGCAACTTGTCTCTTAAAACGGCCACAGTGCCGGAGGACTGGAGGTTGGCAGATGTCACACCAATTTTTAAAAAAGGAAGGAGGGGGGACCCAGGAAACTACAGGCCAGTTAGCCTTACATCTGTCCCAGGGAAGATGGTGGAAAGCCTCATCCAAGAGAAAATCTTAAAACAGATAAAAGAACAAACCTTGCTGAGAGAAAATCAGCATGGCTTCTGTAAAGGTAAATCTTGTCTGACAAACCTTTTCGAATTTTTTGAAAGGGTCAACAGGCACGTGGATTTGGGTGAACCGGTGGATATAGTCTATCTGGATTTTCAAAAGGCTTTTGACACAGTCCCACAGCAAAGGCTGCTGAGAAAATTGCACAGTCAGGGGATAAGAGGACAGGTCCTCTTATGGATTGAGAACTGGTTGAGATCCCGGAAACAAAGAGTAGGTGTCAATGGAAAATTTTCACAATGGAGAGAAGTGAAAAGCGGTGTGCCCCAGGGCTCTGTCCTCGGATCAGTGCTTTTCAATCTGTTCATAAATGACCTGGAGACAGGGATAAACAGTGAGGTGGCCAAGTTTGCAGATGACACAAAACTTTTCCGTGCGGTGAAAACCAGAGAAGATTGTGAAGAGCTCCAGAAGGATCTCTCCAAACTGGGGGAATGGGCTGAGAAATGGCAAATGCGTTTTAATGTAACCAAATGTAAAGTAATGCATATTGGGGCAAAAAATCCAAACTTCATCTATCAACTCATGGGCTCTGAGTTATCCGTGACGGATCAGGAAAGAGATCTTGGTGTGTTGGTGGACAGCTCCATGAAGGTGTCTCCCCAGTGTGTGGCAGCAGTGAAGAAGGCCAATTCCATGCTAGGGATAATCAAAAAGGGCATTGAAAATAAAACAGCCAACATTATAATGGCATTATACAAAACAATAGTAAGGCCCCACCTGGAGTATTGTGTACAATTCTGGTCACTGCATCTCAAGAAAGACATAGTGGAACTGGAAAAGGTGCAGAAGAGAGCGACTAAAATGATTACTGGGCTGGGTCACCTCCCTTATGAAGAAAGGCTAAAACATTTGGGCCTCTTTAGTCTGGACAAAAGGCGCTTGAGGGGGGGATATGATAGAGACATACAAAATAATGCAGGGTTTGAGTAAAGTGGATAGATGGAAGCTCTTCTCTCTCTCCCAAAATACCAGAACTAGGGGACATACACTCAAATTGAGGGCTGGGAGAGAAAGAACTGACAAAAGAAAATATTTTTTCACCCAGCGCGTTGTAAGCCTGTGGAACTCCCTGCCACAGGGTGTGGTGATGGCATCTGACCTGGATGCCTTCAAAAGGGGATTGGACAGATTCCTGGAGGAAAAGTCCATCACAGGTTACAAACCATGATGGAGAAACCAGGGTACTTCAAGGGCCAGATGCAGGGGAGTGGTATCAGGAGACAGATATCTAGTCTCATGCGCTCCCAAACGCATCTGGTGGGGCCGCTGTGAGATACAGGAAGCTGGACTAGATGGTCCTTTGGCCTGATCCAGCATGGCTCTTCTTATGTTCTTATGTAAGAGAAGGTCCAGCAGCTGGAGGGCCACATATCTAACCAGCAACAAATTAAGGAGCTTGAACTGATCTTGGACAGAGCAGAGCAGACTATCCTGGACAAAGAAGAGACAGGGCACAGTCCTGAGGAAGAAGTTACTCCACCAACTCAGGAGGGAGATGCCTGGAGGAATGTGACTCGAAGAAGTAAAAGGGCAAGGGATCGCTCTGAGAGTCTGAAATTACAGAATCAATTTGAAGTTCTTTCTCTCATCACACCTCATGAGGTATGCACAGAGGAACAGCTGGTTCCACCTGAGGATCTCTCCCTCATCACGCTTGATGAGATACAGGAGGAAAAACAACAGGAACAAACTGAAGTCCTCTCCCTTAATATAGTTGATCAGATGCATGTAGATGAACGGGCTGCAGGAAAGACGCTCCTTGTACTAGGTGATTTAATTATTAGAAATACAGAGGGATGGATTTGTGATGCGCATGATAACCGTATGGTCACTTGCCTGCCAGGTGCAAAGGTTGCAGACATCACAAGAAATGTAGATAGCTTGTTAGAGAGGACTGGGAAGGAGCCAGTGGTCATGGTACACGTTGGTACCAATGATGTTGGGAAGGCGACACACTCAATCCTGGAAGCCAAATTCAGGTTGTTAGGAAGAAGATAGAAGTCCTGGACTTCCAAGGTAGCATTTTCAGAAGTGCTGCCTGTTCCTCATGAAGGACCCAACAGGCAGGCAGAGCTCAGAAGCCTCAATACATGGATTAGGCAATGGTGTCGAGAGGAGGGCTTCAGATTTGTCAGGAACTGGAGAACATTTTGGGACAAGCCAAACCTGTTCAGGAGGGACGTGTTGCACTTGCCCCTTGATGAGACCAGATTGCTGGCACTCAACATCAAAAAGGCTGCAGAGCAGCTTTTAAACTGATAACTTGGGGGAAAGTTGAAAGGAGCTGGGTGGCATCTGGTTTGGGAAAGCGTCTACTACAGTAATGAGAAGAATGCAATAATTACTGAGCAGAGCAAGGAACTAGTTACCAGCACTACAGCAGAAGGGTGCAAGAGACAGTCTAATTATGCAACTGGACTCAAAAGCCTGCATCAGAAAAGCATCCAGAAATGCTTGTATGCAAATGCCAGAAGCCTCCAGAACAAAATAGGGGAGCTGGAATACTTAGCAACAGATAAAAATATTGATATTATTGGCATCACTGAAACCTGGTGGATGGATGATAACCAATGGGATACAGTTCTGCCAGGCTATAAACTCTGCAGGAAGGACAGGAAGGGGAAAACGGGTGATGGTGTAGCCTTGTATGTCAAAGAAGTGATAAAATTGTGTGAATTGCAATATCCAGGTGATTTGGAATTACCATTAGAAACTCTGTGGGTAAGAGTATCAGGCCACAAGAATGGCCTAACAGAATGCTATCAGCCTCTGACCCATACTGCTGAGGGAGACTGGCAGTTGGAGAATGTTGTAAAGGAGGCATCCAGTTAGGGAAGCCTAGTTATAATGGGGGATTTCAATTACCCTCACATAGACTATTATACATAGACTAATGATTATTCCCTGGAACAGATGGTTGAAGACCCAACTAGAGGTACAGTAATCCCTCCTTTTTCATGGTGGTTGGGTTCCCTAATCATCCGCGATAAAGGAAAATCCACAATATGGCAAACTGACCCATGGGGGCTCCTGCCTCCCCACCCCAAGACGCCACACACAGGGTGCTTACTCTACTGCACAATAACTCCTCCCCCCCCACACACACACCTCAATGAACTGAACTGACCGGCTTCTGCTTGAAGACATGCTGCTTGCGCAGACCGGGCGCTTTGCAAACCTTCCTCCAGCCAAGCTAAAAGAGCCCATGATGGCTCCTTCAGTTAAGCAAGGGGCAGGGCTGGGGAAGGCAAAGGCAGGAGCTAAGGCTGCTCAGAAGACCCGGAGTTTGCACAGACCCGGCTTTTTCTAATCCTTTCCCAACAACATGCTAAAGGAGCCGCCTGTGTCTTCAGGGGAGCAGTGGAAGTGTGCCGTCTTTGCCTTCCCCAGCCCTCAGCCTTGCTAAACTGAATGAGCCAGCGTGGGTTCTTTTAGCTTGGCTGGAGGAAGGTTTGCAATGCATGGTGTCTGTGCAAACTCCGGTCTTCCTAGCAGCCTGAGCTCCTGCATTTGCCTTCCCCAGCCCTCCCCCTTGCTAAACTGAAGGAGCTGGCACTGATTCAGGTTGGTGAGGTGGAGGAAGGTAAAAGAGGCACCTCGCAAGCGTCCTGCCTTTGGCATGAGTGGGCAGCAGCCCTCTCCCCACAGGTCAGTTCAGCTTGGCACAGTGGAGGGGGTGCCTCAAAAATCCATGGTATACTGGGACCGTGGATGATGAACCGTGATATGGCAGGGGACTACTGTAGAAGAATCCTTGACTTGATCCTGAGTAATACACATGATTTGGTGCAAAACGTCAACGTGACTGATGCAACAGGGAACAGTGACCACAACAGAGGCCCAATGGGAATGCATACCCAAAAGGAAAAGGGGCACTGCCAGGTCCAAGAGGACTCTGACGTGGCTTACAGGAGCTTTTCAGGAAGTGATCAAAAACAAGAAAAGCTCATTTAGAAGATGGAAGACTTGTCCAAACAAGGACAACAGGCAGAAACATAAATTCTGGCAGAACAAATGCAAGGTAACAATCAGGAAAGCAAATGAAGATTTGGAGGAGTGTATAGCTAAAAACTCTCAAAGAAATAACAAGAACTTCTTTAAGTACATTAGAAGTAAGAACCTAACTAGGAAGGCCATTGGACCATTAGATAATAATGGAAGCTAAGGAATAATTAAAGAAACAGAGATTGCAGAGAGACTCAATGAATTCTTTGCTTCAGTATTCACTGAAGAATACAGAGACCACATGCCCAAAGCAGAGCCTATCTTCATAGGGAGGGAAACTGAAGAATTAAGCCAGATAGAAATAACCAGGGAGGAGGTCCTTGCATGTCCTGTAAAATTAAATGCTAAAAAATCACCAGAACCAGATGGCATCACAAGGAACTTAAAGATGAAATTGCTGAGATCCTAGCCAAAATATATAATCTTTCCCTCAAATCAGGCATTGTGCCTGATGACTGGAAGGTAGTGAATGTAGCACCAATCTTCAAAACAGGATCCAGAGGTGATCCAGGAAATTACCAACTTGTCAGTTTGACATGTGTCCCAGGTAAAGTGATGGAAACAGTCCTAAAAGGTAAAATTCATAGGCACATAGAAGAGAAGGAGCTGCTGAAGGAGAGCCAACATGGCTTCTGCAAGGGCAAATCATGCCTCACAATCTTGACCTTGGTGTCCTGGTGGACAGCTCAATGAAGTTGTCAATCCAGTGTTCCGCAGCAGTGAAAAAAGCAAACTCAATGCTAGGGATCATTAGGAAGGGTATAGAAAATAAGTCAGCAAGTGTCATTTTGCCTCTTTATAAATCTATGGTGAGGCCCCATCTGGAGTATTGTGTATAGTTTTATTTTGTTTGTTGTGAACCGCCCTGAGTCCCCTATGTGGGAATAGGCGCGGTATGTAAATGTGAAAATAAATAAATAAATAAATACCTCCAGAAGAATATTATGGAAATGGAAAAAGTGCAGAGAAGGGCAACCAGAATGATTAGGAGACTGGAACACCTTCCTTACCATCTGAGGCTGCAATGGCTGGGCCTCTTCACTCTTGAACAACAGTGCCTAAGAGGTGACCTGACTGAGGTTTATAAAATTATACACTTTGTGGACAAAGTCGATAAGGAAAAACTGTTTTCCCTATCACAGAACACTAGAACTAGGGGGCACTCCATGAAATTTTTGGATGCTAGATCTCAAACAAATAAGAAAAAGTACTTTTTCACCCAGAGGATCACTGGTCTGTGGAACTCCCTGTCAGAAGAAGTGGTGACAGCTGTCAGCCTTGACAGCTTTAAGAAAGGTTTGAACAAGCTCATGGAGAACAAGGGTATCAATGGCTATCATTCTGGATGCCTAAAGACAACCAACCTCTGGGTTGGAGAGACAGGCAGGATATCTTTCAATGCCATTTGCAGGGAATCTTAAGCAGGTGAAGCCATCTGCTTGGGAATACCCTGAAGCAAACGGTGAGCCACTGTGTGAGACAGAATGCTGGACTGAAATGCTATCTATCATCTATCTATCTATCATCTATCAATCTATCTGTCAGCTTTGATAGATAGTGGGCTACCCAAGGTCTCTTGCCTTCCTCTAATTTACTCTGGCCCACTACTCAAGAGAAGGCTTGCCAAATTCCTCTGTACCTTGAGTAGAGGAGAAAAAGAAGAGATTGACAACCAGCTTGTTCCCACTGTTGTCTATCTAGAGATAGTGCTGCTATCTCTGTTGCCACACTCCTCGGCTAGGGTGTACAAGACCACTCCAAGTGGTCTGCCAAGGCCAGGCCTCTTGTTTGTCTACATAAAGGAGGGTGATTAAAATTGACCTACTGCCTGACTAGATAGATGGACGTATCACTCATTGTATAAGCATATCGAATCAACTCCTTTTCTTGTGGTCTCAGAAGAAGGTCCAGTCTTCTGTTGCAGTATAAAATGAAAATGGCTGGCTGGGGGAGGTGGTGGTGGGGAGAGTTTTAATGGAAAGAGTTTCATGTTCACTTTTGGGCAGTCTTGTTGATTGTTTGACACGATCATTCCGCTCAAATGGCTGCAGGAGCCATGGGGTCAGGAAAACCCAGTGCTGCATGACCATTTCGGCACTGCTCTTTTAAGTCGGTTCCTTTCCACATAATGATGTAGGAAAGCAACGAAAAGCTACCGTATACACAAATCACAACAAAAGAATTTTTGAAGTACTGCAGCTACAAGCATACAGAAATGCCATTATGGAAGACCTAACATAGAGATCACGTTCTGATCTTAGCATGTCTTATTTATCTACTGTTCCGTTTCAAGTTTTCTTTGCAGGCGTACACTGGAGAGACATTTTTCTTATTAAGCACTTTTTTTGCTGTAATGCACACATCTTTTTTCTTTTTACTCTGATCTAGTACTGTACTTAAACAACCTTAATGCATTGATTCTAATGCTTCATTGACTGCAGTGGGTCTCAGAGGGGCAAAAACTCCTCAAACATTGACTGTACTGACAATGAACAGGCAGGAATTTGCAATGGAAGGCAGACCCTATGACAAAACTTCAGGAAATTCCTGTGTCCCCCCTGGTTCTCTGCAATAGAGACCTCACTTACAGTCTTATCCTGCTGACACAGCAACTAATAAATCGCTTTCTTAAGTGTCAGGATCTTTTAGTTTAATTATAAGGGATGAAAAATTTTATTGCAGTCATCCACTGCAAATAAAAATGGATCAGCATCTACATATAAAGAACTCTGAGGAGCCAAAGTTCATGTATGAACTGGCAGTATCCTTAATTAATTCAAGATGATGACTTCCTGTTTTGTAATTGTATTCCATCATAGCCTGGCAACACAATATTTCGTCAGCTGTCACTTTAAACACAGTATAATAGGCTTTGCATTCTAAGATCTGTGAGCAGTCCACCAAATGCTACTTTAAGTGCTGGAATTTTAAAAAAAGGCATTATGAGTATGTTGTGTTTTTTAAGCCAAGCCAGACAGTTGCAAATCGAACACCACCATAGGAACTGGCATTGATTTAGAACATTCTAGAATAACTGTGGCTTTATTAGGACCCTTGAGACTTCGTGATTGCAATAAAGGAGGTAACACCTCTTTCTTCCAACTCAGGTAGGGTAGCTTGGAGTCTTAGTTTTGAAATAGAAATTATGCTGGCAAGGATAGCGTTATTAGTGTACCAAAGTTTGGTCCATTGCCTGCCTCAAACTCAGGGGAAGCTGTTGGCTTATGCATAAATCCTCAGGACATCCAAATATGGGATTATAGAACTTTCTAGTATTGCCAGCCTATAAAGCCCATAGCATAGGAATTAATAAGAATGACTTAATCAAACACAAACATGAATGAAACCAAGTGAACAACAACAAAGATGGATCCACTGTACACACGATTATTGATATGAATAAGTGAGACAAAGCCTTCTTTATTATTTAATTCTAGTATATTTCAAGTAAACCCCATCCTCCCAGTTTCTTTCTTTCTTTCTTTCTTTCTTTCTTTCTTTCTTTCTTTCTTTCTTTCTTTCTTTCTTTCTTTCTTTCTTTCATTAATTTAAAAGAATTTGAAACGTTAAAAGCCAATTTAGAAAACCCTTTTTAAAAAAGACTTCCAAGGACTCAGACAAAGCATTTTTAAAATTACTTTTACAGAAAGCAGTCTGCATGTTTCAGATGCTTTCATCCTATCATGTACCATTGCTCTCAGATCTTTATGAAGTGAAAAGAAACCCAGTAGTGAGTAACTTGTCTATCCCACTTCCTGGTTTCTCCAAAGACAGAGCTTGATGTTCAGACTGACAGAAGCAAAAATAAGAGTTTATGCACCTGATGTAAGTAATTTATCAGTTATAGCTGACTTCTCTTATAAGAGCTGGTGAACCCATATCTAAAAAAATGCATTCAGACATTGGATGAACTACAAATAAGATGATCAGTATCTCGAGACAGAAAAATATAGTTCTGAGTTAAGAGTCACTGCACTGTTATTCTTGGCTGCTGATCCTACACTGCTCATCTGTGTATGTTTTACTCAGAAATAAGTCCTATTAAATTTAGTAGGATGTGCTGTCAAATAAATAAGTGTGGGGTTACAGCCCTAATTATTGGTTAAGTACATGTTGCCATTTACTCACATTTAATCCTTACTACCCTTGTTTCTCCTTTCTCTTCTTATCTTGTTTAGACTTGGGAGGGTACAGATACAGTCACCCCCCGCCATTTCGCAGTTCAGGTACCGCAGTCCGTCTATATCACGGGATCGCATTACCTGCACCGCTTGGGGGGGGGGCGGGGAGCGATCAGGTCGCTCCCTGCCACCCCCGCCCCCTCCGAGAAGCCTCGGAGCCGCATGGCTCCCCGCCATCCCCCTGACCCCCTCCGATCGCTCTCCGCCCACCCGCCCTTCCCTGGTGGTTGCAGGTGCGCGGGGAGCGGTCTTTGGAAAGGGCTCCGGCTGCGGAGGCAAGCGCTTGCCTCCGTAGCTGAACCCATCTCCAAGGATCGCTTTCCGCCCGCCCGCCCTTCCCTGGGGGTTGCAGGCACACAGGGAGTGGTCTTTGGAAAGGGCTCCGGCTGCAGAGGCAAGCGCTTGTCTCCGCAGCCGGAGCCCTCTCCAAGGATCGCTCTCCGCCCGCCCATCCGCCCTTCCCTGGGGTAGCGGTTGCACGGGGAGCGATGTTGGCTCTGGGCAGAACCCGGCGGCGGGGGATGGGATCCCCCATGCCGCCGCCACGCGCTGCTCCGAGGCGGCTCTGCGCAGCACCCAGCGGTGGCAGAGGGGGTTCTGAACCCCCAACGCCACCGCCGCGCGCTGCTGGGGGTGGTCCCTCTCCCCCCAGGCCCCACCCCACCCGCATCCACACATCGCAGATTTTCAGCCATAGCGATTCGGGTGGGTCCCTCACCCCCGCAATTGGCGGGGGGTTACTGTATTGCTTTGGAGCTGGCAGGGACCGCCTATGAAGAACTGCAAAACACATTTTCAGCTGTTGTTAACTATAACCATATATGAGGATTTTGTTACCTAGGACTTGATTATTGAATGTAGATGGTCGTGCCCACTGTGGTGGAAGCATCTCCCCTAGAATTAAATAGAATGCCAACTCTGCTGCAGTTTGGGTTATAGAATCATAGAATCATAGAGTTGGAAGAGACCTCAAGGGCCAGTTAGTCCAACCCCCTGCCATGCAGGAACCCCCCATCACAGTATTTCCGACGGATGGCCATCCAGCCTCTGCTTAAAAACCTCCAAAGAAGGAGACTCCACCACCCTCCCTGGCAGCATATTCCATTGCCAAACAGCTCTAACTGTCATGAAAGTCTTCCCAATGTTTAAATGGAATTTCTTTTCCTGTAGTTTGAAACCATTGCCCGTGTCCTAGTCTCTGAAGCCATGGAAAACAAACCAGTCCCTTCTTCAATGTGACATCCTTTCAAATATTTAATCATATCTATCATATCCCCTCTCAGTCTTCTTTTTGTAAGGCTAAAAATTCCCAACTCCCTAAGCCGCTCCTCGTAAGACATTTCCTCCAGACCCTCAATCATCCCTGTCGCCCTCCTCTGGACCCGTTCAAGATTGTCAACATCCTTTTTAAATTGAGGTGCACAGAACTGGACACAGTACTCTAGATGGAATCTGTCCAGAACAGAATAGAGTGGTACTATCACTTCCCTTGATCTAGACATGATGCTTCTGTTGATGCAACCAAGAATCGCATTGGCTTTCTTGGCTGCCGCATCACACTGCTGACTCATGTTCAATTTGTGGTCCACCAAGACCGTTGATGTTCAGAAATCTCCAATCCTTGTTTGAAACCTCACTGCTTGATACAGTAAGCTGCACTAGAGTAGGCCCACTGAGACAGTGGGGATTTGGTAGATAAATTCCTCCATATGTTCGGTTGATAAAAAACAGCCCTATTCTAGTTGCTAACTGTTTTAGCACTGTAAGACATAACTAGAGCAGGGGCATTTGAACCAATGGGATTGAGACAGGATGACTGATTCAACAGGCCTACTATTTTTATTTATTCATTTATTTTGATTATTTTTACCCCACCTTACTACATTAAGTAGGATTTTAGCCATTATGTTTAGATAGGTTTTTGCTTTCTGTTTTATTGTATGACCATTTTGTAATGCAACACTTCACTCCCCTCCTGGATGCATCCCTTGCACAGTTTAGTCATGCTAGGAGGCTGCTTCTCCATGTATGGACATTTTGGAGTTAAAGCGAAGCTGTATTTGGTGCTCTGCTCCACATCTGATAACATGTGGAATTATGAGCAAAGTGGACTTATGATAAACCAGGTAATTTGAAAGATCACCATTGGTCATACAAACCAGTCAACATAATTAGATTGGTTCTCAAAGGCACTGTTCACAAACTCACCCCCAAAATGCTCCCAAGAAAGCATTCTTTAAAATAGGGCAACCATATATTTGGAAGCTCTTCCCAAGGAAGATATGCATAACTTCACCTTTATTAGCTATCTTTTGCACATGTGTATATCTTTAAAGGTTTCTTCAATATGCAATACATATTGAAGGAGGAGTGGCCCAAACTCACCTACTGCCTGTGGCAGAAAGCAAATTACAGAATCACCACCACAACTGCCTTTTCTAAAATGTCTCCTCCCCATTAACCTCTTACCAGTAGTGTCTGTTGCTAAATGAAAAACAAGAGGTAGTGATCATGCTGCCAAAAGAACAAGGCGGTTTAAACATACAGTAGTGCCTCTGCTTAGGAGTTTAATCCATTCCTAATGCATGCTTGTAAGTTGAACAACTCGTAAATAGAGCAGCCATATCTTAAAAAATTGGAAAAAAATTGGAAAAAAGTAAGTAGAGCAGAGCACATCTAAAATGTGTAAGGCAGCAGTTAAAACACCAAAGGTTAGGTGATAATTACATCCACTTAAATCAAGGAATGCATAAAGATAAACCAGAACCCAGGACTGATAGTTTTAAAACTCGCAGAGGCAACATCCTAAAACAGACTGCAGGTCTACAAATATGCTACTGTCTCCCTGTCTCTTTTAAAAACACTATTTTATATTCTTAGCTCAACAGTATTACCAACTGGGTGGGAACTCTCCCCTACAGTTGGTAAAACATGTGACTTTTAGCCCCTGTAAACCTCTTTGTATTCATTTGAGAAAATATCTCAGCATCTTTCCTCAGAATTTACAGTATATTTACCTGACTTGACATGAGTTGCATTAACTATTATTTGCAATTCTCCCCCACCCTCTTCCACATTCTTTGCCCGGCTGTGAATATTTTTCAAATATACCCAGAGTATCACACATGAAGATGATGCTTTGGGGTGTTAACCATCCCTGTACTTAAATCATCATGTAAACTTGGTGTTGTCTGGCTTTCAAATGCAAATTAGCACACAATTGTTTTGGGAGGTTTGAACATCTGTTCAAACAATTTCATTTCCACATGTGTGTGTGTAGACACTGAGAGATAAGTTATCACTAGCCCCAAAGTTTATTTTTTCCCTAGTTATGCTAATTTGTCTTTTGCTTTCAAACATTACAGATAAAAGCACTAAGCAATCAGTGGGCAAAATTGTGAATTGTAGAAAATATGTTATATAGACAACAGATTAGTTTGTCTGGGACAGTGGCTCCCAACCTGAGTCTCTAGATATTCTTAGTCTACAATTCCCAGAAGCCTTCATTGTTTCCTCTGCTGGCCAGGATTTCTGGCAGTTCTAATGCAAGAACATCTGGGGATCCAAGGTTGGGTACCACTGTTCTAGGAAATCATTCCTCTAGGGCTGTGGATCTGCAGGAGAATGACATCATTTTAGCACCATTTATATAAGTTTATGTCATGTCATGTGGAATTTATTCTTTCGAGACTTTGTCCTGTCTGCCCTGATTTGTGGTTGGACTTATCTGCAAGACCTATGCTTCATCGTTTGGACTACCATTTGTTTAAATGTATCTTGGGCAGCTGTTGGCCGCTGTTGTGCCTGGTAGCAATCCAGCGAAATATAAGTATTTTTAATACAATAACCTGTCATTTTGCTCCATATATAATGGCAGAGACTCAACGCAGGTGGTTTTATGATGTTTTGATAAGTAATTTTACCAGCTTCTATAAAACATCTGCTCACAGCTCCTTGACTGTGCTATATACATATATAAGATCCCATGAGATCACAGCTTCTACAGCATTTTGGTTAAATATTCATATAAACAAAGCTCAACCTTGTTGAGTAAGGTGCCATTCATGTATGAGATTTACAGTAGGTAGTTCTCTTAAATCTCAAGGCAAAAGTAGGTGTATTTGACTCCACCACTCTTTCAGATTTTTGTTTCATTCATATTGAAGAGGTAACAGGTTTGTTTTCCATGGCTTCAGAGACTAGGACTCGGGGCAGTGGTTTCAAACTATAGGAAAAGAGATTCCATTTGAACATTAGGAAGAACTTCATGACAGTTAGAGCTGTTCGGCAGTGGAATATGTTGCCACAAAGGGTGGTGGAGTCTCCTTCTTTGGAGGTTTTTAAGCAGAGGCTGGATGGCCATCTGTCGGAAATACTGTGATGGGGGTTCCTGCATGGCAGGGGGTTGGACTGGATGGCCCTTGAGGTATCTTCAAACTCTATTATTCTATGATTCTATGATTCTATGATCCTGTGTTATCTTGCTTGGTAAATCTTGTCCCCAGCCTTCTGTTTTGCTAGGTTTTGTATCTGGCCTGGGGGAAAAAAGCTTATACATTTTAGAAGGTAAGCCTTTCTTAGTAGAAGCAGGTTGCTCAATAATGGCTTCAAATGCTCGCAACCTCTTTTGAGTTGCCCTTGTACCAAAGGATCGGTCAAAATCAAAACCACTTGCTGTATTTGAGAATTTGTTAGATATGATATTGTAACGGTTCAATGTAATGTTGGATTCATAACATAGTTTTGTTGCCTTCCTCTATCTCTTTCTCTCTGTGTATCCCTCTCTTATTTCTGAAATTGTAAAAATATATTTTTAATCATGGGTGAATTAATAATAGAGGCAATAGAGAAGACCTGAATGCTGGCTAGTGACTAAAGTTGATGAATAGTGCCTTGGTATCATGGAGACAAAGATGCTACAATGGACCTCTGGCCTCACGTGAAAATGTAATGATGACATCAGTCTAAATATGGAATTGCATCAGTTGTTGACAAGATGCATGGAACCTAACTGCATTGGTATGGGCACGTTTTATGTGCCGGTGAGGAAACTCTGACAAAAAAACTCACCCTGAAAGTCAGCAGATCCTGACCAAGGGGATGGCCAAAACAGTGCTGGATGAACATTCTTAACAATGACAAGAAGTTGTCCTGGGTTCTCCTGGACCAAGCACATGACTGTGCAAAATGGAAGACAAAAAACAGAATAGCGGACCCTGCCACCAAGAGGGACAGATGCTAAGAAAAAGAAGAAGAGAGGATCTCTTCTTCCTTTATCAGTATTCCCAGATGTTACAAGTTGTTGGTTTAAATGGGCTTTTCTATATACAGTGGAACCTCATATAACAAATGGTTTGTATAACATAAAATCTGTACAACATAAAACATTCCGGAGATAGGGGAAATTTGCTTAACAGAATCTCCTATGGGGCAAATCCGTACAACATGGAAATGGTCACGATTAGGGATTACTCTGTTTTCAATGCATTCCTATGGGAAACTTGTATAAAGGAAAATTCACTTAACAGAATTTCATTTGGAACAAATTAATTCCTTTATACAGGGTACCACCATATTTATTGGTGTGAATGTACCATGTTCAAAGATCTTCTTTAACTCTAAGATGTCATTTGGATATTTTGACATTTTGATGCACAATGTATCTAATAAGTGTCCATGGTTTTTGAAAATTGTCTCCTTGATGGTGACTCAGTTCTACCAAGGAGATCTGCTTAAATGAGGTTGATTCTCTGGACATCCTCTTTGGCAGAGGAGCCAAGCCAGGATCAAGAGACTGTCCCTGAATCTTCTGAGTCACTGCAGGGTAGTCTGCCAGGGACTGAAAACCAGGGATTGTCAGCGAGCTTGAGGAGAAGCATGTTGTTTGAGATGTGTGGGGGGAAAGATCAAGGAGAAGTCTACTTTTCCATGAGAAACATATGGTGCATTAATGGTATGCAGTGATTAGTATAATAATCTTCATTTCCAAAATAAGCCTTACTGCATTAGCACCAGTGTCAGAAAAGGAGCTTTAAATATATTGGCATCCATTGGGTAGAAATAGTGTTTCTTATAATGTGGATAAAATGCAAAAAAACAACACAAAAATAATACTAACTGATTCTTACTATAAATTGCTATGAGAAGAGTTTTGCTGGCTCATGTGGAGATAACATCCAGTGCAGCATTGTGTTTGCACAGTGGAGAGATAGATACTTATGGGCTCACATTGTCCATTAATCAGAGCATGCTTGAGTAGCTCTAGTATTCGGAGGTATACTGTCTGATAGTAGAGGCAATATTATGGCTAGTAGTTGTACTAGGTACGCTCTCAAAGCTCACACATATGAAACCATTCATGTTCTAAGACACACCCATTAAGAGACCTGTGAACAGACTCTGACTTGATACAGGTCAGGCTTACTATATCACACTCATATAGAGGTATTCAATAGGGGGATTTTATTGAGCACACAAGTCTTTAATTATAGCACAGGAATAAAATATATAGCTAATGTGGAGAAAATACTTCCAGAAGACAGATTAGCCTTGACTGACTGTTCTGAAGCTGGGAAGCTCTTGGACTCCAGTTGGCAAGGATCCCAAGAGAGAACAGGCTATTGTACTCAGGGAGTGTTTCTCAGTGGCCCCTCCTCAAACTAGGAAGAGGTAACAATTGGAGTACCACAAAGCACAGTCCCAATGTTCTTCGCCATTTTTATTAATGACTTGGATGGGGGTTAGGGTTAATGTCCCAGAAGACAGAAGCAAAATTCAAAAAGTCTTGAACATTGGACAGAAAACATTGGAATGATATTTAACAGGAAAGTGCACAGCTCTACACCTAGAGAAAAAAAAAGCCGAACATTGGTACAAGATAGGGGCTACTTGGCTCAGAAATGCTCCATAGAGAAGAATCTTGTAATTCTTATAGCTCAGAAGCTGAATGAGACAACAGTGGGATGCAGGGAGGCAAATGGCATTTTGGGTTGTACAACATTGAGAGAGATATAATCTCCAAATCTCACGGACTAGTTTCCCATTATTTGGCACTGGCTTGGCCTTTTTATGTTGTGTTCAGTTATGAACACCACACTCTAAGAAGGATGTTGACAAACTGGAATAAGTTCAGAGGAGAGCAACAAGGATGATCAGGGCAGTGGAGACCAAATTTATGAGGAAATACTGAAAACAATGGCATGTTGAGAAGAGAAGACTGAGATAATAGCACTTTTCAAATACTTGAAAGGTTATCATATAGAGCAAATATAGGATCTATTCTTGATCAGAGTGCAGGACACACAACACTGGGCTCCATTTACAGGATTTTTCTTTTCTTTTAGGGCAGTACGACAGTGGGACTGATTATCTCAGAAAGTTTTGAATGTTCCTACACTGGAGACATTCAGGAGAAATTTAGACAACAATTTCAGATCAATTATAATTTTGATTTCCTGTACTAAGCAAGGGATTAGACTTGATTGCATTGTAGGCCACTTCCACATCCATTATTATCTGATTAACAGAGGTCCTAGGCCAGAATCCATGAATTCAAGAAAGAAACAGGCTAGCAAGATTCTTTAGTTAAATCCTGAACTCTATGAGGTTAAGAGAGTGATTTCAGTGCAGAAATAGTTGAAGCCCAAAGGCACCTGGCAGGGATCAGCTGGAGTGTTTAATAGTGGGGTTCTGGCAGGGATAGATAGAACAAGCAGATTCAGCCTAGAGCAGGGGTGCCCAAACTTTGGCCCTCCAGATATTTTGGACCACCTCCCAGAATTCCAAGACTATATTGCCAATGACAAAGAACTGTGGGAGTTGTGGTCCAAAACATCTGGAGGGCCAAAGTTTGGACACTACTGGCCTAGAGGCTACAGTCCAGCACAGCAAATATGGCTACTTTCCACTTAACCTGTTCTGTTCTGATCATGATCTTGCCCACCAAGCCAACCTTATTTGATGGCCCAAGGACAACAGAAATATAATGGGTAACTTCCTTTCTCCTAAGAAGATGATGGTCAGGCTCTGTTTGAGAAAATGCAAACTTTCTGGGCTGTTTCCTCTTTAAGACCTCCAAATAATCTTTGTTTTACAGAAACAAAAGAAGGAGATCCCATCTAGATTGCATTTCCGCAGAAGGGCTACCTTGTGAAATGACTCCCTGAGATATCTGTGTGTTCTGAATATATTTTTTTAAAGCCACATTGTTGACTGGGGCTGGTTACAGGGATCACTGTAACAGCAGCTCCACTATTGCAGCAGCTCCACTCACTGTTTAATAGCAGTTTATGGGCACAATGCAAAGTGCTGGGTTTAATCTATCAATCCTTAAGCAATTTGGGTCGCAGCTACCCCTATCAGGACCACAATCTCCCTTTCTGAATCAGCTTAGGTATTAAGATCACCAGGAGAGGCTTTCTCTGCTGTTGCTCCCAGACTTTGGAATTCTCTCCTACAGGAGCCCAGGTGAGTCATATCTTTGCTGTCTCTTCAGGTAAGCTTTCATTCAGTGCGTGGCTGCCTAAGTGAGGTTTTAAAGGAATTATTGTGTCTTACTGCTTTGAATGTGTTTTTGGTATTGCTTTTGTCCACTGAGTGAACAACCTTAGAGTGGTATTTGTTTGATCCTGTTTCGTATTTTTAGACTTGTTGCTTTTAGTTTTAAATATTGTCTTAATGACGTAAGCCACCTCCAGTCCTTTTTAAGGAGAAAGGTATGGTAAAATATCAACCAACCAATCAATCTAAAGCTATCTTCTTGTATTTCATCTTGGGGGCTTGACTTAATTTGGGCCAGAGGCAATTTCTCCTCAGCCACCATTTTTAAACCTGTATTTGTCCCTGGCCGGAGATGTTTTCTATTTAAAACAGCCTACAGTGTGAACTGACATGCCTTGGGGAAAATGAGACTCTGCAGGGGCTTTGTACCAACATGACCAGTTTGATAACATCATCATTGATAGCTTGTTCCTCCACACACTGTAATTTTCCAGCTCAATTATCAAAATTTCCTATTTCTCCAGTATTAAATAGTGGATCTGTAAAGAGGTGTTACTTCTTGCAGTTATTTTGACACCCTGGGAAAAAAAAGCTAGAAAAAGCTGAGTTGCTGGTATTGATAGCAGTTTGTTTGTGTGCATGTGCTTGTGGCTGTGTCTACATATCCAGTGCACCTGCATTTATTATGTGAGCATATGGATGTACTCTTATCAAAGATCTGAGCCTCACCTTTATCTTCATTTCTTATTCAGCTTCTCAGCAAAGGAGATTGCTTCTCTTTCATTTTTTTAAAAATTGCATTTTAAAATGGCATTACCAGGATGTTCCACAATCCTCCAGATCTTTATTTTTTTTATTTTCCTAACCACAGGATCTCCCCTTTTGTCTCCCGAGATCAAGGTAACACAGCTTATTTCTTGAATTCTTCTACCAAAAATTGCAATAAAGTAACATCTGAGGCTGTTTAAGCTATGGATTGATGAGATCACGGGAAACGTGGCCCGATGAAGCGTTAGGCACTGTACGTGAAACGACCATCTGTCCACTGCTTGCAACCCGTCAAAAATGTTGTTTAGAAGCACTGGGTAAGAGATGCAAAGAGATCTGTTGAGGTACAAAAATAAGCCCAGCCTTTGTAGCATCTGTGAATTCCTCTACATCTCAAGAAAACCTTGACTGCTCCTGTAGATTAGCTTCCTGGCTGCCTGAAACAGCAAGAAAAGGCTACATTGGGACTCAACATTGATTTCCAGATGGTGTGCAAAATGAGCACAACTGGCACACTGAAAAGTGGAAGGAATCTAGCAAGAAAAGCAAACAGTGGGAGCCTAAGAGGCAATTTTGGTAAAAGAAGGCTGGCACTCTGGGCCCATTTATGTGGAGGCACATTGTACTAAATGCCCTAGGATTGATCCCTCAGTAAAACATGCTTAAGTTTAGGTGCAAAGTCAGACCTTGCTCTCAATGATAAGGTTTGTGTCAAGCAAAGCTGTCCAAGTCTTTTTTTCCCTTCACCAGAAGAAACCCCCTCTTGTGCTAAGGCATTTGTAAGCAGGTTGGGTTTAGCTTTTTCCCCTATGAAATGTGTTGGGAGGGAGCTGTTTTACAGCAAGTCAGACAATTAATCTATTGTTTTAGCTCAGTCTATATACTGACTGGGTGCTGCTCTCCAAGGGGACAGGCAATTATCCTTCTCTTGAGCCTTGTGGTGCAGTAGTTAAGCTGCTCTACTGCAGTCAAAACAGTGCTCAAGACCTGGGGTTTAATCCCAGGTAGCCGGCTCAAGGCTGACTCAGCCTTCTAACCTTCTGAGATCAGTAAAACAGATACCTAGTTCACTGGGGGTGGGCAATGTGTAACCTCTATAATTAAATTGTAAACTGTCCAGAGAGTGCTTTAAGTGTTATAGGGAGATATATAAGCAGTATGCTTTGCTTCGGCTTTCCCTCCAAGCCCTATCTGGAAATGCAAAAGACTGAGCCAGGACTTGTTTAGATTCTCCTACTGACCCATTTTCTTTTAAGAATGCAGGAGCTGTACTGGATTTATGGAACCCTGGAAAGGAATGTAGCTTTCGAAGTTGGGAATGGATATTATGTTGAACTGCAAAGAGCTATGCTGGGTTAGTCCAGTAGCCTAAGTGGACACAGCTGTTTTCTTTGTTCTCATACTAAGTGCTGTGAATGTGCTAGAGTTTACAGAAAGCCTGGATTCTGTGTAAATCAACAATTTTGGTTCTGCTCCTAAGATGTTCCAGAATATACTTGAAGCAGCAAAGACAAATTGAGAATTCTGGAGATGTCTTCAGTTGTGATGAGAGAACTACTGGTGGTCTTTGTCTGAAATTACTTAAGATATTTGGGAGGTATGAATACACCTACAGCTGGCAGCATACACCTCCAATTAAAAGCTTTTAAAGGAGAGTGTCAGTTGTCAGTTAGAAAGTGACAGATGTTTCATGTTTATCAACTATTTCCTACAAATTCAATATATTTATCGCCTTATATTTTAAGGGGTCATTCCTTGTGTCGTCCTAATGCTACATTGTACTGGTATCTCAGTGGGACATATTCTATAGGTTTTAGTAATCTAAGATGTTGACCACAGGCTTTGTTCCCTTGTGGGATTAACTCCAAATGGACACATTGGTGGGTTCAAGCATGTCCTCCCTCCTGAGCTAGCATGGGCTCAAGGCTTTTTATTAGTTACAATAACCAAGCATCTCAAGGGGTGGAGACAGGCCTACGTGCTAAGGGTCAGGTAAGCTGGTGAATTCCTGGGAAGCCTTATCTAGAGTGGCAGGGGCTTGGACTGGTCATGTAGCTGGGGCATAGAAGCCTTATCTGAGTGATCACAGGCAGCTTGTTTATCCTGCAATCCAATCTCACAGACTTCCTGGCTGATCTCGGGGGAAGGGGGGGGGGGAGATACAGACCAAGCTGGCTTCCTGAGCATATAGGCTATGGAATTCATTTCCTTCCATCTGGGGGCTCCCTGCTCAGATAGAGAAGTTTAATGATTGATTCCCAAAGGCCTTACCCATGCAGGCAGCTGGGGTACTGTCCTCCGCCCCACGGGGACATCTCTATATTCCCTGTCATTTATTTTCTTCTATTTTAATTTTGAATCCATGCCAAAACATACAGGGAATGACTTGTCCAAAGTTCTCCTCTACTGAATGTGGGTTGATACTCTGATTGCATCTCCTCAATTAAAAGTGATGACAAATTTATGATACATGCTGCTTAGGATGAACATGTAGGTTTTGAAAGAAAGATGGTTCCCAATGCAAGTGCAGTCTGTGTGTGTGTGGGGGGGTAATATAATTAATGCCTTTGATCCAATGGTTAATCAATAAAAACTACTCTTTGATTAAGTACATTCATAATAGACCCCATAATGAAAGATTAATAGAGTGGTACCTCAGCTTTATTTATTTATTTATTTTGTTTTTTATACTGCTCCATCTAGCCGCAAGGCCACTCTGGGCAGTGTACAAATAATTCAACAAACAAATCAAGAACAGTATACAATGTAAAAATGAAGCTAATAAGCAAAATGAACATAACTAAATAATGACATCATAAAAATCACTCAAGGAACAGAGGGATAACTAAAACAGAAAGGGCTCATTAAAGACCAGTGAATCAAGAAAGAATGAATTAATAGCCAGGGAAAGCCTTTCTCTATAGGCATGTGTTAAGATTTTTTTTTAAATTAATAGCATAGGGGCCAGACAAATTTCAGCAGGAAGCTGATTCCATAAGTGAGGGACTGCCACTGAGAAAGCCTGGTTCCTCATTACTTTAAGTAATTAATGCATTCTCTGAGATGTTTTGTATCCTGAAAAACTTGTAAACCAAAGCACACTTTCCCATCGCAATGCATTGAAAACCAATCAATCTGTTCTGGAGATCAGAAATAAAGCGGAAAAAAGTCAAAACCTCCACAATGCAGAATGCACACAACAGGCATGGAAGCAAGAAAGATCAGCTCCCTACCTCTCCACCAGAGAGAAATGCACAAAAAAAATTCAAAAAGTCCAAAACCTACTGCAAAAAATGTCCAGAATGGCTCCAAAACTTGATGAATAAAACAGCTCCAACTCCTCCCATACCTCCACGAACTAAGGGGGCATAATGCATCCTGGGTATACTTTTTTTTGCAATGCCTAATGGGAAAAAATGTAACCCAGGGCATTCCACTGAAATTTTTCTTAACCCAAGGCATCCCCATTTCCATTAATTTTTTTTGTAACTCAAGTTTTTCGTAACCCGAAACATTTGTAACCTGAGGTACCACTGTAACAATGTTAAGGTAAAGTTTGAATGAAGAATAAAAGCTATAAATAGTAATATTTTCTCTGTATTCTCAAAGGCTTTCACGGCCGGGATCTGATAGCTGTTGTGAGTTTTTTGGGCTGTTTGGCTGTATTCTGAACATGGCCAAACAGCCCCCCCCCCCCAAAAAAAACCTCACAACAGCAATATTTTCTCCCTTGTGCTTTGCTGATTTCTTTTCATATATTTATTTTGCTACTTTTCAATAAGCTTTTATCCTGAATCTTCTTTGGCATAGAGTGACATTTTGGCAATCTTATAAGCAATAATTGGTTTTTGTTTCCCTTTCTGGTGTATTTGCTCAACTTGGTTTTTGAATTTTTTACAAGTTTTTCCCCCAGAATAAGCCCACATAGAATGGGGCTAGTATTAAGATGCTAATTAATTCGTTCTGGAAGTATTCTCAAAGGGATTTGTTTTGTCAATGTTAATTATATCATTACCCTATTATATATCTCTGATTTACAGCATGAACAAACTCCAATGAATTTTTGCACATTCTTT
Organism: Phrynocephalus versicolor; assembly: GCA_023846285.1. Classification (NCBI taxonomy): domain Eukaryota; kingdom Metazoa; phylum Chordata; class Lepidosauria; order Squamata; family Agamidae; genus Phrynocephalus; species Phrynocephalus versicolor. Next base: position 58,974,673 of record JAHTLZ010000010.1, on the reverse strand, counting down.
TCATTTTAAATACTTTCCCTTCCTTTCCAGATTAAAAACAAAACCATAAACATAGGTTACTAATGTTTATGGTTTTGTTTTTAAAAGTTGGAGGGCTGCATGTATCAGATGTTGGAGTTAATTTGCATTCACTTAGTGATATTTATAGTTTTTGCTAAAGACACACATATAAATCTTATGCTGCAAGCATAATTTAGATTATTTCCTATTGTTGTACAATTGCTTTTCTCAGAAATTAGTGTCACTGCTTCATTTGCTATAATTCATGCATTATAGCTTTCTTAATAATCATGTTGAACCTTTTTCATTAGCTATATGTGAAGCAATATTTCTGCAATAATTTTCAGTGCAATATATTTGCAAAATTCTTTTGTACATTTACATAAATAGCATAACTTTTGGATGAAGAATGATTCAAATTCAGAAGTTGGTGTTACTGTATAAAGCTGTATAATATCCAGGGCAAGATCACTTCAAGGTTATCTATACAGAATGTCTTTTATTGTTATTGATGGGTGGGTAGAGCCAGATGGGTAATCTAGAAATCTAATAAATAAATAAAATAAATAAATCATTGTTATAAACTTCTTCAGGATTTTTGCAAATAATAAGTAGTATAATAGTCTAAAGCAAATCAGCAGGATCTGCTAAGGGCTGGCCACTGAATTTTCTTCCTCTTTCTTGCAGTCTCACTGATTAGTTGAGGGTGAGGAAAATCATACACTCCTAATGCTTCATACTTCCAGCCTCAGTCCAAATGCAACAAACTCCAGAAGCAGAGGTATTCCTAGGATCTGCTCTTCTTTATCCACGATACCATATTTTTCCATGTACTGTATACAGCACTATTTTTTTTCTAAAATCATGACACTAAAAATTGAGGGGCATCATACATAAGGAAGTAAGCCTTTTCTGAGGTGTGGGGTGGGGTGGAAGAGAACCCAAACTGACCTTGCTTGTTTCCCTTCCTTTCCAGCAGCCCTTGTTTATGCTTCATGTCTTGAACATGCCACTGCACTTCAAGCATCAGCGCCTTCTTTTCAGCGGGGAAAGGCTTGGGGGTTGAGCAGCCTATTAAGAAGTGCCTTTCCACACTGAAAAGAGGAGTCCAATCCTGCAAGAACAAAGCAGAGAGGAGGACAATCAAGCACTCCCGAGGGGAAGTGAAACAGCAAGGTCAGTTTGGATTCTCCTCCACCCACCCCCAAATGTTTTTCACCCCCTGCTGTTTTCTTTCCTCTCTGGTTTGTTCTTGTTGGGATAGGAGCCTTCTTTTCAACATGGATAGGTGCTTCTTAATGGGCTACTCAACCCATGAGATTTTCCCCTCTAACAAGAAGGCTCCAATCCCTGCAAAAAACAAAGCAGAGAGGAGTCTTCAGAATGCAGAAAGGAAAGTAAACAGTGGTGGTGGGATGGAGCAGAACTCAGGAGGATTTATTAATTTTATTAATTTTGGGTCTTAAAGGGGGGTTCTAATATGTGGCAATGTCTTATAGATGGAAAAATATGGTATAGCTATAGAAGTACAAAACCCTTGTAGAAGATTACATTGAGACTAGATTTCCTCTCTGTTACCTTGCAGATTTCCAGGAGTGGACCTTGATGTTCAAATTGATTAAGAAGAACAATACTGAAACACACTGAAGGGTCTGATTGCTGCAGCTCCTATCCAATCATCACTCTGTAGAGCCAGGTGGGGAGTGAAATGGCTTTGGTATCATTACAAAAGGGTCAGGCAATCCATACCCTGTCCAGCCAACCTCTGGAAAAGAACAGGCTGTTCCTGAATTCAAAATCCATTTTGAAAGCTTTGCACTTCACAAAAGTTAAGTTCCACAAGGCACCACTGAGGCTACCCACGACTGTCCTGATGGATGTAGATCCATGGGGGAGTTGTAAACCCCTTTGTCCTTAAAATAATACGTGCCAGCTGAACTCGGGCATATGTCGCCTGAGTGTTTGCATGCAACAATGTGAAATTGAAAACACATGATCTGAAAACAAATAACAAATGTTTGGGACATTGTTAGCCTGGCTTCTTCCCCTGCCTGACTTACAAGGCACTAAACACCTAGGTTTCGGTCAGCTCACTTCCATCCAGACTGCATCAACTGAGGTGAGCGAGGTATCAGACAACAGGTTTCTATGCCTTATTTCCACTTATCTAATTTCTATTGGTCCAACTCCCACTTTGTAAAAATTAAAAAATCATGTTTTTAGAGAAAATATCAAAAAATGGTAGTCTTCCCCAACTTTACAGCAGATCCAAGGAAATGAGCTGTCAAATGTTAATCTTTGTAAAGAGTTTTAAAATGTATCCTTTGTAAAAAGAGTTTTAAAATGTATCTTTACCAGATATATCTGCCTGGCTGATCAACCATACAACATAATTTAATCACACCTCCCATCCCTCATTACATTCCTTCAACCCTTGGTTGCATCTCAGAAGCACAGAGACACCTGCTGAGATCTGCCACCTTTTTTCCCCGCTTCTTTTTCCCAAGACAAAAACGTGGCAAAACTTGCACTCCTCTTTTTGTGACAAGCAGCACTTAGGGAAGGCATTGCATTTGTAGCAAACGGGACCTCTCAAGTGTTTATGAGAGGTGTTGAACAACCCACGAGGACAACAGACAACAAAGAAGGAAAGTGCTGAAGCAAGCCAGGAGCATGTTATGGGAGATAATTATTGCCAGTTGTTCATTATCTATCATGCTATGCTTATGTGAGTTTTATTGCTTCTATTTGCATTGTAACTAGAATTTCTCTGCTAGCCGCATGTTGCTGCTGTATCTTTTCAATATCTAAATGAAAATCGGTTCTGACTGCCTTTAGCAATTCAAAGGGGGGGGGGAGGAAAACACAAAAGAAACAATGGAAAGTGTGTCACTTGCAGCAACTGGGGACTGTCAGGTTTTTTTCTGCACACATCATTTGCCAGGTACAACATTGAGTTGGCTGCACTGCAGCTATAGTGACAGAGGCTTACATACTATGTCTTCATAAGCATATCATTTTGTACTGTTATGAAACCAATAGAAACACAATGGTTTAGACTGAGAAACATTTTCATGGCAGTAAGCCCCTGAAGGGTAAAACGGGATATGCAGCATAATCTGAAAACAGGTTTACCTATACAGCTCTGTAACCCACCCTGAGTTCCTGTGATATAGAATAGGCCGTAAATGTTTTAAATAACTAAATAATAAAATACTTTTATCCAACTGAGTTTTCTGGGAATTCCTGCAAGGCAAGAGTCAGGCTAGGGGATCCCCAGATGTTGTTTGCCTGCCATTTCTATCAGCTCTAGCCAAAAGTGAGGTACTGTGGAAATTAGCATCAGCATCTCAAACTTCCCTGCTCTGAAGCAATTGTTCACAGGATTGTAGCTGTAGCTTTGGTGAGCCTGAACTGAACTTTGGTGAACCCTGAAACTAGCCCAAAATAAGGTAGTGGCCCTCATGCAGCACATGCTAATCCTGACACCTCTACCAAGGCACATACGTGCAACATAGACAATTTCAGACAACAACAAGCCAGAAAACATCTATACAGGTGCCTTCACACAGAACAGAATGCAGACCACATCAACCACAATATCTGGTCTGTCTTTTTTCCTCTGATCTTTGCTTTTTGTTTAGTTCTTTAAAATTTGTAGGATTTTATTTGTACTGTGCTTATAGGGCAGAGTGGTCAGCTTTGTTCTTGTTAAATAGTTTGCAACATATGTCCTCTGCAGGCAGGCAAGAAGAGAAAAAGTCTCGGATGCTATATAAAGAGGTAATGCTTTTTATTAAAAAGAAGCCCAACACGTTTCGGCTGTAGTTTTTAGAAAGGCTTTTCATGTCCTCTGGCTTGAAAATTACAGGAGAAAACTGGTCCATGACAACTTTACAATATTTTAATAATCATAAAACTGATACGGGAGTTTTGTCCAGCCAGCGCAGGGCATAGCCACTTGTAGGCTATAGGAATTGAGAACAGTTCTACAAAGCATAATCCAAATGTTCAGTTTGAACTATTACACTCTTGACACTCGTACAGAACTCTATATGTTACTTCATCTTCTTTCCAGTATTAATACTGCCGTGATGCATGTGATCTATAAGATAAACGGATGCCAGACCAGTTTTTTTGACCAGCAAGCAGGGTTGAATGACATGTTTTTCCTACACAAGATAATCTCCTGTTCTCATTATTAAGAAAATTAAGAGCTTTTTTAAAAAAAACTTTCACCAATATTTGTTAAAAGCCCTATATAAGCACACACATTGCAATATTTGCCTCTTTCTGCAGTATTTGCCTCTTTCCAAGAATGAGGAATGCAGAATGAGGAATGGATATTTATATATTTGGCTTAAAAGATGTTGTATCACCCCTCTTTCATGGTGGAGACAAAATTCGAAGTGGTTTCCAAAATTGTGAAACATAAAGCATCAATAAGAACATAATATTAATACAGTGGTACCTCTCAAGATGAATGTCCCATTAGACAAAAAAAATCATAAGATGAATGAAATTTCCAGGAATGGGGTTGCTTCACAAGACAAAAATTCCCTATGGGATGCTTCGCAAGATGAAAATCCATTCCACATTTTGAAACTAGTTACTCAGGATGCATTGTGCCCCTGTAGCTTGTGGAGGGGTGGGAAGAGTTTTTTCATCAAGTTTGGGAGCCGTTCTGGACATTGTTTTGCAGCAGTTTTTGGACATTTAGAACTTGGAAAGGTAAGGACCTCAGGTTTCCTTGCTTTCTTTTGTGTTCTTTTGCCTTGCTTTTCATTGCACTTTGCTGGAACGACCTGAGGTTTGTCTTGGAGCTTGCTTTTGATCATCTTCACCTTGCTTTTCATTGTACTTTGGGCACAAATGATGGTGAGTTTGTCTTGGTGCTTGCTTTTGATCATCTTTGCATTGGCTTTCATTGCACTTTTGTCGGGAATGACTGTGAGTTTGTCTTGGTGCTTGCTTTTGTCCATGTTTACATTGCACTGCGAGGGGAGTGTTCTGATGTGTGTGTGTGCTGGCTCTATATGCCTTAAATGTGCACTTTATAAAGAGATCCGGGGTGTGTGTCTTTTTTAGCCTTTTTTCCTGACCACTGGAACAGATTAATCGGTCTCCCTTCATTCCTATGGGAAACTGCACTTTGTAGGATAATTTTGTTGTAAAAGGAATTGACCTGTAGAATGAGTTAAATTTGTTTTGCAAGGTACTACCGTATTAATATTAATAAAACAATAAAAATATAACATATCAAAACATACTAATTATTGTTTCCCTCAATGGGACCAATTAAATACTTCCCAGGATAACAGGTTTCACCTGTTCCACTTTTGCAGTCCATATGTGATTGGAGAAGTCCTTCCCTGTGCCTTTTAAAAGCCCAATTGCTATTTCCATGAATGGAGTTTCATTTAATCTAGCCTGGCTTTACGTTAGACAGCAGATAGGAAGAGAACAGGCTAAAAGGGGCCTTGCAGTACAGGGAATTCCCGGCTTAGGTGGAGTCCTAGAAAAGTCCCACTCTCATAACCTCAGCTACCATCAAGACTCAAACTGGTTTTAGGGACTGGGCAGACTGAGATGGGAGGAGACAACCACTTGGGCATCCTCGATCAAGGTATGATAGACTTCAAACATAATCTTCCACCTTGTGAATTATTCCTAGAAATGAACTGAAAACTACTGTGAGCTGTTTTGGAGTAAGCACTGAGTGCATTACAGTGATCCAAGTTGGGAGTAACTAAGGCATGCGTCCCCATGGCCAAGTTGGACTTTCCCAGGAAGCAGCATCTGTTGCTGCCCAGAGACATCAGTGCTTTAACTAAGTTGATTCTGATCCGTTGATGAGTTTAAAGGCTGACACTGGACCCTGGATTTGGAACTTGAAGCACCAACCAAAATGGGGAACATGTTCCTAATCATAATACCCACCAAGGACTCCCAGAGATACATTTTGAAGAAAGGGTGCACCAAAACAGCACCACCACCACCACCACCACCACCACCACCAGCAGCAGCAACAAGAAGAGCATGCCTTTGATTTCCAATCAGACTGGACAACCCATTTTTAAGGTTGCCCTCTTTCCTCCCACCAGCAGACCAAAAGCTTTCATTGCATTATCAGGAGGCAGTTGGCACTAGATTGAACGGTTGAGAAAGGAGTGAGAATGAGGGTGGCTACATATTCTATTATTTTCTGATGCATATGTGGCATGTTTTAAATAAGTAGTCTTTTAATATTATGTGTTTAGTTTCATTTTAACATTATAATTAATTGTATTTTTAAACATAAAATTAAAATAAACTGCCTTGGATAGTTACATTAGGAAAAAAGTGGGACCGAAACTTTCCCCCCTCAAATAATAATAATAATAATAGTGGCTTGGAGTAAAATTTGACTGTTTCAGAGGCTTACTGCAAAGACAGACCACTTCCTGGGATTTGTCAACTGGAAGATTGTACCCAAATGTATATCTGCTGACTGGGAGGTCAACCCCACTATACCCAATGGAACCTGCTTTCAGATTAATACAAACAGACTTAAGCCCTAAAAAGCAAGGCATCATCCCATTAATGGTAGAGATATGCATTTTGATTGCTAATTTATGCCACACACATGACAACCGAACCTCTCCATGTTAATCCATATTACCCAGTTCATAATGCGAAATAAATTGTCTACAGAGAAACTCTGATATCTCCTAGGAAAAAGAAATGTGTAGTTGCAATAAAAATCTCCCCCTAAGAACCTGATGTGTCACCTCTTGGATGAGTAAATTCAGCTTAAATAGCCCATGCCTTGACTGGGCAAATCTTCCATTTGCTCTTGTTTGTAATAAAATATGTGGCTGTTCTCCTTGTGTCTTAGTCACAAACATTTTATCATTAAAAGTCTAATCACAGCAGGTTCCACGTGGTATACTATAAATCAGGTGTCCTGTTTACTTGTCAAATGTGTCTGCAGCATCAAAGATGCTGGCATTTTATGAAAAAGTTACCCTTTTACTGTATTTGTAAGCCTATGAAAATCAGAATAATAAATAGTCTGCCACAATCTCATAGAGGGAAATATTAGCATCATATCTTTCCCAGTTATCAACAATTAGTGGTTGAATCATAGAGGTGGTATAAAGAAGCCAAACAATCAAGATCTAGTACAGTAATTATGAATGGAATAAAACAATAAGATGCATTTGCACAATTTGGAATAATTACAAGTAATGAGTATTTAGATTTGGCTGCTTCCTATGGGAAATATGGATTTCTAAAGAAAAGCAAAAAAAAAGGAAGGGGGGGAAATGTTAATGTTGCATCATATTGGGATGTTTACCTTTTGTGCATTCTGTTCTGTGGTTTAAAGGTTATTCCTTTTGTGGGCCTATTCAAAGTCTCTAATTATAATAATTGCTACTCATAAGAGAAGCAGTTGTTTTAGGAATAAGAAGGAAGAGACTTGAGGTTTCTTGTTTGAGTGTCAATTGGTACTCATGGGTAGGATCTACACTAGAGAACCTACATTTGAGCAAAGCTTGTTGTCACTTGGGTGGAGAAAGTGATAATGGAGGAGAAAGCTAGCCACTTCCATGTGGACAAACAATTTAGTATTCTAAAATAGCTACAGGGCTCATCTGACTCAGTGTATAAGTTATAAGTCAACCTCAGATGTAGTTTAACGTTTATTTCTGGGGTAAAATTTTCTAATTGGAATCCAAAGCCAAGCTGCAGTGGTGCTATCGCTCGCTTCCAACTCAATAACTCAATTAGAAAGATTTTTTTTCCTAAGGGCACCTCCTTTGGAGCTTCATAACCCAACCCCCCAAAATCCAAAGCTCTCCACATTGGGAGGCTTTCAGGGAAGAGCTTGAGCTCCCCTGCCATCTATTCTTCTAGGATGAATAGTTCCGTTCTAGAGGGGGAAATGGTGTTTCATGACAAAATGAAATGAAACGTGTCCTACTGTTTCGTTAGGCAACAAAGTAATTCGTTACCTAATGAAATGACAAAACAGCATTTTGTTTTTCCTTTTGTGCTCATCTCTCCTGGGCATCCATCTCCACTGTTTACCAGCTGGCACCATGGCCAGCTCCCCTCCGTCCAGCTTTGGACTGTCTATGCCACTAGCAGACTTTTATTGAGATTACTGGCCCAGTGGTTTTTATTCCCCTCATGGCTGTTTCCACAGTCAGCTGGCACAGAAGCAGTCTCTGTTTTCTTTTCAACCCTTGCTTACCCAGCTTCTGTGTGATCACAACTGTCCACAGTCCTCACATTTTGGCCCTGAAATCCCAGAGATGCTCACTTGTGTCCTGACTCTGCTTGTCACTCCTGCCCCCCCTCCATCCTTTCACTAAACACAGGAAGCACCAGTTGCGACTAGTGGAGTGATTTGCATTGTATGTCCTATCATCTGGTCCTACAGAACATTAAAAACATGAGAGATGGGCATGAACCAAATCAAACTGCAGGGGAACCAATGACCTCAAGGGGTGGTGAGTGCTGCAACACTGGAGGCATTCAAGAGAAATTAGGACAACCATCTGGCAGATATCCTTTGATTTGTATCCCTGAATGGAACCGGGGATTGGACTTGTAGGCCGCTTCTAACTTCACTATTCTATGATTCTCGATTCTACAAGCTGGAAAAACATAACAAACTGGGCTGGTTCGTGGGTCTGTTCATGCAACCTGCTTTGCCAAAATGAAACAAAGTGACAAACTTTTTCAACACAGTACTTCATTTTGCTTTGCTAAAATGGATGCTCACCCGTCCTCTTCCTACTAGCCCTGCCATCTCCCTAAGTGATCCTGCCAGTGCCTCCGCTGCCACCATCTTCAAAGACAGTGACCTGGTTTTCCTTCCAGGAGCTGAGCCTACTATATCTACTGCATGTCCTACCCTTAAGGCAGGGTGTGTCTGTCTCTGTGCATGTATCCACTTATTAGCTGTCACGTGGGCAGAGGCAGCAGGATCCTGAAGGGTAGCCAGGCTGCTGTCTCTTAAGATGGCAGCAGTGGTGAGGGAAGCAGCAGGACTGGGTAGGGAGGCAATGAAGGCCAGAGGAGGAAGAACTGGTAGGTTCCCTTTCCTACAGAAACAAACTGGCAAATGAACAGTGAACTGGCTCATTTTTCCAAAGTAGCTTCTTGGTGGTACATGAATAACCATGAGTCACAAATCACCAGTTCACACCCATCTCTAAAAAGCATAGGAAATAAAACTGACAGAAAAGCTTAATGTTATGGCTGCAGTGCCCTGTTAATTGTCATTTATCTGATAACATGCTCATTATTTCAATTACCTTTATTTCCCTCTCTCTTCCACAAAGTCTTCCAATTAGCAACCCCCAAATGCTCGTACACTGCTGCTTTGTACATGTTGTTGTCAAGAGAACTTAAATTTCCTAGCTCTTCATCTTGATCTTGCAGTTTCAGAGAGTTCTGGTGAAAATGCAGATACTGTAAAGATAAACTATAATAGGCCAATTTTAATCTAACTTTACATTTCGTTTCCTGCCCCATCGCTACTATTTCTGTAACGTAATCTCTTCCTATAAATCGAAAGAGGCACTTTCTAAAGAAGCTTGAAAGCTTTCACTCTGACCATGTGCATATAACATCCATGCTTTGTATACATATGAGCCTTTCCCTTAACCATTAGTCTTTGCACAGTACAACAACTTGTCTCTTGGCATAAATTTTCAGCTTGTTCAGACATGCGCTCCTTGGCACCCCCCCCCCCGGCAATGCAAGCACGAAAATGTGCATAACAGCATGATGAGCCCATAGGATTTGGGATTAAAGTTGGACAATTTCCTGACATTATGAATCACAGACACAAAAGGACAATATTTCACATTCATAAATCGGGGGGTCTTTTTGAACAACTGAATTAACTGCCTCATTATTAAATCAATGGTAGGGAACCAGTTAAATTGAATCAATTATTCTGATTCTGTACAGCCATTCTCCTTTTTAGTTCTCCGAGTCTGTGTTTATACCTATGAACTTTTTGTCACAGCGATGCCAGAGATACCTGTACAGTATTTGGTGCTCAGACACGTGTGAGGCAGGCTATGACATTATATTTACATAATGTCTCGAGAGGAGTTTTAAGTGTAAAAGGTAATGTTTGCATCAATTTATTTTCCATTCTTGTCACCATCATTAACACAAAATCAATTTATGTTGTGGCATTTTCAGTTCCCATTATGATCTTTGTCACAAGAGGAGGTTTTTAATCCCTTCATAAATTCTGAGGAAGACAGCTGCGTAATGCGCACTAAATACATTATACATTCTGTAATATGACCTTTTCACGGTTCTACAGTTTGACTACCTGGCCACTCTTTTCCTCTCTCCCTCCCTCCCTCCCCACAGTCTCTCTTTTACTCTCTCCCCCCCCCTTCCCAAGTTTTTTCACTGTCTGGATAGTCTGAGGGAATCTGGTAGGAAAGGGCATGATTAAAATACTGAATCTTTACCAGATTAACCTCCCACATCCTAAACTATGTATGTCCAGCATGCTCAATTGCATTTATGGGGGTTAAGATGACATTTCAAAATCGAGACTTTTTTTTTTTTACTTGAGGCAGATTTACAGACGTTTGAAATGTGGGGATTTTGTATATAAGGAGCAAAACTATTAAACATTCTGACAGATAGGTAAGGTGGTAGCAGGATGCCTGTTCTTTCTAGTTCTTTCTAGTACCCTGTTGGAAGTGGTAAAATGGGGAGTCCCTGACAGTAATTCCCCAGAACAACACTATGCCTTGAGACTTTTTAAAAGAAGTGGTAAAAACCATTCCTGTGCACCACTTCTGATACCATTTATTTTTACACAATGGCAGAAATCCTGTCACTTGGCATAGTAAGTCACAACTGGGGAACACCCATCAGATCAGTGGGGATCTGACAAGTCAATTCCTCCATGTGTTCCATTGATTCAAATGGGCCTTATTTAATTGCAACTCACCACAGTAAGCAACAAGATTTCAGCCAATAACTGTCTTTTCAGGTGCTTTCCCCTAAAAACTGAGTTGCCATTACAGTACTCCCCCGTTTATTGTGGGAGACTGGTGCCTGATCCACCCGTGATAAAGGAAAATTGTGAAATGCACACGCCTGAGTAAACTGGCCTTGGTGTAGCGTTATTAATTATGCATACATAGAGGTTTGGGGTACAATCATCTCTGGTCCCAGGCTGTGTCTCTCTGTGCGTGGGTGTCTGTCTCTGTGTGTGCATGTGTCAGTGAGCATGTGTGTGTGTGTGTGTGTGTGTGTGTGTGTGTGTGTGTGTGTGTGT
>JAHTLZ010000010.1:58940550-58953388 GCA_023846285.1 Phrynocephalus versicolor | reverse complement strand
GCGAGTCCCACCAGAGCAGCCCAGGACGGGGGATGGGGGGGGAGGCCGGGGACCTCCAGAAACCACCCCTCTGGTAGGTGCCCTGAGGCACGGCAGGCATTTTCCGCCTGCTTTTTGGCTGGGAACCGGGTTTTTTTTAACTTTTAAAAACTTTTTTTCTGTGCCGCGTGGCATCGCGCGATCGCGCGATGCAAATAACGAGCACGACAAATCAGACCAAAATTGTTCGTTCGTCGGTTCGAGCTCGAAGTCTGGCGGAGTAATTCCCGTTACCGTTTCCGTAGAGTAACGGAACCGAGTAACGGAAACGGAAACGGGAATACCGCTAAGTCGTGCCCATCTCTATTCAGTGGATTGATGGAAAGGAATCCTCAAGTTTTTCACATCTGCTTAACAAAAGATCTCACTATGTTTAAAGCCTACTACCTGTGGCTCAGTAGCACTGCAAAGTCTAAGCACAGCCTCTTGCCAGATAATCCTTTATATGTTGCAAAACATCAGCCAAACCAGAAACTCATAAGAAGAGCCTTGTTGGATCTAACCCATCATCATGTTTAAGAGGTAGCCAACCCATTGCTTGGAGGGTGCCTGTGAATGAGACATGAGTGCCAGGTCACCCTCTTGCAGGATTTCCCCAGCTCCTGAGATACTAAGACATACTGCCTTTGGTGTAGGAGGAAGCACAGATCTACTCTAATTGCTAGGCACCAGTATCCTCACCCTCAGGGAATTTGCCCACTCCGTTCAAATGGCTGGCTGTTGCTACAGCCTTTGATACAGATTCCCATAGTTTAAAAACAGCCTGAATCTATCAGTTTCTGGACCAACCTATCAAACATGAAGGGAAAGATTATTCTGTCCATCCCTGTTCCTCGTGTTGCATCTTTACGGCCATTGTTTTTGTGTTGAGTGGGAGTTTAACAAGGCAAAAGTAAAGTGTGCTTATATACCACCCCACAGTGCTTCAAACTTTTTCAGGGTGGTTTAATTTAATTATGCGGGCTACATGCTGCCTCCCCAGAAAGCAGGGGACTCAATTACTGGCTTCAAAAAGACAGAAGACTAAGTCAGCCTCAAGATGGCTACCACTACACCACAAGGCTCTTCTTCCAGAGCTACCATAAAGGAAAAGGGACAGATTATAGCAGGAGCCTCAGATGCTCACTGCTGTGGTCCAATGCAAGGGTCTAGACCGGGGCTGGCGAACCTTCGGCAATTCAGATGTTTTGGACCACAACTCCCAGAATTCCAAGCCTGTATTGCCAATGACAAAGGACTGTGGGAGCTGTGGTCCAAAACATCTGGCGTGCCAAAGGTTGGCCACCACTGGTCTAGAATCACATCCTCTTGGCAAGCAGGCCGTCTAATTGGTAAGAAAATGTGGCACCAAGTCCCAGCGAGTAATATCCTCACTTTCAATGCAAACATACTGTATTAAGGCTCAGATTTTCAAAGGACATTTTAACCCATTTCCTGAGGGAATGAGTGGCTTATACATCCGTGAATTCCTTAAGCAGCTCTGAAGGCTCAAGCAGAGGTCTTCTGGCAGGGTTTAATATGATAGCCCCTTGGTCAGCTTGATTTCTCTTGAGTTCTTCTCTGCACCCCAACCTACTACTAAGGGCATTTTTCATACTTCAGCCCCATGGAAAAACTCTCATCGAATCCCGTTACAAGCTGACATACTTGGCTTGTGAGGCAGAACTCTCTGCTTGTCTCCTCAGGGAAATAAGCAGCTTTAACGGGACTGTGGATTTGTAAAAAATGAGCTAAACAAACACAACAGTCCTGCCACTACTGAGTCATTCACTTTTGGGCTTCTCCCAAAGACGACTGTAACGAAAGAGCTGAATTTTTATTTGCTCTCTTATACCAACTTTATCTGCAACTTCATTTCTTTATTGCCTGCATATTCCCCAGGGCAGCCAATTTCTCTTCTGAGCGGCAATGCCACCGCTAAACCAGGCTCTCCAATTGTAAGTAGAGGTACCACTGTATGTTTATTAGGAAGTGCATCTAAATGGAGAACAGAACTTCCCTTCTGAGTAAAGGCTATCACATTTTGGGAGATTGCTGGCCTGAGCTATAACTCTAGGTCAAACTAAACAATACAAATAGCATCTTGTTAAAAGTGGACATTCATTAAACTGCTTGAAAGATATGCGTTGGTCAACATTCAAGCTTCTCTCACCTTGTGGTTTGCAAATCTCTTTGCTTTGTTTTGTGATTAGTCTTCACCCTTCATTTGCAAGTCTGACTGATCAACCGAACGTTCTGGATCACTTACTGGTAATCCTAATGCTCTTTCAGCTACTGTGACCATAACTTGCCTGTATCATCCCGTCTGACCAAATGGCAGAAATCATTAACTGCTGAAAATAAATATACGTTCAAGGCTGATAACATAAAGGTTTGTACATCACCCTGTAAGTTCTTTTCCTTGGAATAATTTAATTGCACTTGACTTAAGTTGTTTCTTTTGAAACTGTGGTGTGCTGTTATAATTGTATTTATATTCCTCTCCTGTGCCAGTTGCCATTATGATGTGGTGGTGAAACAGATTCTTAATAATTTTATGTACATTGTTACAAAGCCATAAATAGCAACTTGGTAAAGAATATGTTTAATCTTCTTTATATTATGCCTTCAGGAGGTTTCAGGGTCAAGAACTGGGGTGTTGCTTAAGTGAATAATAATATCAATGAGAAAGATAATTAATTTAAGATACGGGGGATCAAATCCTGAGGGCCAAACAAAGGACTCAAGGAAGCCTTTTGCTAATGGACTTAAGGATTAAAATTTTAGTCCTGTCATATTCAAATATTTCATCGTAAAAAATGCCATTGTCAATGTTCAGAGACTTTTTGCTTTCGCTTCTGACGAATGATTGAAGAGGACACCGTGTGGCCTGTGGAGTTTGATCAGGTCAAACGAAGGGTATGCGCCTAAAATGATGGCCTAGTCCGTGAGAAGGGAAAATCCCCAGTATAAGGTGTGCTTTGATCTGGTATAAACACACCTGCCAAGCTTACTCTGAAAACCTTTTGAGACAGATCAAAATGTAAAGTAGACCCTGCCTGGCACACTTCTCCCGTCTATTTCATGCTGGGGGGTGGGGGAATCAAAGATGTGCACAACAGCACATCTGAAGACACTTGGAAGTAAACAAAACTATTTTAATTTATTCTCTATTGCAAAATATTTATATCCCGTCTGGGAACCAAGGCATTGAAAAGAGTAGGATCAAATCCAGGTCTGTGCTTCAAACTCAGTAAAGCTTATTAGGCAGCTAGCTTTCCAGAATAAAACACCTACAATGGCCATATACTTAGAGGAAGAGAGCATTTAGAGTGTTTGTTTTCAAATGAGCATTATTTTGCCAAAATTTTTGACAAAGTGCTGTATCAGGCACAGACAAAGTTATAGCTGCATGAAGATTAAGGGAAAAAGCACTAATAATATTCTGGAATTAAGGACTAATTTTTATAAGCTCCATCCAAGCTGTAAGAATTTCCTGGCCCTTGAGTTTTCTTCTTAGCTTTCAGAACAGCCGATTATGCTGAAATATGAGCCAAAAAGCAAATTTGGAATGGTGCAATGGTAAAATAAAAAATTCATGCTGCCACGTTTGCTGTTTACTGGATCATTCCAAGGCATGAAAAGCTATTACAACCAGGCAGCCAAACTATGCTGAGATGATAATGCAACTAAATTAACAATATTCTGTTTTAAGATCCGTATAAATGAATGTGTGTGAAAATTAAACTAAAGTACCAAAAAGTCAACCCCCCTTAAAGAAACATGGGCTTAAAAGAAAATAACTGTGGCTTTATTTTCGATGTGCATGTGTAAAGACAAGGGATTGTTAAATCAATATTTTTTTAAGCATGGGCTTTTTTTTTTTAGTAAAAATATGCTATGAGCCTTCTATTAATACATTTTTACATGCAAAGCATTTTTTTGTCAAGAAAACTATTTCATGTAGTATTTGCTTCCCAAAAAGTTTATCAAATACATAAAAAAATATTATGATATCCAGTGGGGAAATTTTGTTTCAGATTTTTCATTCTCAGTTGTAAGGGTGACATAATTAAATACAATCTTAAATTAAAAGGCCTTTTTAGGGTGGCATCATTCAGTGGTAGAACGTTTATATTCATCTTGCTACAATTCATATGTTACAATTTTGTGCTCTGTGGACAAAGGCAACTGTTTAATTGCTTTCCTGCTACAGATTTATTGCATTTTATTATATATTTTTCATTTTAAACATATGATTTTAAAGTTCTTTGCATATTGTATTGTGCTTCGTACAGCTTGCTCATTTACCTGCTTTGTGTCTTCTTATGGCAGAGAATAGCTATTATTTCAGGAGACAAGGAGGAGATAAATGGAAGAAATATTGTGGGAAGAGGCTTCACATAGAACAGGAGTGGGCAACAGCCAAACCATGTGTCTTTCCCACCCCCTCACCCTCACCCCACCCCCATTGATCCCTGCCATCACTGGTGGCTTCTTGTTGGCCAACTCAAAG
Source organism: Phrynocephalus versicolor (assembly GCA_023846285.1). NCBI lineage: Eukaryota > Metazoa > Chordata > Lepidosauria > Squamata > Agamidae > Phrynocephalus > Phrynocephalus versicolor. Next base: position 58,948,854 of record JAHTLZ010000010.1, on the reverse strand, counting down.
CAAGTTAATGCTGCCAGAAACCACCCAGAATGCAGTTTTGTTGGAGAAACTAGGGGCTGATGGAAGCATAGAGGACGTCTGGAACCAGTTATGGAGAGGTGGTGAGTGCTCCAACATGGGAGGCATTCAGGAGAAATTTAGACAACTATCTGTCAGATACCCTTTGATTCGTATTCCTGCCTTGAGCAGGGGTTGGACTTGATGGCCTTATAAACCCCTTCCAACTTCATGATTCTCCGAATATACCAGGCAGATTCATGGCAGCAGGCATGGAAGTAGATTATGAGACTTGCAAACATGGGAGCTTGTCCATCCTGGGACGTGTGACCTGAAAACCTATAGCTTTTAGACCTCAGAAGCTTAGCACTGAGAACTTGCAGTTGAAGTGTTCTGTAGCATTTTTATCCAAAGGACAGCTGAATGCTGCAAACTCTGTTAATTAATTTGAGCCGCGGCTTGAAAGTCCTATTGATTTAAGCAACCACAACTGCTGTTGTATTGCTCTGGCATTTGGGCTGTTCAAAAATTGATCACCTGCTTGCAGAAGATAATTTGATGATTTCTAGCATCAGGCTATTAATAAGAATACTGGAGGCAAAGGTACCATTATAATGTTTCCTATATAGTGTTGAAAGGGGAAATGATCAAACAACGGAGACAAAATTGGTGTAGATTATATGCAAGGCTTTCCCACACATTCTCTAATGTCTGCAGTTAAATGGCGAAGCTGTTGCTCTATCAGCTGTCAGAAGTGTTCCTAGCAGAAGTCCTAAAGGTTTGTATTATCCTTCAGTGTTCTAGTGCATGACATTTTGATTACATGCCTGGGAAAGCGTTTCTTCCTGGCTTCGGAATTAGAGCAAAACCATTTACTGTATCCTGGGTGGATGGGAGATAAATCATACAGATTAAAGACAGTCCATTGAAAGGAGAAGAGTTAACTATCATTGATCTGCTCATTAAAGGCAGCTGACTCACAGATCAATGGGAAAAGGCAGACAGTAGGGCATGAACAATAGGAGCCACTCCACTATGGTCAGCATGTGCACTTTAGAGCACGGCACTCAGAAAGAACAATTGTCAATATAAGCAGTCCTTGAATTTTTTGGGATGACCAGAGGTTTGGAAAAACAAACTAATATGTTATATATTGGCCCAGAGATCTTAAAGCTGTTGTGAATTTTTCGGGCTGTTTGGCTGTGTTCTGGAAGTTTTTCTTCCTGACATTATGCCAGACTCTGTGGCTGGCATCTTCAGAGGGCAAGGAGCTCAGGGAACTCGGAATTTTCTCTGTGCTCTGGGGTACAGAGTGAGTGATACTGTGTGATTTTAAAGTGTGGGAAAGAGGAAACTTGTCCTATGCAGGAGAATAGATGTTAGTCATTGTATGTGATGGAGGGATTATATCCCAGAGCAAGGAGAGAAACTCTTAGTTCCCTGAACTCCTTGCCCTCTGATGACGCTGGCCATCTGAAGATGTCTGGTGAAACAAGAAAAACTTCTGGAACACGGCCAAACAGCCCCAAAAACTCACAACAGCTAACAGATCCCGGTCATGAAAGCCTTCAAGAATCCAGAGATCTTCTTATTGTTTCAACAGGATTAAAGAGGAAAAGAAAGAATGTGGCCAGAACCTGTGCAGAAATTTCCTATGAAGCAACATGGAATGGGAAATGGATATGCTTTTAAATATAAATCTATCAGTAGATTTATCTCTATCCTAGTTAATTGCCCAGTTGATTCCATTAGGTCAGTTGTGTACTCCTACTACTCATTTGTTACTCAGATGGTAACAGCAGGGGTCGGGGTAATATATAAAAAGCTATTGTCTCTCAGAGACAGCATTCTTATGGAAATGTGATTGGCACTAGATCGAGACAAAATGTTGCAGAAGAGCTTCAGATATATTGATTCCTGGTCTGTATTGCTGCTTTGTTCTGAATGAAATGGCGCTCTCTCTGACTCTTTGGCTAAAGTATTTTCCTTAGCTTCTTATTGAGAAATATTGAAGATAAAAGACAGGGATGGCAGAAAATGAGATGGTTGGACAGTGTCATTGATGCAACCAACATGGACTTGACCAGTCTCCAGGAGACAGTGAAAGACAGGTGGGCCTGGCATGATCTGGTCCATGGGTGTCAGAAAGAGTCAGACATAACTTAACGACTGAACAAAAATCATTAAGCTGGTTTATCAGAAGCCTTGGCTGGAGAAACAATTCCATCTGGCAGGGTTCCTATTTCTGAATTTGATGATCTTCCCTCTCCAGCATGCAAATCCCCTTCCTAGAGGTATGTCTTCTGAAAGCCCCTTTAATGTTGAATGGTGAGAATCTCTAGCAACCCCTGTAAGTAGCCAACAGACAGTCTGAAGATACAAAGAAACCATTCAATTGTCTCTATATCAGTCAGAAGTCAAAATAAAGTAGAGGAGGTGTCAGAGTCAGGGGTGCAGGAACCCTGTATCAGGTATGTCCCAACTTCAGCCCTCCTGATGTTTTGGCCCACAACGCCCAGAATTCTAAGCTTATATTGCCAATGGCAAAGTACTGTGGGAGTTGCGGTCCAAAACATCTGGAGGGCCAAAGTTTGGACATGCCTGCTGTAAGTACTGACTGAAGCAGGGATGCCTCTTGTTGAAGCTTGTAGATGAAGGGCAACTGGGTCCCGGAAGAGTGGTGTATACTGCTGCCCTTCGCCTCAGCAACACAAGCGTCCTGGTGATTCTTGAGCAATGGCCATAAGCTCTTCTGTTCCTGGAAGTCCAGTTCCTACCTTGCTCCTTGTTTGTTGCTGCCTTGCTTCTGAAGACTACAGTGTGTTCCAGGAAGTTCCTGCTTGCTTGCAAAGACTCCCGTATAGCCCACACGTTCCTGCATTGCTCCTTGTTCGTTCCGGCCTTGCTCCCAAAAACTACGGTGTGTCTTTAAATTACCAGCAACCCCCACTCAACCATGGTGGGGCGGGGGGGGGCAACAGTTTTCAATGTGTTTCTTCTCCTAAAGGGTTTACTTAGCAGTCGAAGAGGATAAAAATGACCTATACTAGATAGTAGTGAATATGGGATGGAAAACAAATCCGCGGGATACTTATTTCCATACAAAAAATAATGCTTCCTGAGACTCTTAGTATGACATAATGCTTCTTGCTTCTAAATATATATACATTTCTGACACTTGGTAATGCACTTTGGAGAGAAAAATACGGTAAATATTTCAGTGTACATTTCTACTAAATATTTCAATGTAGTACTCTATTAAAATGCATGAATTTAAAATATACACAGAAATGCTCTAATCCATTAAAAACACTGTATTTAAAATATTCAGCAGGAATTCATTTCACAAGCTATATAGATATTGGAATGCTGGGGAGGAAACTGACTAACTCATTGGGAACAAGACTGACAGGTTTCCACATCATTACATTGAACACATCAGCTCAAATACTTTCATTATCTTCTGTTTGGGACTGAAGCTGCAGTAGTCAGATTATTTTTATCTATAATGTGAGGAATTTTTCCTTGAATGTGGAGGAATGAGGCAATATTAGCAAATCGTAAGCCCTGTCTGGAGTAAGCAGAAAGCCACAAGATAAGGAGGGAATTTCATTTTGCCATTTCGTTCAAATGAATTATATTTATTAATTTGTGCCTATATACCCCTTTTTGTAAGGTCATCAAATTTTCCGGTTTACACTAAGTATCAGGGTGGGTTAAAAAGCAATGATTTTTTTCAAAAAAATAAAAAAAATAAAAAATGGATTTTTTGATTTAAATTGGATTTTTTGATTTAAATCAAATTTTTTAAAAAATTAAATGCTTTTTGAGGAAAAATCTCTCTAAAGATCGTATTCTATTTAAGATACATTATAGTCTAAACATTATTAATCATGAAATTAGTTTTTAATTATGTAGCATAAGGCTGTATTAACCCATTCACAATGTCATGCTCTCCCAGAGGTTTCTGAATATTTGGGGAAATTTTTCTATCTAGAAAATATTATCAGAGGTACTTGGTTTTGCTATTTTCAAAGCTGTGCATTTGGGTCTCCTTCATAGCAAAAATGTTATAAAATAAACATCAGAATTGAGGGAAAGACCTTAATCCCATTGTTCCTCTGCAAATCTATGTACACAGAATCAACCCCCTTACATCTTAAGTGCTACATTTCAGGAAGTTCAATGAATAGAAGGTTGTTTGGAATGGAATAGGTCTGCACAAGGAGTAAATTTTGAGGAGGGAGGGGCAAGCAGTAAAATGAAAAAAAAAGGGCATAGCACTCCACAACTTGCGATCTTTATGTGTATAGCAGCCTGAGGGTTATCATTCATTCTCTCTCTCTTCCTTGAGGAGAAAAATCTGTAATGGCAGCAGGCCATAAAAATGACCCATACTGTCAGTGTAAGCTTTTTAAAAAGACATTTAAACCACATCAGTTAACAAATTTGGATGTTTAAGCAAATACAAGTATACATAATGCTATATAATGTTATTATTTTTGTTAATTAAAACTATTTAAATTCTTTGTTAATTAAAACTATTTAAATTCTTATTATTAAGGTAATGATTATTTTTTCCTTCCAGTAAAGTACAACAGAACACTTGTCCAAATATGAATGATTGACCTATTAAACTGGAGATAGATCACCTTGCAATGATTTCACAATTATCTATCTATGTATTTCTAATGGTATATAACCACCAAATCAGTAATTTTCTGCTATAACTGTAAAACGAATCTGAAAAGTTATTATTTTAAGAATGAAACCTTCATCTGGTTGCAAATATTAAGATTAAAACAACTCCAGTAAAAATGAATATTTATGTAGAAAATCATGGTTTAAATTGAGCCTTTATGACTAGTGATTTAAATCATGATTTAAATCAGTGGTTCTTGACCGGTGGATCCCCAGATGTTCCTGGACTGCAACTCCCAGAAACCCTTTCCAGCATAGCGAGTGGTAGAGGCTTCTGGGAGCTGCAGTCCAGGAACATCTGGGGACCCTTAGGTTGAGAACCACTGATTTAAATCAAAGTGATTTAAATCAAATCCACACTGCTAAGTATGGAGACTTGTGGCACAAGATAGATTCCAGGACTCCAAAATCCATTTTTCCAACTGGTAGGAACAGTGGTTAGGGTCCAATGGGGATGTTTGGTCCAACATCATCCAGTGCGCTACTGATTCCTCATGGATAACTAACAGCAGTATTTTAAAGACAGATTCCAACAAGAAACAGCAGAACAAGAATTTATGCTGTGGTTCTCCTGTGTGGCTAGAACACATGGCCCTTTTATCTCACTCTATGTTTATTATCTACACAGATTCCTATAATCCTCATCCAATTATTACTTATAATAGAAAGTTGCTCAGACAACTTTCGCTCCCTCTATTTTTTTTTCCATCACTATTTTGTCAGGTCTTCTCAATTCCAATCCCTGACCAAACAAGAGTTCATCTGAGCAATGGTTCCCAACCTAGGGTAGCCTAGGTTTTCTTGCTTTTCAACACCAGAAACTCTGCCCTGGTGAAGGTTTCTGCAAGTTTTAGTTCAAGAACACCTGGGGACCTAAGGTTGGGAAACACTCCTCTGGAAGTGAAACTCTTATCTCTCTGAGTTGTATTGGACACAGATAATCTATGACCACATAAGTTCTAACTAAGCTATTCATCAATGCTAGAAAGTCTTCGCTATCACGACTGAATGAGATCATCAATGTTTGTATCTTTCCTGTTTTGTCTTCTCTAATATCTACTTTCTTTCCTTTTGTGTCTCTGCCTTGGATTCTGTGTTTTTTTTTTTTTAGTGAAAGGTCACAGTAAAAAGGTAACCAGTTTGTATAAATATCTGCCAACTAAGGCAATCCTTTCAAAAGAACATATTGTCTGGCAACTAAATTAAACCTTTGCTGTTGTTTTCACATGAAGTTTATTACAGCCGTGCCACAGAATGTGGAATTGAAAACCCAGTGAAACAGCTGCTGATGTTTTGGAACAACAGAACACACAACTGATAAGAGCTCAAGAAAGTAAAATCAGAATGGGGAAAGCAGGAGTTCCTGCTATTCTGATGATAAAGGTTAAAGAAGCCCAAGGAAAAGGGAAAAATATTGCCAAATGTAATGAATGCCATGCTTACCACTTCCAACAAATATGTCTTTGAAGTAGCCATCCCTCCTTTAAGGGTCATTCTTTAATTTGTAACATTGTCCAAAACATTAGATCTGCAGAGCTAGAAGGACCTTTATGTCAAGGACACAATAGGGAATCAGACTCTCAACACAGATCCCTAAGCAACTGCGCTAGCCAGCAGTTTCCCATATTGTAGAAACACACTAGGGAACTCAATTAAGTGCCCCTTGAGAAATTTCTCTTTTGAAGGTTTAGGCTAGCACCTTGCACAAAGGTGCATTGGTTCTGAATTTACTACGGAGTGATATAGGTTCCCTTCCAACTCTTATGAAATTTTCTGATGATGCTTTCTTGGATATCATGAAAAAAGGATATGAGAGAGAGAGAGAGAGAGAGAGAGAGAGAGAGAGAGAGAGAGAGGCACCTTATGTTCTGTAAACATGAAAGCAAAGACCATGAAAATGCAGCACTACAGATGCAATTTATTAGTTCATGAAGTTTTAGAGGCTTTTTTAAAAAAATGTGCTATATGACAAACATTCACTAATGCCACCTGATAGTATTCCAGGATACTTCCTATTGCAACCAATCAAATTCAGCTGGCAACAACTAGCATAAAGCTTGATAGTAACTTGCTAGTACTCCTCGGGTGTTGTAAACAGCTTGAAACTTTCTGTAACATATCTTTCCTATTTCCGAAAGGGGCAGGAACCTTACCCAAATGCAAGATATCAAGGTAGACAGGATCCATGGGTTTCAGTCTCCACACTGGATTAAGAAAGAAACTGTGTTGGTTTTGTAATACTGAGAGCCAACCGAGAGAGCCCAAAGAACAGTATTTGACCTGCTGGCATTGTTGTTATCTAACCGAAAGAAGGAGTTGGGCTAGTCTGTGATTCATCCTGTTTGGAACCGTATCTTGGACTGTTAGGAGCAGTCTTTATTAAATGACAATTTATTTAACCTATTAAGCTATCCAACCACTACTTCAAGTAATAAATAACCATTGTTTCAGTGTTCCTTCCCTTGCCTTGCTGAGTGATTTTCTGTGATCAATTTATTTTAGAAACATGGGCGCACTACTTGAAGGGGCAGGCGAGGTGAGTGCTGTTTACCAAGAAGCCCATGCTTTCAATAGCATAGGTGTACATTATCATCAGAGCAGCGAGAAAGCACCACTGTTTTAAGTAATGTAACACAGACAATAGTTTGATAAACATAAGCATGTGTGTACTACAAGCAGGGGTGGGGTGGGGGAGAAAATGAAGCACAGTATCTGCTTTTAAAAAAACACCATGACATCAGTAACCATGTATCGATATAAAATCACTGCTTCTCAAAGGACTAAGTAGCATTTAATGTTAAAGACACATGCACCAGATAATATTATCTCCATACAGATTTTCATGGCGAATGCCAGAGAATACAAAATGGTAGTTATTGCACTTAATTTTCCTTTTTCACTACCTTACAATTTAAATGATGTAATAATAATTATGCGAATGGCTTTGTGAGACAGGGTGCTACTGTAATAGAGAACTATATCATTAAAGTAATTATTACCCCGGCTTTCCCTTCTGTCAACATGAACCTCAATCCAGCAGGCAGGAGAGTCGAGCCATTTCATTCATTTCAGAAGGCTTGCAAATTAAGTGCTGTACGAGCCGCATGGAAGATGGGCAACAGGAGAATGTTTTGTGGAGTCAGCAGTATGTTGCTAAAGATAGGAAGAAAACTGCAAGAGCCGCTGTAGCACTTAACTAAGCAGTACAGTACTTTGGGCCATCTGTGCAGGATGCAGCTACTTGTAAGTTATCTCGTACCCCTCCCTAGGAATGGCCTTCCACAATACTTCTTCTTGACCAGATACAAAGCTATGTGCCAGTCGTAAACACTGAAATTTGAACGTATTCATGCACATGCTTAAGCTCTAGGAACCTAGAGGCTGTTTTCATTTCAAAGCATGCCTATCTTGGCAATTTCCTACATTCCCAAAGCAGTGTCTAAATTACTTCTCCCTAGGGGGACTTCATGGCAGAGGGGGAATGTGTGATCAATTGCACAGAAGAGGCTTATTTATTGTTATTGTTATTATTGTTAACCACACAGCTATCTATGCTGGGTTATTATTATTATTATTATTATTATTATTATTATTATTATTATTATT
>JAHTLZ010000010.1:58922666-58940540 GCA_023846285.1 Phrynocephalus versicolor | reverse complement strand
TTATTATTATTATTATTATTATTATTATTATTATTATTATTATTATTATTATTATTATTATTATTATTATTATTATTATTAAAGGTGCTGTAAGAAATGTGGTTTCTTAATTTGCCACATTTTCTAGTTGTATCCCACGAGATCCAACAATAGGGTGTTAGCTCACTTACTGTGTTCTCAGTTTTTGGGTTTGGTGGGGTTTCAAGGATCATTCCACAAAATTTAACAACAATCTAAAAATGTTAATGCCCATTCAACTTACACATTTCTACATATTTGACATGTCTAACCTACTGTAAAAAGGGATTAAGAAAGATAATGCTGCAGTTTGACAAGACACATTTCCATTTTGCTTAGACTCCTTAGAGTTCTGGTGATCTGAATGCCATTCAGTATTCTGTCACTAACATTTATCTCCCAACATAGCATTTTTATCACACCTTTCTTTATTTTTTGCTGAGCCATACAGGTATGAACATGTTTGAGCAGATTTCATAAATTCATCTCCTCATAAGTGATGGAAATTTAGCATCATTTATCAACAAGATGCAGTTATAAGGACTCTCTTTCTGACAATGATCATTGAGGAAATAAATTAATCTTCCAGAGGCTTTATGTGTATATTAGCTCAGCACAAATGAAACAGGGCTAATAATTAAACAACAGTTCTGCTGGCACAAAATTAACTTCTAAATTAAGTCTTCAGGCAATAAACATTATCCTCTGTGTGTGAGAGAGAGAGAGAGTGGGGGGGGGGAGAGAAGAGGAGGGAGTAAATGTTAAGGAGTAGTCATGTTCCTGTGATATCATGTACAGTAAATGTGTTTGGCACATGAACACGCACATGCACACACACAACAGACGTACATGTGGTCTGCTGCTACTCCTGTGCCAGCTCTGCCCCAATTTTAGTTAATTCAGGATGGAAGTCTGAAGAAGAAACTCCTCTGAGAGCGGGTTGCCCATACAGCAGAGTATCCTGTGATCTCGATCTAAGTGGCTTAACACACTAGCAAGTAACATTTCCTATTCCAGGCTCTTCATTCAGCACCAAAAAGTTGTGGGATAGAGTTAGCCAAAGAGCAGAGGGAAAGGAACAAAGTCTCATTCTGGCAACTCCCCAGAAGTGCCCTCCATGAGAGTAATGTGTGCATAATAAGGCTAAGGTGATATGTGTAGAGGAAGGGACAGGTGTTGGCATCAAGGGCAACATTGGGGAAGCCAGAATAGTGCCTTTCCCAACAACATGACTGACTGACCAAGAGATTTTATGAAGACAGTAGCTCTAGTAAAAAAAAAAAAGGACCCTATGGGGCATGGAGGGTAGGATTGTCAACTGGTTTTTTTACACATGTTGCTTAACTTCTAAAAGAAACAGGTGAGCAGCAATCCCCTTTGTGCATTTCAGAAGACAGGAATAAGAGATCTAATATTTAGTCACCACTTTGATGCGCAGAAGAGAAAAGCTTGATGCCTCTTACAGATGGCAAAGAGAAGCAACACCCACGTAGATGAGAGATCACTCAGATCAGTAATGTCGCCTTTGTTTGGGAGGTAGCATATGGTTCTAGCTTCAAGATATTCCGCTCCCAAACAGGCATTGTGTCAAGCATCTGAGAAGTGGCATTTCAGCAAGTGAGCAAACACAACACAACATGCTCTGCACTGCAGGATTAACTAATTGGAGATTCAACCGAAACAAAAAATGCCCATGTAAATGTATAAATCCTGTCAAACTGAATTCATCAACATGAGCATTATGAGAATTGATTGTGTCGTATGAAAGAAACCCTGAGCTTAAAATGTCACCAAAGATTTATTAATATGATACTGCTTCTGATAAGGGCATGCAAAGGGGCAGAGGGAACCGACCTCTGAGTGTGTGAGATTCTCTCTCTTTCTCTCTCTCTCTCTCTCTCTCTCTCTCTCTCTCTCTCTCTCTCTCTCTCTCTCAATCTCTCCCTCTCTGTGTGTGTTCACAAGTATATAATCAAATAGGAAAGGGAAAGGGAATGCAATTTACCAATGACTATTACTCCCAATTTCTCCTGAAGGTAATAGGCTTTGTTGAAAGGAAACAGTGTTTCACAAACATTTTTAAAAATATTACTTGTTCAAAATATGCGTAACTTTCTTGGGTCCCCAACAGAAGAGGAATCTAGGAACATGCCACGGCTGTTCGTAGATTTTCAAGGCCATGCCTTCTATTTGATGCCTCTCTGAAATGTGGAAAGAGCTGACTCTAAAGTGACCTTATTGCGATGCTACCATTTGCTCCAGTCTGGGAGTCAAGGAAAGGCAGACTCAATGGTGGAGGCAACCACATGTTTAGTATTCCAAGTTCCTGAACAAATGCCCTGAAATGGGTCTCTGTAGGCTTCTATCAACAGAAGGATGCACTTCTTTTTCTCCGTGACCCAGCTCCTGGCTCCTGTAGTGATCAAAATGTTACCTGCATCATGATCAGTGGCTTGTACTGCATTGTCCTTCACTTGAACTTGCATTAACATTTTAATTGAAGTGCAAGGCTCCATTGACCCATTCTGCATTTGAGAATCACCTCCCTGGCATTCTATTTGGCTTGGCAGGAGACTTTTTAACCAGCTTCTGAGATTCTGACAAAAGAGTTCCGAGAAAAACAAAGCTTGCAGACACCCAAGGGCCCCTGTGTAAATGGCAATCCTATGGCCTGTTTACTTGGTGGTAAGCTTTACTGAATTTACAGCATCCTCTTTCTGAACAAAAAAAACTAGGTGGCATGTCTTTATGGCACGAGAACAAAAGTAATTAGGAAGGCACTTGATACTGAATTCAACAGATTAACTCACCAGGCTTCTCGGTCTTGTGCTTTGGACTTCCTTGTTGTGGAAGGCATGGGCAAGGCCCTTCGCAACGAGACACAATATTTTTGCCAGACGTACAGGCATGAAACTCCAATTTGCACTGTAAATGCAAAAGAACAATAAATGTCTTTCATTTGAGGTAAAGCAGGGAGTGGTTAAAAAGAAATGATAGATTACCACATGTGGGGGAATGGGAGCTATTCAGAAACCCTTGTGGGTTGTTCTACAAGGTTGGAACAACCCTACTGCACAACACGAGGACTAGGAGGCACTCCATGAAACCTTTCGGTGCTAGATCGCAAACAAATAAGAGAAAGTACTTTTTCACCCAGAGGGTCACTGGTCTGTGGAACTCCCTGCCAGAAGTGGTGACAGCTGTTAGCCTTGACAGCTTTAAGAAAGGATTGGACAAGTTCATGGAGATCAAGGATATCAATGGCTATCATTATGGATACCCAAGGACAACCTCTGGATTGGAGAGATAGAAAGGAAATCTCTCAATGCCATTTGTGGGGAATCTTAAGCAGGTGAAGACATCTGCTTGGGAATAGTGTGAAGCAAATGGCGAGCCACTGTGTGAGACAGAATGTTGGACTGGATGGGCTGTGGCCTGTTCCAGCAAGGCTGTTCTTATGTTACCAATGTCTGGCCAATTTGGTGGTTGTGAACCCTTATGGAAGGTGACTATAATCCATCATGTTTTGTTTCACTTCTTCGAGCACTTATCTACCTTGCATATTCACAGAAGCCAAGGCAGAAGACAGGTGCTGCTGATGCATTGAACAACCTGCTGCTGTGATTGGGCTGAGGAATATTGACTAGTTTGAAATCTCTATTTTGTTCCACTAGTAAACAAGTCTTTGAACACTCAACCCAAGTTCAGGGTCAAAGCAACCTGGAGTGGGCCAAGCTACAGTACTGCTTTTCAGCTATGCCTCCCATAAGTGTTCACAGTAGAGTAGACTACACAGAGTCGGACCATACTCCAACAACCACTGGAGGGCGACATTGCCCACCCTGCCTGAAACTACATTGGCTTATTCTAGCCTCAGGCATCCTCCTTGCAAATTTACTGCAACTGCTCCAGTAAACCTGTATTGACACTGAAGAATGATTGGTATTGCAAACACAGAATCCAAACCCACTTTTTGGAATCTAGAATATATGAATAACTTACTCAGTATTAATGTAGTTTGTCAGATGAAATGATATACACAAATATCAACTGCAATACATGTGGTTCTAATATCACAATAAATTATGGTCTCTCATGATAGGAATGAAGTTGCAGTGAGCCCTGAGTGCCCTTCTGTACCTCCTCCAGCCAACTGTGAAGAAGGGTTTGGAAGCATTCGTTTTCATTTCTGACTAAATACAGACTCGTTTCACCCAAACCTTGAAATGAACCATGCAAATCACAGGAAAGATTGATTATACGGTTTGACATAATACCAAGCTGTGGTTAATTTAAAAATGTGAGTAAAACCTGCCAATCTGCTCCTCGTGGGTGGAAAAGAGATGCTCAAGTCCAAAACTCATATGACTCAACTCCATCATGACAAGCCATGATCCAGATGTCACAACAGGCCATGATGTTGGTGAAATCTGCCTAATGATCACTGGCAAAAGCTGTCCCTAAAACCATAGCCCTACTAAGACTTTTTAAAAAAGGTTAATCTGAAGGCACAGTCATGGAGATTTTTAACCACGTCCTGCCTGTTGCTCCCACCATGTGATGAAGGACAGTCTGCTACATTGTAGAGGCTCTCCACACTAGTAAGAACCCTAACATTTCTGAATCCTGAAGTGGGTGGAAAGAACCCACCTACAGCAGAGGCATTCCTCTTTTGATAGTCCTTCTCATTATGGAGTCAGCAAAAGGAAGAAGCAGGACTGTAGTGTTCCTTCCTTGCTCATGAATTTAAATTAACTTTTTACTGAATGCCTAATATATATGTCATCTCTCTGTGTGTCATGCATAATCACACCCACACACCCACACACACAAACATCAAGACAATACACAATAGACAGCATGAAGGCAATTCATGATAAAGAGGTACTGAACCACAACAGCATCTGAACTAAACAGAATATTAGCTACTAAAACGAACCAAAGCCTGCAAGAAACAACTTGAAGCTAAAAGGGTTTGCCAACTTTTTAATGCAAATCAAAAGTGCAGGAGATTAGGACAGTGTATAGACCACATGGTGGCAAGTCCGAGTGGCACCTTTTAAAAGGATGAAGTTCACAATTTGAGAGCCATCTCTGAGGAAGCACTGACTTTGTTTGCCAACTGCCAAACCTCTGGGAGTGAAAGACTTCAGAAGCAGATCTTAAATAGAGGTTAGGCGTATCATTGCCAATATCCAGATCTCTAGCTCTTTAGGATGTTAACATTTGCCCTCTAAATTAAACTCAGCAACATTTTTTTAAAATATCTGATGTGAATTTCTGAGCACTGGTAGCTAATATGCACTGTTGGTCATCCTCAGTTAACTATTTAGATGTCATATTTTGTATCACTAAAATTTTCCAAACTTACCTAAAAAGCAGTCCTATATAGAATGTGCAACAATAATCTATTCTCATATTTACTGTATTTACTAGAATTAGTGCCAAGCATCTCTCTCTCAATCTCTCTCTCTCTCTCTCTCTCTCTCTCTGTGTGTGTGTGTGTGTGTGTGTTTACTTTGGAATAAAAAACAGAGAAATCTTGGTTGTGGAATAACATTTGATCACATTCGAGCCACACTCTGGGTATTCACTGCTCATTCAACTAAAATATCATAAATATGATTTCCTTGCTACCAATGGCATTTAATTTTATGTATTTGCAAACTTGGTGCTGTGAAACATAATTGAACGTAAGACTCTCATTTTAGAGCAACTTTTATACATGCGTGTTTTTATACAAGTTTGTCTTCTTATTACAGGAACAGCTTTAGGGCACGTGAGAAGCCTGCTAAGAATGACACGAATAAGCCCTGAAAGATGAGGTACACAAACACCTGCAATAAAATGAATATTTATAAAATATGTATTAAATGCCGACTTCCCCAATCCTAAACCTATTTTCACGGCAGCATGTATTTTGCAGTGAATGCTGTGCAACAAATACTTGCGTTTTCAGTCAGTGATCAGAGCAATGTAAACATGTGAGATGGAACCAATCGAGGGAGAGCGAAGCACACTACATATATTCTGCACAATGGCATCTTTCTTTTCCATTCTGCTGCTACAAAAAAGGCAGAGTGAATGGAATGGGATGTTGTTACAAGATAAATGCCTCCTACTTTGAAAATGCCATAAATAGTTTGGTTCTGCTTGCGTGTATTTTCCCCGCTGAGAAGGCTCAGCCTCTGCAGGCTTTAATCTAGCAGCAGGAGACCATTATTCTGCAACAACATTCTATCCCAATGACATTATCTCCCGGACTTTTTCTGAACTTCAGAGGCCCCCGATGATTGCAAGCTCCCTGTGATATTCTGTCCTTCAGATTTAGAAAATTCACGGACACAGTCGGCTCTCTGCCTGTGGCTTTGTTCAGGAAGAACCTTTGCTGTTCTGCTTTTTCTACATAGTTCGGCTAAGAAGGGCTACAGCATAACCCAGAGAAATGCTCTAAAATGAGCATCAGGGGGAACCTGGAAGCCAGTCCCAGGAGCAGGAGTGTGAGAATTCCAGAAAGGCAAACAGAGGAAACAGAAAGGAAAGCTCTAGGAACCATCAGAGCACGCATACACTATATAGAGTACTTTTTATGGTATGTTATACAGACAAGGTATTAACCTATCCCATTATTTAGTAGGGTAAACACAAAAAAAAAAAAAAACAAGCGGTTAGATCCAGTGAGGCAATCACAGGCACTGTCCTGAAATATTCTGATTTTTAAACATTCAATTATAAACTGCCACCTCAAATATAGCATCGCATCCACACCTTGGCTGAAAAAAAAATGGAGAATTTCTTCCAGATTTTCCTAACCCAAACTGGAATTTCTCATCGTTTGATGGTTTACCGAACCCTGATAAGTGTGAATGCAACGCAAACAGCACAGCTACATGGTAGTAAACCCCACTGTGCCCATTTGGAACTTATTAACAAGTAGAACAAGCACAGGTTTGTACTCTTAAAAGACAATGTAAAGCAAAATGATATGGGTTTCAGGTCAAAATGGCAAAGAATCTACTTTACAAATGAGGGCAGAGCCAAGTAAGGCATTTCATTACATCATATAGATTTTACTTGAGAAATCAGCACAATATTTTCACTCAGAGGACAACTGGCTGCTTTTCCTCTTTACAGTACAGTACAATCAAAGTTTATTTATTTATTTATTTATTTATTTATTTATTTATTTATTTTTACAGAGGAAAACCACCAGGGACATTTTATCCCTGTTAGCCTTTCTCAAAACATCTTTGTCCAGAGCAACCAATGCTTTCTCTGTGCCATGATGTGGCCTGAACCTGGAATGGAATGAATCAAAGTCATTGTTTTAATCCAAGAGTCCCTGAAGCTGGTTAGCCACCACCCACTCCACTAGCTTATTCAGAATAGGAACACTGGTCAGTTGGTGACAGGTCAATAGTTATTACAATCATCTGTCACCAACATAAGTTTTTTCCCCAGATGGCCCTGATAGGTGTCTCCTTGAGGGTTCAGGGAACCCATCCCTCAAGGAGAGATGCATTGATGATAGAAGTGGCCCATTCTGTTGTGTTTGGCCTGGCAGCTTTTAAAAGCCACCAAGATGACCAAGGATCTAGGGAGGTTGCATGGCCCCCACAATCACCAAGAACCTTGTCAACCTCAGATGATGAAACAGGCTAAGATTGATGTAACTGATGAACAATCTGGTGCAGTGACTGCCTCAACCTGATCTACTGCTAAAATGTGGTGGTCTGGGTCCTGATGGATGGCCCCCACTGATGGATGGATGGCCCCCATTTTTAAAAAAGGCCACAGACTTGTCACAGGTGATACTATGGGGAGGTCCATCACCGTAACAAACCCCAGATAAATTGTGGAAGAGCTCCACTTGATGATTTTGTGCCTCACTTATCCAGATAGGGGTTATATTATATTGGCTTATTTCCATTCCTCTACTAATTCTGTCCAACATGGCATCTGCATTTTCCACAGCAGCTGCACACTGCCTCAGTACTCAGAAACAGGGTCTGTATTTTCTGTTTTCCGTATGAGAAAGCCAGCGTGGAAGGAACCACTTATTTACCTGAATGGCCACAATGGTGTGATGCTTGCCTAAGCCACAGCTTGATAAGGAAAGGCAACACATATGCGCTTCATGTATTAAGCTACATGTAGCATTAACTTTCATTTGTTTCTAGGGATCCCCAAAGACCAGATAAATATCCCTAACTATTTTACTGCAAATGGAAATCAGCTTTTTATCTGCTGCATTTGCTGCTAAATGTATATTGATACAATAAAAGATATGAAGGGGGTGGGGAGATGATAGAACCAGATACTGAAAAATCCCGGCACTCATTTGTACAGCTGAGCAACCCTGGCGAGTTATTATACAGTGTATTTTGGCTAAAGTGGGCCCCTGAGAATTCTCCACCTGACTCGCAAGATGATTTAATTTTCACTTTGAAAAAACCTACAGCAACGTGGCATAAATATTCATAGTTCAAGGGAGAAGTACAGTTGTGCCATAAACATTTATTCCCAGCTATTTTGTATTTTTCTCTCTTTTTGTAACCCACCCGTCCACTCTCCCTAGCCTGCTGCCACAATTATGAGAAAAGATTATTAAAAGAGGCCAGAAGGGGAGTACATGTCAGTCTTCTTCTCTGCTGACAATCACTCTGGAACACAAAGCTTAATCTTTTTTTTTGCTTGGTCACATATTTGCTTCTTGGGGTTCACCTACACATTGTCCAGCCATGCCTCCTCTCATAAAGGATGCTGGGAAAACAAAAATGGACGGTGATATCTTGTCTGAACAATATACTGTACCAGAGCAAAGAAAGCATCCTTTAGATTACAAACCAGTTAAGTTTTACAGCATGCCCTGCTTATTTATTTATTTATTTATTTATTTAGTATTTGTTAACCGCCCGATTTTCCCGAAGGAATTCTCGGCGGTGTACAACATGTTGCAAAGACAACTTGCTCAAACATACACAAACACCACACATAGTGGATAGGATACAATAATAAAACATAATGGTTGTGATAATAACATAGAAAAGAACAAATAAAAAAATAACAATATGCATAACGCATCAACAACCAAACTACACAATCAAAACTCCGGCAAGGCAGATATTTATAGTTTAACAATCTCATTTGACACAAGGAGACATAAACTAATAACTTCAAATTCTAACAGTTGTAGGCATTTTTCTCGTATAGTATATTGTAAAGGTATTAAACTCCCCATGCTAAAAAAAACAGGATTGTTTTTACTTGAGACATTGTTTTTACTTGGTTCCACATACAAAAACATTAAGGATTGTTTTTGTATGTGGAACCAAGTGAGTTTCTGCCACAGGATGCAGTGATGGCATCTGGCCTGGATGCCTTCAAAAGGGGATAGGACAGATTCCTGGAGGAAAAGTCCATCACAGGTTACAAACCATGATGGAGATGTGTCATCTCCAGGCTTAAAACCGGGGTACTTCAAGGACCCGATGCAGGGGAGTGGTATCAGGAGACAGATATCTAGTCTCATGCGCTCCCAAACACATCTGGTGGGGCCGCTGTGAGATACAGGAAGCTGGACTAGATGGGCCTTTGGCCTGATCCAGCATGGCTCTTCTTATGTTCCTATGTTCAGAATATTATGCGTAGCCAGAAAATATCAAGTAAATTTGGGCGCTTGCTTGGCAGCCTTGATGCCCAACTGGGAAAGCACAATCACTTCCAAGAGCTACACCAGGCCTGAAGACAGTACATAAAGGGCAGAGTCAAGCCCAAAATGAGGTCTAAAAGCTACAAAGGAGGGCCAAGGTTTCCCATTTGGTAAGGAGAAAGAGTCCTTGGGAACAGCAATCTTGGCTAAGAAGCCTTAAAAACTCAGCTGACCTTGAACAAGCAAGTTACTCACTTGGAGCCGGTCTGGGGGCTGCCAAGATACAACATAAAGGTGCGACAGCTCTTTCAGCATGAGGACCAGATTCATCTCCAGATAAAGTCTTGGGGGACTATTCCAATGATGGGTGGAAATGAAAGGGTGGGATCAAATACACCAACGTCTTTGAATGTACACCTCTTACGTCTGTTGATGAAGTTGTAGGAAAGGTGTTTTGCATTGTTTTAAAAGTGGGGAAGCATAATACAAAAGTGAATATTCAAGTTTTTTAAAGTTTCGGGTGATGCTGCAGCATAGTTTCCCATAGTATGTAGATGTGCTTCAATCTTTTTTCAACATTAAGTTACAAAACACAATTACAGTAGGGCCCCTGTATCCATGGGGATGGATTCCAGCCCCCCAGGGATACTGAAATCTGTGAATAAAGAGCAGATGCTAAATATACATAATGCAATATAGTTTGGGGGGTGGGGGTGGAATCCAGGAATGCATTACCAGAACTGGCCACTGGGGGCGGGCTATACCATGCTAGTAGGTATAATTTTTTCAGACCACGGATAATTGATATGGGGGTCCTTCAGAGTGAGAGACAACCTCAAGAACGCTTGAGAGGGAACAGATAACATGTTGCCTGATATCTGTTATATTTATTGGTGGGGCAATCACTAAATGACAGGGGTTTGAGAAAACTACCTGAACTGGGATTTAAGAAGGACTGGATTTAGCTCCAGGGACTGAGGTTTTTCTCTCTTGATATATATTTTGCAAAGAGGCAGCTGGAGAACCAAACCAGTCCATTGTGGTGCATGGGAACTAAATCCTTCCAACCAAAAACTTTTTAGCACTCAGCTGGTGTGACAAAACACTGAGTTCTCCTCTCGTTTGGTATATCGTTTCTGTGTCCTCTCTGTATGAACAATAAATACTAATTACTTGGGGCCTCTCATTTAAAAAAAATCATCTATTTCACTGTGACACCGTGAAATAGGGGCTAGTGAGGATTTTGACTGCCCCCTCCACCCATTAAGATGTTCGTTGACTGGTATTTCCCTCCCCCCCCATAATTAAAATCAACTAGGAATTCATATATTCTTGGGGGGGGGGGCGATATTTGTTGACATGTATTTCAGCACTGCCTGCTGGAATTATACTGTTATTTCCATCATAGATTTCTTTGTTGTGATGTTTTTGGTTTGTGTGGTGTTCGAAAGGAAGGCAGGTTGCTACAGAACACAGGGCTAAAGGGAACCTCCCAGAGTGACCTTGTTGTCGGATGGGCGGTATAGAAATCCAATAAATAAATAAAAATAAATAATAAACAAAGTGGCTTCTTTTCAAACAAGTTGCAGAAATAAATTGCCTCATTTTATATTTTCACAACATTTAAAATAAACATCTATCATGATGTCTGTGAAGATTCTCAGTTATCCAGGTGAGGTTGTCTGGAAGTTGAGTCATGGCACCTGGACTTTTTTTTTCTTGTAAGATCGAAATGTTTTGCTACTTATCCAAGCAGCTTCATCCAACACAGAATCAGCAGTGCACCTCCACTTGAAGAACAAAGGGCACTCATTCAAAGATGAGGATGTACACATGTTATACAGAGAAGATAGGGGACTCAGGCAAAATTTGTCTGTCAGTAATCATGCTGCTCTTTCATCAAACCCCAGACAAATCAGAAACAATTCACACTTCCTCCAGGAAGGCCACAGCTAACAATCCATACTTAATGGGTGTTGGGAAAGGTTGCATAGGCGTGACTTTCACTCACCCCAGGCCTTTGCTCATCTAATAAGTGTATTCAGGCCATTGTCCACCTAATGAAGCTATTCAAACCAGGGTGATGTGAAAGCAAGGTCAAATATAAATTGGTGGCCTCACCACAAACTTTCCTCAGACTGATGAAGCTGCTTGGGTGAGTAGTGAAATGCTTCAATCTCACAAGAAGTCCAGTTGCTATGACTCAGCTTCCAGATATCTATGTGATATGTTTTCTTTTTGAAATCAGTAGTATATGAAGTTTTAAAGAAACTGGATAAAATGTACTGTACATTATTTAAGTAATGAGCAATATTTTGCAAGTAAATTTCAGATGCAATTTACTAATATCTCTCTCTCTCTCTCTCTCTCTCTGTGTGTGTGTGTGTGTGTGTGTGTGTGTTTGCGCTCTCTCTCTCTCTCTCTGCCATTAAGTGCATGCCTTGCTTCATGTAATTTTTACAGGTGCAATAAATATGTTTTAAGGCATTATACCTGTCTTGAAAGCCTCAGAAGTCACCCATTTGTGAAATCTCAGAAGCCACCCATTTATGAAAGAACATTCCTTTTTAGGACTAAAGCCAGAAAATGTGCATGAAGCACATGTTTTTCTATGCAAAACCCAAAGAAACAAAGCAAAACAAAAGACAAAAACATGTGGCATCTTTAAGACTATTATATTTCATCATTACAGTGGACCCTCATATAACAAACGGTTTGTATAACATAAAATCTGTATAACATAAAAAATTCCGGAGATAGGGGAAATTTGCTTAACAGAATCATCCATAGGGTGAATCCATACAACATAAAAATGGTCAAGATTAGGTATTACTCTGGTTTCAATGCATTCCTATGGGAAACGTATCAAGGGAAATTTGCTTAACATAATTTCATTTGGAACGAATTCCTTTATATAAGGTACCACTGTATAAGCACCGCTTTTTAGGACATATGGCAACAGACTGAAATGTTCAATGAAATATCAGTTTCATACCAAGTATTTATTAGCTCTTGGGTTATGGTACAGTATATTTCCATGTAGTGAATTGGCTTGTGCTGTTTTAGGGCTCTGTTGTAAAACGTTCCACAGGAAACAGAAAACAGACACCAGATCTGGATGAGGATGAGCAAGGGAGATGGGAGAGGAGGTAGGGGAAGTGAAGACTGGGGGGTCACTTAAGAGTAATAGAATAGGAGAATATCGAATATAGAGGTGACAGAAGGGGAATATAAACCGTTTTCCCTTAGGGCCTTATATCATGTATTTACTGATTTTATTTCATTTTTGTAGTATTTCTTTTATTGTTGATTATTTTTATTGTTGTAAGCTGCATAGAGTAGCCTCTGGCTAGATGGGCATTATACAAATCAAGTCAAGTCAAGTCAAATAATTGTTGCTGATGGTCCTGCTACCCGAATTGGGACTGTTGGTGATGTTTTTTGTTTTGTTTTGTTTTTTGCATTTAAGGCTTCCCTCCATCCTAAGGTTTCCAAGGGCTGATGCTGATAAAACCTCATGACCAGGGTGGGCTGTGTGGCGGCAGGATCCACTGTTCTGGCTTTGGTCGGTCCTTTGGTCATTTGCCATCAACCTCCAGCTGAAATCTTTTCTGTGCTCGCATGTTGGTGTCAGCGCACAAGACATGGCCATACCATCGTAGCCGGGATTCTCTTATCTTGCTGGCCATTGCAGTAACGCTGTACTGCTGCCTGATGTCATCACTGCAGACATGGTCAAAGCAAGTGATATAACTGGCATTATCTAAACAATTGTTTGCCAGTCATCTAGTTAACAACCCTTTTCTCTAGATGAATGTGCATAATGGCCATTAATATTAATAGGTATTAAAACCTCCACCTATGCAGGCCAAGACCTCCAATTAACCTTCAAAGTCTGCCATGTAAACAAACCACTTGAGAAATATGCATGTCAAATCTTTTTAAAGCAGATGTTGTTTGAGTTTCATTTACAATTGATTAGGCCAGAAATACTAGCTTTACAAGCTACTACATGTAGGTTGACATGGAACTCTACTTTCAATGTATATTTATACTCCATGTTAACAACACTTAAATCCACTAAGAAGATGTACATATTAGGAAAGCTGCCACAAGGAGTCTCAATACATATTTACAAAGGGGATTGTTTATCAATGAACTGAATGCATTTATTAGCTGGGAAGACAATTTTGCAATACACCAAGAATTATCTAAAAACATTGCGGTCTGGGTCCCTGGGAGGTAGAGCATGCAAGTATTTTTGGTGCACCACTTGGGGAATGGCTGAAAAGTACAGCATTTTGATGGACTGTCTTAGTGCCTAATAGAGGCCACTAATAAGAGGCACAGATGTTGCCTCTAATATTTTTACTGGTCCCAAAAGTTTTTAGGCAGGTTTGTATGGCAATGAGTCAAATGCTTTTTTAATAGTCTGTCCAGGCCGTGTCAATATTTATTTTTCATCTAGCAACTGATCTTTTGTGCCTCTTGAGTTTTTCAAGTTCCCTTTCTGTTCATTTGGGTATTGGGAGTATTCAGTTAAATAATTATAAATTGATCTTGCAGGTACTCTTGTGAAGAGTTTGAATATTGTTGGAAGGCATGCAATTGGTTGATATTTACCGGGTTCATTGCCTTTTTGATGATTTTTCATTATCAAAAATGAGTGACCTGTTGTCATCTTCAGTTGCTATATGCTGATGGAGACTTGTTAAATGCTTTAGCACCCACATAGGTCCTCTTGACCAGATGCACTCCAGTTTTTCACAGCCTTGACTTGCCTCTTAATCATTTCAGTAATACCAAATCATCCATATTTTTACTTGAGTATCTTTACCAATTGCTTTAATCCATGAAGCCTTTTCTTAAATGCCTAGTTTGGCTTTCTCAAATTTATTTCCAAAATTTTTGAGCATCATCCACACATGGGCCTAATTTCTTTTGCTCTACATTTTCTCTTGGTGATTTTTAGAGTAACTGACTATTGGTTATTTTGATATCCCGTGTTTTCTCTATATTATTTCAAGCGTCCATCATATCTTACAATTTCCATTGTAGTAGCTGTTACAAATTGTTTTAATTCTTCCATATTTTCAGCAGTGATTTTCCTTTCTAGGCCATATATTTTGCATAGTCTGCCTTACATTTTTTCATTTTTTTAATTTTGAATCTTTCCAGTGTTTTAGGTTGCTAATGTCTGCACCCCATTTGTTAATTCCCCCCATTGAATTTTCCATTTTGCAATACTGTTGAGTGTTCCTTTCTGCACCCCCCCCAGCTTGTTATCAGTTCTATGGGTATTATGGCAGCTGTGCTATACATGAGCTGGTTTATTTCCATTAGCATGTTCATTGGCATTGTACTGATTACTACATTTGCATTTGTCAGTAGATCCTTGATTGGTTTACTTAGTATTGGCATAAAATGGGGAGCCTTTGTCTTTCTGTGTTTTAGCTGATATGTCTGCCATTTTGTCAACTCATAGTTTCTGGGTTGTTCTGTAAGTCGTTCCTCTGTTGATACAGTATCTTCCTCTATAGCACATTTCTCTATGCTCCATTTGTCTTCCATGCTATGATTATTGTTCTGTGCTGATTTTTTTCTTTTGACACGTGTTCTAGTTCTTACAACTCCAGTTCTGAAAAACACTTTACTCTGGATGATAAACCTTGCCTTGTCCATTAGTTTTTGTTATTCATGTGTTTTCTTTTCCACATTTACACAGATGTCCAGGGGCTATAGTAGCTGACGTGGTCCTTGTTGACAATATACGAATGGGAGGCAGAGTCTCGGGATGTAGAAAAGTAGAAAACGATCGTTATTCTCTGTTAAATCATTTTTAAAAGCTCTGGCTCGACGTGTTTCAGTGGGGCCTTCTTCGGGAGCTAAGCAGAGCAAAATTGCAAAATTACATATTAAATAACCTTCTGTAAAAGAGATATAAATCCCAAGCATTGTATCTCTTTTACAGCTGGAGCCCCAGGCTTGCCTCCATGGAGGCATCGCACACCGCTCACCCATGTCCCAGGGGGGGTCGGGAGAAGTGGTGTGTGATGTTTAAAATGTCTTTAAACATCGCCCCCCCCTCAGGCCCAGCCCGACCTGCATCCGCATAGTGTGGATTTTCAATGATCGCAGTCGGGTCGGGTCCCTAACCCCTGCGATAGATAGGGGGTTAGTGTAACCATAAATGCAACCTGGCTGCTGAAAATTAATGTGGAATGCAGCAAATTCCTTTTAAAATATAATGTTCCAAAGTTTACTATATCAGTGCTTACATACTATCCGGATGTCATATAAAACATTTAGACAGGCTTACCTCTGCTTAAGGATACAGTATTTAGGAAGTACATGGAACCATAGTTGGCAGCTGCAATATTCCATTGTTCTAGTGGCAGGGCTCATAATGAATAATACAATCATTAAAATCATAAAACTGCTCACCTGTACTTAGCAGAATCAGCTAATTTCGGGCTTTACAGACTGATTGCTCAACCACAAAATGCTTTTTTAATGCGAAAATAAATTGCCTTGATCAATAGCTGAAAGAATAGCTCCTCTGAGGAGAAGCTGAAAAGCTCAGGAGAAGTTCAGTTAATCACACAGGTTTTATGATAAAAATGTGTGCAAAGTAACAGCAAGGATGTGCCCATTCTAAGGAGATTTCTAAAAGTTGCCAGGTACTTGACAAAGCTCCCCCTCTCCTCAGGCCTTAAACTGGTTTAGAACCAGCCTACCTATTCAGTTGGATGTCCTAGCTAGGGCCAAAGGGTAGCTTGTAACTGCTGCTACACGTGGGGCATCTAAAATCAATCTATTCATCAACCATCACCACATGGCAAGGCACTCATGTCGAACAGTTTACTATCTTCACTGCGGATTTCCTCTCTAACCCAGCACATTTCTTTCAATAATGTCAGCAAAACCATAGGCAGATAAATAACGTCTGCCAGGTGGAATTGGTTAAAATGACATTCAAATGTCTTCTGTGGCAGCCAAGCCACCCTTGAATAGAAATCACTTGTGTCTTGCAGCTTTGGAGTTACGATACTCACAATGAGACACAATTCTGGGTCTTGGGATAGCAGCTGCCATCATCCTCTTCTTTCTGAGCAAAGCAAACAGTGAATGCTGTCAAAGGCTTATAAGGTGCAAGAGGGCCCCGACAGGAGTGAGGCATAGCTAGTGATAGAGCTTTAAGCAATATCCTATAGCAAACTATGGCCCATGAGTTCCTTGCAGCAGTACACCAGTTTTTTGTATCCTCAGAACCAGTAAACTGCTCTTATTTTTATTTTTTGAGAAACATATTTTAGAAGGTTCCAAGGCAAAGCCTTGAGTCAGTGAAAAATCAAGACTGCACCTAGCTCTGCCCTCCCCACCTTGTGAGAAGATAAGTCTTCCTGATACTATTCCTGTGTTTGAAAATTGAAGAAGAGGTTCAAATTAGAGAAAGACATGCCTTTCCTCCCACTTCTGCTATCATCCCATTCTTCTTTCCCACTTATGTATTTCAGTGAAACTCCCACCTCACACTTCCAAGAACAGCTGCTTAAAAGTGGGGAACCTTAATGTGTGTGTGTGTTGAGGGGAGGTTAGGCACCTTCCTGTATTCACTTCCAGGGCAAGGACAGAAGATGAGAAGAACTCTTCTCAGTGACTGCTGGCAAACCACACATCCCCCCTTTTTAACACATATGTACAGGAAGTATGGCTTTCCATATAGAACTGTCATGCCACAAAGATTTTTTTGTGGTAGGCAGGCAGCCATCTTTATGTGGGCATGGAAATGGACGGAGTGAGAGTACTCGTCTTCAAAGAGCTCAAAAGCACGTCACACACTAAGAGGGAGAAGATATGTTTTATGTTGCCTCCAAAGGAAAGGCTAGATCTAATAAGGGAAGGCATTGTGGCTGACAGAGCAATATCTGTCCCATGAGGACATTTAAATCAGAAAGAAGGAACTTCAAGCTCTGGGGGGGGGGGACAGTTTCAATGATTTCTCCAGATAGCCATTCTCTGTTCCCTATGACATTATATGTTGGTGGCTTCCCTGTAGAGATATCATTGCCCATATTTCTGAGCCCCAAGATTGGTCAAGCACAAAGGAAACTGAAGGCCTAGGAGGGCTGCTTGACATATATTTCCCGGCAGCCCCAGGACCGAAGCAGATACCAGAATGTGCTGAAGAAGGCCAGAGCAAA
>JAHTLZ010000010.1:58904173-58922656 GCA_023846285.1 Phrynocephalus versicolor | reverse complement strand
CCCCCCCTTCAAGCCTCTTCAAGCAAGGCTTGATTTTAACTATACAATATGTACCCTGAGAGAAAGAGAAATATATTCTCACAGGTATGCCTTCCATGGCACTTCAAAGTTTACCAGCAGAATGATCCCAGAAGGACATTTAAGGAATATTCTCATTCCTCATACATTCCTCATTTTCTCAACTGCAAAGGTTTATGGACTATGGGTAATCTGGGAGCTGTTGTTACCATTCATGCCAAGCAGAATTGTTTCACCACCAGAAGAAGAAGACATTTCCCAGACCCATGAACTTTTAGCAAAAGGACTCTTAAAAGGACTTTTCAGCAAACAGCCATCCATGGAAGCAGAGAAGAAATATAGTTAGGTAGTCTTTCACCTTCCCCCACAAAAATGTAAGCCCCTAGCACGGACAGATATGCTTACTTATGTATTCTCATGTATTCATGTAGTTTGAAAATATTCACTGTCTATACCTGCAACTTCTTGCTATAAGTTACCTCTTAGCCACAAAATCATCTATTCCTGTATTGCTAATGCTATAGCTTATTGCTTGATTATTGTTAATGCATCTATATCTGTACGCCAGATATGCCTATGTACCATGTACCTTTTGGGTTTTGGGAGACAGTCATGCTTATTATGCCAGTTCATTTCTTATTGCAAGTTATGAGGAGCTCAAGTTTATATCTCTGAAAGTTATATGAATATCGGGTGCTGTGTAACTCGGTGGGAGAAAGAATGCAGCCAACAGTCCAGAGGGGTACCCACATTAGATAACACATCACAGCCAATGATTTATGCCATGCACTAGCTTAGTGCTCTCACGATGAACATGGGAGTGGGAGGAAATGGTCATGGAGTGTCAGCACAGCAACTCTCAAGCACAGCCATAAGACACCTCACATTTTAGGGCACAATTCTCACATCTCAGCCCAGATATATGAAGCTTGTCTTGCAGAGACATGTCACTCCCTCCTACATAAGGAGTTGAGTTTCCTCTTGGGCCAAGCAATGAGGCCCCTGGGGCAAAAGACCTCTCAGGTTGCCCGGCTTTCAAGGCCTGCATGGGTTGAGCACGAGATGAGTGCCTGATTTCTGGTAGGTTTACACCTGTGCCTCCTGACTGGTATGCAAAAGGGCCACAGCTCTTGCCAGCTTGCTCATATTTAAAAGAAAAGAAAAGGGGAAATGTAGAGATATCATTGCCCATATTTCTGAGCCCCAAGATTGGTCAAGCACAAAGGAAACTGAAGGCCTAGGAGGGCTGCTTGACATATATTTCCCGGCAGCCTCAGGACCGAAGCAGATACCAGAATGTGCTGAAGAAGGCCAGAGCAAACAGGACGGCAGATACCAGGATATCAGAATACATCTGCTCAGGCCCAAGGAAGCCTCTTATCAGTAATGTCTCACTAGCTAGGGAGCATTCTTCCCCCAACTATGGATTCCATTTCCCCTGCTTTGTGTACCTGTTTACTGAACAGATAAGGCTTGCATTCTTTCCCCCCACCGAGGAATGTTTCCCTGTATCTATTGTGCTTACTCTCTAATAAAACACTGGGGCTCAGGCAGCAGCAGGAGAAGGCTCAGGGA
This sequence comes from Phrynocephalus versicolor, assembly GCA_023846285.1. Classification (NCBI taxonomy): domain Eukaryota; kingdom Metazoa; phylum Chordata; class Lepidosauria; order Squamata; family Agamidae; genus Phrynocephalus; species Phrynocephalus versicolor. The sequence continues at coordinate 58,921,063 of JAHTLZ010000010.1, read as the reverse complement.
GCAGAAGGCTCAGGGAGCAGAAGGCTCAGAGGGAGAATCATCACCAGACAGAAAGGGAGAATCATCATCAATCTCACATGCACGCAGCCGATGCAGACACAGAGAGACACTCAGACATCCATGGAACCCTGACAGACAGACGAACAGGAATGCTGCCCTGAGCGCCAGATGATTGCACCCCGAAACTCTGTGTCCTGTGTGATTCGTAACACAACACTTCCCAGCTTTTGTATCAGACTTTCCTGTTCTAAAAGTTCAAAATGACTCTTTCAAGGCTTAAAGAAAAGTACTGTACTGTGGTACCTCGAAGACCAACAAGTTTATTTCACAGTAAACCTTCCTGGATTTCAAACACTCCTAAAGCTTTGTAACTAGCAGTAAGAGCTTTAAGTGGAAACATGCTAGTACTTTTGGTTCTGTGTTTTTGTCCCACCCATCACAAAAGAGCACACTCCCACATAATTTGGGGAGACTTCCATTGGGCCTCCAGGATTCATTTAGTCCAGGAGGTTACCAATCTTGGGTCCTCAGATGTTCTTGGATTACAATTCCCAGAAGTCTTGGCTAGCAAAGCTTGTGGAGAAAGCTTCTGGGAGTCAGTGGTTGGGAACCACTGATTTAGTTAGAGGTGTGGTAGGCTGGTGGCAGCCTTCCAGAAGAGGTTTGACCTCTGCCAGTTATGTTTCTTCAAATGCTGGATTTCTTCTGTAAAGCAGGAGATCTGATGAGGTGGTTTGCAAGACCCAGTACAGTATATGTAACTTTACAACTTTACAAATAGAGGTGGTATTTCCCCTCAGTTTTTAGTACTGGAATCTGCTATTTCATTATGATTGTTTGGCTTCAAAGCCAACATTTGTAGATAAGGTCTCTGTAAAATAAAGAGGGGATGGCACTACGTGTTGGATTGGCACAGAGAAATGTATTTGGAATTGTTAATTAATTTTCTTTCTTGCAGCTTGTATGTCCAGCTTCCTAACCCATTATTGTTTGTGCTGTCCCATAAGTCATAATTTTTTTAAAGTTGATGGTCATCATTTTTGTTTTTTGCTTTGGAATGCTGTATAAGCACAGGGCTCATTCAAAACTGTTGCAAACATATCTCTATAATAATGAAAACATTAATTTTTTTTCTACAAGCAGATGCTCAATATCGATTAAGAGAAGCTGGTGAAAACAAGAAGGCAACTTGTAGTTTGAAATCAACAGGCTTTAATTGAGATATTTCAAGCTTGTCATTTATTCCAGTGGGTCAAATTTAAATACAGTATTACTAAGTCTAAATCAACACCCACCTAAGCAAGTGCAGCCATATTTCCTTAACATTCTCCTGAATTCAGTGCAATTGTAGTATACAGTGAATGCTGCTGTGAGTAGTTACATAGTTCTGTACTGTGCTGCCCATGGGACTAATATGAGTAATGAACATGATTTTTGTGCACTCAGAGGTATCAGTTATGAACCCCTTTAATATTATTTCTGAATTGGGATTGTTGTTTTAGCGTGTTCCCAGAGAATTGGTGCCTAGTGATACCTACCAGTCAAAAGACACAGCAAGGCTTTTCCTCCTTCATTCATTTTTAGAAACCAGAAAACAGATGGATCAAATATTAGTAAAATGAAGGAGAGTTACAAAGGGATGACAACAGTTCCTCCACCTCTGGCAAAATTCTATCAGTACCTTACGGTAAAAGTTTTTGTTTTTGTTTTTGTTTTTGGAAGCCACACTCAGTTTTGACTCCAGTTTTCCGAGTTCATTTTGTAACATGAGTCTTTTTTTCTGAAGAACTGGGGAAAACAGCAGGCTCCCTGCCTGGCTGTTGCCAAGGCTGTTGAAAAGATGAACAAATTACAAGTATAGAATTCTTTGAAAAACATAGGCCCATTATTGCTGAGATAGAACTATTCAAATGTTTAAACATGATAAACACTCTTTTCATTGTTTTGAACTCCTGACACTTCTTCCAGAGTTAAACTCCACAAGGTCAATCTTTCAGCTTAAAAAGGCAAGCTGGATTCTTGTGTGTTGTATAAATTCGGATGGCTAATAATTTGTCTTTGGCATCTGGCACCTGTGAGGATGACTGTCTTTCTCAGTATATTAATTGCTATATAATGGGTGTGTTTACTTTCCTTCCTTTCAATGTTTTTTAAAAATTCTCCTGCTATTGTCGAACTCTGTGCTATTTTAATATGTCTACATAAATTATTAGTTCACAAAAAGTTTTATCTAAAACAGAATTGTGGCATTTGTTGTAGAACTCTGAATTTCAAATTAAACTCCTACTACAGAGTACAAGGATTCATAGAGAGCTGCTTCATGTTTCTGAGGAAGTCCACTTTTCTCATAAACTGGCACTTAAGGTCTCAATAACTCCCTCTGAAATTTGTAAGAGAAAGAGTAGAGTGAAAATGTTTCATTGCTTACAGTCAACATCCTCTCTAATTCCCTTCTCTACTGTGAGGTGCTCTTTGGCATGTATGCATAGCATACCTTAGAAGAAACAATACTTGCAGCTGTAAACAGATTGACAGCAAATTAAAAACATTGCTGTACACAGATTAAACAGTGGGAAATGAACACTTAACGGAAATGCAGGGCGATTTGAATTCAGAGGCAAAAGGAAACAATTGGCAAGGGCAAGATAGACTATAGTCATTCAGAAAGTCCCTCCTACTGAATCAAACTACGTATGTAAGGTTGTAAAATGTGAATAATATGGACAGCTGTATTCTTTAGTGACTACAATATGCTAATGTATATGTAAAAGAACTCAAATGTATGATCCTTAGACCTATTTTCATCAGGTGATACCATTCAGTTGATCTGGTGGCCATACTGTGGTGAGTCAACACTTACATACATGTCATTGGTTAAGCGACTGTGCTCTGTTGGATCCAGGATTTAATGAAATTATCTGTGCCAAATGAAATGTTATGAATGATATAGACATTGGAAGCATAATTACAGTAGTTCAAAAACATTCATCTAGCTTTCTCAGCCAGTGCCTTTCCAAGATCTGGGGACCTTCTAGATGCAGAATCTGTGCTTTACTTTTAAGTTATTAATCTCTTCATTGTCTGCAACTGAGATGTTAGCATTTCAGAATATCAAGGGTTGTGGTCTGGTGAGCTGAGTACAAAGACAGTGAAGTGGCATGTTGAAATTCACTACACTTCAGGAAAACTGCTGCCACAGAACTGGAAAGAAGTATAAATTCACCCATCCTGTGGGTGAGGCCAGCTGCATGGTTGTCTTATCAAACTGGGACACCCTGCTCTTAGTACCTGCATAGGAAAAACTCATGAAAACTCATGGAGGGAGAAGATACCTATTCAACTATATAGTCGAACCCTACTTATGTGGTTGGATTGTTTAAATGTTCTCTCGGTCGTGTAGGAGCTCTTAATGGATAAGCAATTCTTATGTGGCTGAGGTAAAACACATAAGGCAGAAAATTGTGAAGAATATAAGTGTTACCTTCTACTCAAAAGAAGAATTCCTGACATTATATTTCAAGCTACAATGAACCACTTTTTTTGAATAAATGAGATGAAAATGTGGGAAACCTCTAGCCATGAAAGTAACGAATGAAAGAAAATGAAGCTGTAAAGATCACTGCTAAGTCAGCGAGGCTGATTAGTTATCCATATGAAATACTATGCTGGGGATGCAAAGCTTGTGGCAGGCTTAACTATTTAAATGTCTGAAGCTAGAGCTTGCAGGAACCATTCTGAAGGAATACACAACATAGTCTGAAAGTGAAGCATTTCATCCTGTTATTTTGAGGCATGGCAACCCTGCTTAGAAAGCAGACCAGCCCTGACATGGGGGCTCAGTTTAGCATTATGCTTTTGTCCTATTCGTGCATCTCAGAGCATGAAAAAAAAACAGATTTGAGACTAATGGGAAGCTGAGGCCATCCATAACTGAGCAGGTGTAGGATGATAAATTGTAAGGCATCATCGTGGTCCTATTATTGTGAACCACTTTGAAAGAATACAGTGGTTAATCATAGCCAAAGCTGAAAAGAGGCTGAGTAAAATCAAGAAGGATGTACTTCTCTGTCTGGTGTGGGTTAGTGATTGAGACTCAGACTACCTTAGCCTTAAAGGCAAGTCAAATCAAAAAGCAAAGTGTTTTAATTCTATATCGCCCTACAGTGATTAAAGCACTCTCTGGCCAGTTTACAATTTAGTTATACAGGCTACACATTGGACTGCCACCTGAGCTGGGTACCCATTTTATCAAACTCTGAAGGATAGAAGGCTGAACATGGATGGTTGTTGCCCAAGTATGGATTATTAGATACTGGAGATAAATCCTCTAGTGTGTTGGGACTGAGGGAGAATTTTGTCATTAATAGTCCACAGCCTCTTCCAAGCTTGTCAAGACCAGCCCTTTCTGCAATAAGGCACTCAACATTGCTGTCACTCATCTATCTAGTCCAGCCTGGTTGCTCTTCTTAGGCAGATAAGATACAGGTTAAGTACATAAAATGTTGACTCCACCTCATGGGCTGCCCAGCCATATTTTAAAAGGTGGCTCAGCATCTCCTCCTTTTCAAGCTTAACTTTGGTCTGCTACAAAGAAAGGGAGTTGGTGACATTTGAGCTAGAAAACCTAAATTCAGCAAGGGTATACCACTGGATTATGCTATTTATATCATGTAGAAACTCTGAGAGATTAATGTCACACAGTTGATTCCAGGAATGACATCAACGATGGGAAAAACTTTCTCTTGAAACAAAGTACCACATCTAAAGCTACAGTACATGTCTCAAAGTGCTGACCTTTTTATGTACTCCTAGAGATGTCAAACTCTGCTATGCTATAAATTTCTTAAAACAAAGGTGTACAGTACGACTCTTGAAAACATGCTTCAAAATGTAGGTCAGGTATTGCATAATTGAATTCTTCATGACTGAATTTTTAAGGTATAGGTATCTGGAACAGGAACACACACTTTATTGCCATTGTACAAGTACAAACAAATTTAAAAAGTGCCATCCAGTCTGCACAGCATTCATTCCTAATATAAAAATTCCAAAATATAAAAACCTACTGTTTAAAACAAACATCCATACACATGCTCCCATTCTCCCACCCATTCTCTCATCATTTGTACCCATTTAGAACTCTAAAACATAGACCAACCATACACACCCACTAACCCTACCGCCCTCTCACCTGACAACATTCCCACCCAATACAAGAAAACTACATATTAAAAGCACAACATGTTCCCCCCCACACACAACCCTGTTTCTTTCTTCACTCAAAACTGGGAGATCCCACAGCAGCATCTAATCATTTGTATGGCACTCCCTAACTTCCAAGTAGTATTACTTAGTGCTATATACTTCTAAATGAATGGTGATCACATCTGTTTTTGCCATTTTTCTGTTTCAGTAATCTTAAGTAAACAAGCATGTCTTCTATCTCCAATTTACTTCATGGCATGAGACTCCCATATTGATCAGATTGATTATCATTGCAGGAAGCAAATGCAGAGACTCAAGGCTTCTTTGTACTTCCCACTTCATCTTGTAGTTCAATTCGATTCACATCCATTCTTGTGACCATGCTAAATTATAGGCCTAAAGTGATGTTATATATAGCCTATAATTTGAACTGAAAGCAAGTTAATTTTCAAAAACGTGGACCGAACCAGAATTTTGTGTTTGCAAAATCACTGTTTAATGGCATCTTGAAAACCAATAAATAAATAAAGCAATACTTGCTCAGGTAAGCAAAGCTCATGCTATGAGATGTCATATTTTTATTAATTAAGGATTTTCCTCTTCTAATTTCCGCTTCTAACCATAGGCTATTCATAATGTCTCTTTTTGTCCACAGTAATATTGTCTTCATGATGCCAATGCACAGCCGAAAAATGGGAATTTTCTAGGACATGTAGATCAGATGTTGAAAATCCAGGGATTTTCCTGGATTTACATCAGTTTTTAGAGACAACATTGCATGAATTCCACAGAGAGAGCTCATTTGTGTCATAGCACACAAGCAAAGTAAGCTGATCCTGTTAGAAGAAAACACAACACTGGATGGCTGAAACTTGCTATTGTATTAGACACCATCAAGCTGCATCTGACTTATGGAGATGCGAACAGGGTTTCCAAAGTATGTGAGACATTCAAAGAGGGGCTTTGCCATTGCCAGCCTCCTTGGCTGAGCAGGGATGTTGTGACTTCACTCCCTTTCAGAGACTGGGTTTTCAAAGGCACAACTGGGTTTATTTCGACATCCCACCGCTGTGCCACCAAATTGTGATGACACCTCCCTTTTACACGTGTAATTGTGATGGAAATGGTAATGCTGCCAGTGCCACCTTTTATTCACTTGGTAATGCTGCCACCTTTTTAAATCATCGCCTTATGAATTGGGACAGACTCAAATGTATAACATAAAAATAATAATGAAGTTTATTGAGAAAATAAATAAATATAACAATGACAAGTTGGTATGTGTTGCCTTTAACATAGAATAGATTTAATCAACTCTTCAAGCCTCCCTGTCTTTAATAACTAGTAAACAGTAAAGCCCTCACTGCCTGACTGAACTCTAACAGAGCTGTGCTCTCCCAGCTCTCTTACCTCTCAACTCTCAACTCAACTGCCTCTCCCAGACTAGGCTCCACCCTTTTTATAACATACCATCCCCCGCCCTCCTGCTGGGATTGGCTGATTATTTGCATATGCATTACTCCTGTTTCCAGGGTGTTGTCACAGATGTCAACCCAGGTCTCCCTGAGTCCTAGTCCATCACTCTTATCTACTGTACCACACTGGGTTGCAGTGTTCATCTCATTAAAAATCAGGAATAATACCATATATTTTATTTATGATTTATTTATTAGATTTTTGTACTGCCCATCTGGTGGTGAGGCCATTCTGGACGGTTAACAACAGTTAACCAATACAATACAACACAGGAGAAACACATATAATTCATGGAAAAAGAAAACAAAACAAAAATGCAGTAAATATAATTTTAAAATTAAAATGACATAAAATAGCACACAAATTCAAACCTATGTTATTGGCAGGCAGATCAGCTAAAATCGTGCTTTAGTGGGTGAACTAGATTTGTATTCGAGGGAATGCTTGATTAAATAACCAAGTTTTCATTTGTTTTTTGAAAACAGCCACAGAGGTGGGCCGGCAGATGTCCGGTGGAAGGTTTTTCCACAGGCAAAGGGCAATGGTGGAAAAGGCCCTATTTCTGTTTTTTTCTTTTCTTTCAGGTCTCTCGTGGTGTTAATTACATCAAACACCAATCCTGGGAAGATTGGATATTACGGGCAGCTTTGGCTGGGAGAAGGTCTCTTTAGCTTGAAATCTCACAGTATAATTCTGCTGGGGTAAACAGGCAGGTCTGATTTTGAGCACCATTAAACCCAGAGACTGCCACGCCAACTGCCACGGAAGCAGTTGCAAAACTTTCTGCATGGGTAACAGGGTGCAAATGTGACAAACAATAAACAATACAATTGCATTTGACACCTGACTGTCCTGTACATATTTGGGTATACACTTATAATTTCATCTTCCCGGTTTGTAATTTACATAATGGTTTGTTAATTTGATCACTCCTGTTATTGAGCAACCCCTCAAGGGCCATTGATGACCTTCATTTCACACTTCGAGAACAGGCTAATGGAAATGTTATCCAAAAGTTCAATAGCAATTTCTCATATGCTTTCCTAGTAGAACGTCTACTGCTATTTCATGGCTGAACTCTTAAAAGAAGGGTTCTACATCCCTACATGTGACATGGCCCATGCATTTTATAACACCTTTTTGTGATTCAAAATAAAGGATTCTTCCATTACTTGTAGAAATTTTCTGTACTACAGGAATCCGTTACAGTACTTTAAACATTTCTGATGCACAATGCGGGTTACCAATAATCTACAGGCTTGACCTATAGAAGCTTGTTTTATTTTTGGTTAAAGTTAGAACTGCAACCTCATTACCTGGAAACAAATTAGTTCCTATCAAAGCCAACAATTGATATTGCAGTCATTCAGTGGTGTGGAAGCCTTCCTATATGAAGTGGGTCTCTGTGTTGTAGACCTTGGTCACCTCAACTCTTAGGTTAGGTCATTCCATAGCCTAGATCAGTCTTTCCCAAAATATCCAGATGTTTTAGACTTCAATACCTGCCAGTCTCAGCCAGCACAGCCACGATTTTCGAATGATGGTAGCTAAGGTCCAAACACCTGGAGAGCATCAGTGCATTGAAAGCTATTCTAGATGTTAGAGTCCTGTTCCCCTGTCTGGTGCTTGAACCTTCAGGATTCTTCTGCCTCCTATCACTGCTGCAGTGACAGGACTCCTTCCTGTAGATCTGTATTTGTGTGTGCTCATAAGAGTCAGCTTTTAAATTACGGCACAGGCTTGCATTAACCTTGCTCATTGGGTCTTTTGTTAGTTTAGACCCATGTGGCTACAATACTTAATGCACAGTCACACACTGTAGAGGTATTGGAGTTCTCATAAACATCTCCAGTTTTGATATTTCATTTTTATTGCTATTTTTCCTCATATCTCTAGAGAAAAATTCCAGTGTGATACAACTGAATATTTCCAAATGATACATTCTAAAAATATATCCTGTGGCATTTGAAAGATATTTCCCAGCAGATGATGAAAGTTACAAGCAAGTTGAACAATGTCTTATTCTAGTTCCCGGCAGGCTCCACTAGGATTATTGCACATTATTTTTACACTACATTTTTAGAATTCTCATTAACCTTTTTTTTTTTTGTCAAGGTTATACAAGACATGCTGTAAGTTCACTTCATGCCTTTGTGTTTCTTGAACAATTTGACACATAAATGACAGTCATATACTTCTTATTCAAAGGGCTTGGAAAACAAGTATTTGATGCCATTTGCGATATTCTCTCTCTTTTCTGGCCTTTTTGGCTTGTTTGTGTCTCTTGCCTTATCTTCTGTACTTCTTTAGGGCAAGTCCATTGTTAATCTTCATTGGTGCAAACCCATGGGGGGGTTGGAATAACAGGTCAGAGCTCTTTCTGGGGTTTGGAAAAACATATTATCCCCACACTGAAGTTTGAAGATATCTAGTGCTCTCATAAAGTATTCTGGAGGAGACATCCTTCCCAAGAGTTTGCCATTCATTTCTGATGACCTTCCTCTCAGCACGGGTCATGGCACTAAAATATGTTACTAGGGATAACACATAAGGGCATTTCTAATGAGACACTATTACAATCACTGTACAACCCTAAAGAAATAACATGGAAGACGGTTGCTGGGTGCATCTGAATTCGATTTTGTGTAACACTTTTCCTATGTGGATAATTAAATATTCATATTTATTAATCTCTAGTAAAAGAAATATGTTTATGTAGCAAAATGTTACTATAATGTTGATTGATATAAAATACTGTAATGCCACATCCTAGGAAATTATATTTTTGAAGATTCATAGAAATCTTCAAGATAACAATTGCCTATATTTCCTTAATTCCCTTCTGTCACCTCTATATTCAATATTCTCCTATTCTCTCACTCTTAAGTGATCCCCCAGTCTCCCCCTCCCCTCCCCTTCTCTCCTCCCTCTCCCTTGCTCATCCTCACCCAGATCTGGCGTCTGTTTTTTGTCTCCGGAAGAATTTTTCAGGACAGAGTCCTAAAACAACACAAGCCAAATCACTGCATGTAAATGTACCATACACTCAGTGAATAATTTGCATGAGCCCATGAATATTTAGTATGAAATTCAATTCAACATTTCATTCTGTCACCATATATCTAAAGAAGTGGACTAGGGTGGCGCACTGGAGTTTTGTCCCAGAGTACCAAATTTAGGACACACAGTGTGGTGTAGTCCACAAAAGCTTATATTAAAATATAATAGTTAGTCTTTAAACCACATGTTTTTGTATTTTGTTTTGCTTTGGTTTTTTTTTTTTTTGGATATTTCATAGAATAATCTGTGTTTCATGCACATTTTCTTCAGTGTTCAGTCATTCCTGTTGTTTCACATCAGCAGGGTTGTAACTAGGGTGGCGCACTGGAGTTTTGTCCCAGAGTACCAAATTTAGGACACCCAGTGTGGTGTAGTAGATAAAGTCTAGGACCCCGAAGGCCTAAATTCAAATCCCTTCTCATCCATGGAAGTTCACTTGGGAGATGGAACTGGTACAATCATTCCTTAAATATCTCAGTTGCTCTGAAAGCTCAGTGAGGGTCACAATGTCAGCTCTGACTTGATGACCCCACAACAACCAAAGTTTTTAGAGAGTGTGCTCCTTCCTTTGCCATCTACGGTAAAGGAATCCCCAAAGAGACGTTTAGGATCAGCTGGGTAGCCTGGTCTAGTATCACAGGAAAAGATGGGAGGACATTGATTAAATCTCTATGGCACCCAGTAGACCAGGAGCAGAGGAAAGGTGGTGCATGACATAGTAACCCTAAAAGAGGAGGCAGAGGTTGTCCAGGGGGGCAGCTTGTCTATCAGGATTGTGAGCAGACCCAGATCGTTCCAATCACAGCTTTGGTAAACCAGGCCTTTGAGTTGGGCAGTACAGAAAATCAGCTTATCAATATGCATGGAATGCTGAACAATGTTTGTCCATCTGTTTGAGTGCCTGCCTTTCTGTTTTAAACTCACATGTGATTTGTTTTGCAGCTCTGACTGTGCTGCTAGTCCCATGTGGAGGAGGCAAAGTGTTTAGTGTTATGATTACTTTTCATATTATTTTCACATCATGACTGATGGAGTTAATCTAGGTGTTTATTTGATGCTACATGCCCCAGAGTGACAAAAATGCTCTGTGCATAAGGCCACCCCCACCTACCCAAAACACACTCTGGCTACCGCTTCAGGCCATTTTTTTCCTTTGCAGCAACACCATGCTCTGATTTCCTTATTGTTGGAATATTTAGCAAGATTTACATTTCAGCCATTACAGGGTTAATGCGAATGTAGAGTATTATGGGCTGGATTTAATGTGAAGAGTGAAGCCGATTGGTTGTTGAGATCACACCACTTGGAATGTTCTGGTAGAGGTCTAGTTAGTGCGTGTGCCTTGTATTCTGAGAGGAGAGAAGCATGTTCCTAGCTTAGCAAGATGGCTGTTAGAATAGTTATAGTTAGAAAAGCTCCCATGTACCCTTCCCTTCTAGTTAAACAAATAGTTCTTTTTCATATAGTAACACAAGAGGTGTTTCTCTCATTAAAGCAACTAAAATCATATGCAATCACCAATCCAACAAAGATCCCCAACAAATATATATGTTATATTATGTTCATTTCACAACAAAGGAAAAGGTTAATGCCGTGTACATTGTCAATTTGTAGGCCTCTTAATTTGCTTTGATGCACCATTCATGTTTAGATTTAGCCAAGATGGATGACACCTATCCCAAAGGCCAGCTACCACATCTATCTGTTTCAGCTTAAAATTTTTGTGCAAGTGTATCATTTTGTTATAAATAAAAATTAATATATTTTAATTTGCCTCATACTATCTAAGATCAAATACAGTGGACCCTCGTATAACAAACGGTTTATATAACATAAAATTTGTACAACATAAAAAATTCCAGAGATAGGGGAAATTTGCTTAATATAATCACCTATGGGACAAATCTATACAACATAAAATGGGATCACTCTGTTTTCAATGCATTCCTATGGTTAATTTGTATAAAGGAAAATTTGCTTAACATAATTTCATTTGGAACAAATTAATTCCTTTATACAAGGTACCACTGTACAGCTTACAATATGAATGTGGAATACTTGATGCAGTTTAAAAACTCCTTCCAATTAGTATCAAAATGCCGTTAAATAAATTATTACAATAAAATTGCACAGAAGAGACCGAATTTTAAAAAAACTTTTAAAAACAAATGAACACAACAAATGAAGCAGAACCATTAAAAAGTTTAACTGTACCTTAGCTCAGCCTGTGAGCAACCATCATAACAACAACAAAGGGTGCCTCTAGTCTAATTCACATTTTATATTATGCTCCACTGAAGTGCTCTAATATATGTTAACATGTATGCAAGAAATAGAGCTCTGTGTGGGAGCTGCAGCCAAAACATCCTTGTACATACTGGCCTCGTTGTCTGAGTCCTTGACCTACATGTGTTGAACAGGGAGGTCTGAACAAGCAGAGATGCGAGTCGTATTCAAGTGAACAAGGAGCACAAGATTCTTTCAGACCTATTGGCATAACACGGGAAGATTAGAGGAGCCTCTTGGAGTAGTGGTTAAACTGCTGTAAAGAATCTGCTCACAACCTGAGTTTAATCCTCACTCAGGTAGCCGGCTCAAGACTGACTCAGACTTCCATCCTGGTAAATCGAGCACTGAGTCCGGGGGTGGGAGGTGAGGAGACAATGTGCAGCCTGCATAATTATAGTATAAACCAATGAGAGAGAGCTTTAAGCATGATGTGGCTGTCTATAAGCAGTATGCACTGCTTTGCCTGAGAGATGGCTGGCTTTCCAAAGAAAGAAAAGGGCCTGTCTTTGGTGTACCGGACCAGGCATTATACTATCAAGCAAGTTTATTATTATGAATAAAAGAATTGATGACTCTGGAGAATGATAGACTATTAATTTTAGAAGGTCATAATTTGAGTGCCGCGTGGTGGTAGTCTGTCTCGCTGCCGCTTTTTAAATTTATTTTTTCCAGTGTCAACCACGTGGTCCCAGGGGGTGGGTCGGTGCTTTTTAAAAAAATGTATTTATTTTTAATTTTTTCAGCACTAACCATGCGGCCCCAGGGGCCAGGGCGGCACTTTATTTAAAAGTCCCCGATGCTGGGGGCTTTTCCCCCCTACAGCTGAGAGGCGCTAGCTGCTGCGCCCCTTATATATTTCCCCCCTCCTGGTCCTGGAGAAGAGAAGACAGCTTCAAGGTAGGAGGGAGGGGGCGGGGGAACAAAAAACAAAGCAAAACAAAATGGAAATTTCCATTCCGTTTCGTTTCATTTTCCTTTGATGGGTTGGATCATTATTTGTTTCATTCGGTAACAAAACAAATAACGAATAATGAAATGAATTTATTTCGTGCCCATCTTTAGTAGCAAAATGTTTCCATGTCACAGGAAAAGAAGTCCAGGTGCCATGACTGAACTTCCAGATGACCTCACCTGGATGACTGAGAATAAATATTTCACAGACATAAATATTTTATGAGTAATTTCATAAGGAAAAATTCAATTCAAGTATGGGGCAAGATTTGATATCAAGTATATCAAAACATTCTGAGATGGCTGTTACCTTTAGAAGTCCTTACCCAACCCAGTTTAATATCAGTGGGAATGAGATGGCATATGTCACCTACAAAATTAGCTAAAATGTACACAAAGTTATCAAACAAATGTTGGAAATGTAAGAGGCAGGAGGGGAATTTTTATCATATAAATATGACAAGCATGAGCAATTGAGCATATTGGAGAATGGTACATGACTCTTTATTCTCTCTCTTTTTTCTCTCTCTCTCTCTCTCTCTCTCCTCCCCCCTCTCTCTGTGTGATGTAATTTACTATTTAAGCATGGAATAGTAAATTTTAAAGGCAGATTTTTTTAGTGATTATTATGCCAGAGATTTGAAGACAAGACATGTAGTGATTCATGTAATAACTGCAGCGAGAATTTTGTATGTTACATACTGGAAAAGGCAGAGATACCAAAGAAGAAGAAGAAGAAGAAGAAGAAGAAGAAGAAGAAGAAGAAGAAGAAGAAGAAGAAGAAGAATGATGCCTGGAAGTTATGGCAATTGACATATTGTCGGATGTGAAAGCACATGAAAGCTGGGAACTGTTCTATAGAGGGATTTGTTGCAAGTTCGAAAGAGGACTCGGATGGAGAAAAGGTTAATAGAAATAGATGATGAAGGGAATTATTAACAAATATTTGATAATGGGCCTAATTATAAAAATAATATGCTGGAACAGAGATGTAATAAAGAATGTCATTGTACTCTTCCCCCTCCAGCCCCCCTCTATTTGCTTCTCCCTGTTCCTTCCTGTTCACCTTACCTCCCTTCTGACCTTATTATCCTTGTTCTCAGGTTATTTGAATTAATTTTCTTTATTTGTTTCCTTACTTTGTATGAGAAAGAGAGAGAGAGAGAGAGAGAAATGGGTCTGGCTTTCATAACCTTGTCCTTGTACCGTATTCAGCCCTAACTAACACCAGAAGAGCACTAGACATCGGGATGAAGTGGAATGCTTGTATTTGGGCATGTAATGGGTCTGTTGGCTCCGCACACTCTGACTAGATATTGCACTTCCTTCTGCCTGAAGAGGAACTGCTAGACACAATATATGGAAGTCTAGGTGGTTTGCATCCTGCCAGCAGTGTAAGTCAATTTGGTGCCCTCTACTGTTGGGCACCCTTGATGAAAACCCTGTTAACCCTGCTGTGATGATGGTTTTGCTTGTACTAACTCCTATGTAGATTGCCTGAGCAAGGTTGATGTGGTTCTCAGTGAAGCTTGATCTTTGACCTTTCTACTTCAGCAAATCAGCCACTAGTCAGAGACCTTGGGGTTGATTATCATGAGGAAGCCCAAATGATCTGCTGCAGTTTTCCTACTTGAAGTTATACACATTTCAAGAAAGTGCTCTATCCAGCAGCTCAGGTTATGCGGATGAATTTTTTTCAATATGAGACTAAAAGGGATTTTAATCTGTGGAAGCCCTTCAGGAAATGTTGGAAGGAACGAGATGTGTGGTTAGCAATAGGAAGTTCATAACAAAGATATCACAGCTGGGGAGGCTCCTTGCGGTGTACAGAGCAAAATCAAAGCACCTAAAACTCTTCAGGCAATCAAGAACTGTGGCCTCATTAATTAAAACCACATGAGGTCTTCAGCCACACAGTCTGCTCCTTGTACCATGGCAAGGACAGGGAGAAAACCTGGTATTGACAGTCGCTTGTCTGTTTTATGCAGAAAGGAAAGAAGAAATAAGTAATCGTGGTAGCAGTGGTATAGGGAAAGTTCTTTTTCTTAAAGCAATGCCCAGTATATCCTAGCCCAGTGGTGGTGAACCTTCAGCACTCCAGATTTCTTGGACCACAACTCCCAGAATTCCAAGCCTGTATTGCCATTGACAAAGGACTATGGGAGTTGTGGTCCAAAACATCTGGAGTGCTGAAGGTTCACCAGCACTGACTTAGCCAGTCCAGTTGCTGGTTCCTAGTACCGAATTCCTATTCTGATGTGGGAGAAGTTCAATCATGACATATTTCTGTACTCAGCATACACCATAACACGATGCTGTACATGGATCTCATGCTTCTGCAGTTGCAGAAGCCACATGGTCTTATTAAGCAAGGCATTTAGGTTAAAAGCGGTACCACTAACTTGCTTGAAAGGCTATAGAAGATGCAGTGTGTCATATAGGATCTCATTCAACTGGAAGCATTGATGTTTATCCTTTCTCCACATTAGGATCCCCACACACATGAAGAGGAGATCTTAACTTTCACCTCAAGCACTCTCTGCCCCTGCCCACTTCTCCCATCGGGGTTTGTAGTTTGGTGAGCAACTTGGAATTCTCAGCTTCAGAGCTCTAACACACTCCCTGAACATCTACTAATTCAAAGTATATCCCAAATCCTAGGATTCCATAGGGTGGAGCAATCACAATTAATGGAGCATCAAAGTCCAAATAACTATCCAGTATGGGTGCACTCTAAAATCCTTGACTTCTGCTTCTAAGTGAGGGTGAGAAGACAGGTTATGAGAGTCAAGTTTCATATAAAATTAGCCAGAATGTTAGGAAACAGTCCTGACAATTGCTTTGTGCTTGGGTAAGAAGTGGAAAATAGGAGCCAGTTCCTGGGATTTTCCATTGTGTGCTGTCCCTTTGTGAATGGTAGTGAGCTGTAGACCATCTTGGTTACAGTAGACCATCTTGACTGCTGCCATTGGTTTCGTCAACATTCAGGCTATCCTTAGTTATGTAAAGTTCAACATCCTTTTTCTTGCTGGCAATATGGGTGCTATATTGTGCTGCAATTTTGGGCCATTTCCTGGCTTTTTGAATCATGGGTACAGAAGCACCATATCCAGCCTTCATAAACCAGAGGCCTTTTGAAGAACTGAATATATTCTTGCCTTTGTTTGCAAAAAGACTCTCCCAAAAACCTTTACACTCCATGCACTTATTTAACTCTCTTGACCTTTCACTGAACACAGTATTATTTAGGAGCTAATTTTAAATACATCAAAGGATTGTATAAATGTGCTTAAGAAACCACTTGCAAGGCTGAATACACTTGTGGAACCATTAGCACCATATCCACTCTGTGTTTGATGAACAGATTGATTAGCTTTGCCGATGAATTCATTCCAATCTAATAGTGTTTTGCCGTTCACTACACTCCTTCCTCCAGTCTGCTGCTGACTCATTTTGCCTGACACACTCAAACCTTGACTACTCTACATGAAATGTACCCACCACCAACTTTTGAAAGGACTATGCTGCTCTACTAGAGGCAGTGCTCTGATACATAATGTGAATTCCTATATGAAGGAAGGCTGCTGACAACCCTTTGAAGAAGATCAAAGTATCCCTATGCCCTGATTGTAGCTTAAAAGTATGAAATAAAAATAGCTAAGGGCAGATATTTTTCTGGTTTTATAGTCAGCAGCATTACCTACATGCCACTCTTTATAAGAAGTGGATTGTGTGAGATCATACAGTAAGCAGCAGGAGGAGCAGCGGAGCAACCATAAGTTGTAACAGGTGTGGCGTTGAGAAGGAAGATTGCAAAGCATACATTCTAAATTGACAAAAAGGCGACACGGTTTCCAAAGTTTTTTTTTTTTTACCCCAGAGCATATGTGCTGTTCTAAGCTCTGCAGG
>JAHTLZ010000010.1:58893654-58904163 GCA_023846285.1 Phrynocephalus versicolor | reverse complement strand
AGAAAGAAAGAAAGAAAGAAAGAAAGAAAGAAAGAAAGAAAGGGACTATTTTCTTTCCTCTAATGGCATCCTGCTGAAGGGGAGTACTTAAACACCAAGACGCATTCTGTCATTACCCATTTTGGAGGAATATTCTTTGCCAAAAGCTGGTGGGATAGCTCTGTAGTTTAGGTATCTGGCTACAGAGCCAGCAGTTGGGAGTTCAGTTCCCCACTGGGTCTCCTGGGAGAAGAGCCAGGCTGTGTAGCCTTGGGCAATTATTTCTTGGTAAAATGGCATTAACAGAAAAAAATTTTTTTTGTCTCTAAATGCTCTTCTGCAGAGACTTGGATATGGTAGATTTTGGTTCTGACATTATAAGGACCAGCTACCATCCCCCTTTCATTTGTACTTAAAGTGGTCTGGAAATAGATTTTTTTAAAAAATAGTACAGGCAAAGGAAGGCAAAATGGTGATATATGTGTTCTTGATTGTGACCTGACTGTGCTTTATCCCAACATTACTAATACAGTGGGCCCTCATATAACAAACAATTTGTATAACATAAAATCTGTACAAGATAAAAAATTCCAGAGATAGGGGAAATTTGCTTAACAGAATCATCTATGGGGCGAATCCATACAACATAAAAATGGTCGCTATTAGGAATTACTCTGTTTTCAATGCATTCCTATGGGAAATTTGTATAAAGGAAAATTTGCTTAACATAATTTCATTTGGAACGAATTAATTCCTTTATACAAGGTACCACTGTACTCATAGCTTTTTTCACGTGAGTTCCTTTCAAATCAAACTTTTATATTTCTGATTCTCTGCATGCTTCTATGTGTTTGGCAACAATGCCAAACAAATCAGGTTCCACATTGCCACTTCCAACTGTACTTAACCCCTTCCAGGCTTGAGTTGTCTCCCTTAACCATTCTACAGATGACGACTCGGAAACTGGGATTTCCAGTGAATAGTTTTCTCATGGGAAAGAGGCTTAGGGAGCCTTTCAAAACTGGGAACTTAACACAGGCAGGGCAAAGGACGCTAACTGCTTGAAACTGTGAATGAATGAATGAATGTTTATTTACGGTTATTAACCAAATCACACATAATACAAAAATTGTAATACAATAAAAATATAATATGATAAAACAGTATAAAATATATTACTGGAAAATACAGAGCTTGTAAAAAAGACCATTTATGGGTAAAACACTACATATAATTAGGAGAGCTCAAACCTCTATCAGTTATACATCTACATTTGATCATAGCAGCGTAGCAAAACCTGGCAACACAATTTGTGATCTGAGGGGACCTATCTGAAAGGAGTAGCTTAGCATAGTAGTAGGTAGGTCTCCCAGGACGTATGCAAATAATAGGATATATAAGCTCCTTGCGTAGTTCTTGATAAAAGGATTAGCATAAAAGAACATGGGTCACAGACTCAATTTGGCTAATATTGCAAGGACATAGCCTCTCTGGGTAAGGGATATTTTGAAATTTCCCATCCAACATTGAAAAAAAGAAAGAAAAGAAAGAAACTGTGATCTGTAGGAAGATGCTGAGTACTCTGTTGAGTGCAATTTCTAAAGCAGCCCATAATATGACTCCCGTAAACGTGATTAATTAATAACTCTACTTCATGCATTATGTAGCTTGATCCCTTTCAAAATTCTGCATTTGAAACAAATGAGTAGCACCAGGGTTACTATCTCCCATAATCGTGTAATTTCTACATGTAATTAATTCCATCAATTCTCTCACTATATATGTTGTCCTTAATGAGACAATTTGTGATGTAGTTAAGAGGAGCAACAACAGTAACATCACAGTGCACATTCAGTGACTAACTTCTGGTTATAACCACATAAAAACTAAGTAACAGCCAAAGTGGTTTTAGCAAAACGGAAATATGTGGTGATGGTAAGAAAAACAGTGATAGGTGGTCTTATAGGAATGTCTGAAATCAGACTGAAGAAGTTACTTGGATGAGTAGTGAAACATTTCAATCCCACAAGAAAAGAAGTGCAGTTGCCATGACTCATGTCCCTGGATGACTGAGAATCTCCACAGACATCATGTCACAGATGGTTCTGTATCTAGTAATATAGCTTCAGCCTTAAACAGCCTGGTTGTTGTGCCTCTTTCTAAAGTTATGAGCCTCAAAATTGTAAGGAGGAGCAGGCTACATGGGATGCTACTCCTGCAGCCCTTTATGCCTCCTCCCAGTGATTCCAGGTATCTGGCTTCAGAGCCAGAGGTTGCGAGCTGAATTTCCCATGATGTCTCCTGTGAGTTGAACTAACCTGTGTGGCCTAGGGCAAGCTGCCCAGTCCCAAGATGGCCCCAGGAGAAGGGAACATTAAAACACTTCTGAGTATTTTCTGCTTGGGAAAACCCTAAAGTAGCTTTCCATAAGTCGGTATTGAGCTGAAGGCACACCCACACCCCAACACAGCTCCTCTAACACTCTTTTTTCTGGCTTGTAGAAGGGTATAGGAGGAAATTTTGTACCTCCAGGCATCTTTACATTTTTAGAATATATATGTTTATGCCTGCTAGAGGATGCAAGAGGCTTTTTCAGTTTTTTTTTAAACTAATTAAATTGGATTTTCAGTTAACAAAAATCCATTGTAATTACATTGACAGTATGTATCCACTGCATAATTTTTCTAAAGCATGAAAATTAGGCTTCTCCCCTTGGGCATGCTGACAAATCTGAAAAATGACCTTCAACCCTGCTGAGATTACACTCCCAAACCAAATCTTACATTTCTATATCCACTTCAATTCACTCACCATCAGGATCGCAGCAGATCCCTGTATAAAACCATTGTATGTAATTTTTGTTCTATTAACAGAAGCACAAGGCAAAACAAAACTATAATATCTACCTATTTCACTGTGCAACCCATCGTCCACTCAAAACTTATTCCATGAAAATCCTTAAGATATCAATCTTCCCATTTCTTACCAGAAATACACTGAATCTTCTGCCAGTGTGTACTTTTCGTTTTTGAAATGCACACACCATTTTCCATATTAAATTAAGAAGATATTAACAAAGAAATCAAAAGGAAGAATGGAATAATTATGGAATAAAAGAGTAATGAAAAAGGATAGTTGTTATAGTTGCTGGCACTCCTTTTCTTCGTAGAGTAGCTCGTCTAACTACAGCTAAAGAAATATAACTTCAAAATAAATGTGCTGCAGCCCTGTTTTACATCTTAGTATCACAACCTTGGGCAAATTGCACAGTCCCGGTGTACTCCCAGAAGAACAGATGCGTAAACCGCTTCTGAGTACAGTCATCCCCTGCCCTTTCGCGGTTCATATACTGCGGTCCTGCTATATTACAGGATCGCAGTACAGTGGTACCCCAAAAGGGATTGAGGTTAGCCCAGGCTTTTAAAACCTTCCCCCTTCTTCTTCAAGCCCCAGGCTCCAGCTAATTGGTGCTGGGTTGGGGAAACAAAAGGTTTTTCTCCCCCATCCCAGCACCAATCAGTTGGAGCTCGGGGCTTGCTTCCATGGAGGCATCGCGCGCCACTCCCCTGCACCCTGGTAGGTTGGAAGAAGCACTGCATGATGTTTGAAATGGCTCTGTTGCTTAAAGACTTTTTACTCAATCTGCATCTGCATATCGTAGATTTTCAAATATTACGGGTCGGGTTGGGTCCCTAACCCCTGCAATTGATGGGGGGTTGCTGTACTTCATACGTAGCAAATCTTGGGAATAGCAGCCCAAAACTGGAATTGATTGCATGGTACATAGTTATTCTATTCAACCCCATCATTACTTCTATCCAGGCAAAAAATTCCTCCTATCTTCTTACTTTCTTTTAGGGACGGGCTTTTGTTTTGGAAGTAGCATGTTCTGAAATGACCCACGCAAGCCCAGATGTTGTTAGGCAGCCTCCAAAACGCAAGCAGCCAATCACTTACCTTCCTGCATGGTTGTATCGGGCTAAAGTCCAACCAGGAAGAACTCTCCTGACATCATCTGTCCTTCTCCCTGGCTCTGGCCAATCAGGAGCTGCGTAGGGAAATGCACCATCCTGCCTCCCTAGGGAATTAGCCACTCCTTCCAATTTGGTGTCATCTGCAAATCAGCATACTCTCTATTCCTATTAGCTTATATTCCTCTCTGGTGCATTCTTGATTTTTCCATTTTCTGTACATGTTTTTCCCCAAAGATTTAGCTGACTTGAAAGACCTTTAGTAAACCATTGCAGTTTCCTTAGACATCTCCCATTTTCTTCTTGTTGTTGGAACCGTTTTAGATTGTGCCTTTAATATCTCACTTTCATGGAATTTTCAACCATCTTAGATTCCCTTCTCTTTCAGTGCCTCGGTCAATGGAATTACAGCCAATAATTCATTACATTTACAAAAATGGCTTTCTTAAAATCCAGGATGCTTATCTGGCTATACTTAGCTTCCTTTTCCTACTGTATAACAAATTCCCCAAAAAGCATGGTCACGCCCACCTAAAGATCCCACCACTTCCACCCCCTTTATAAGGTCATCCCTGTTGGTTAAGATCTAGGGATGGGCATTTCATTTCGGAACCAGTAGGTTATGAAACGAACCACACAAGCCCTGGTGGTGCTTGGATCTGCCTTATACACATGGAGCCGATTGCTTTACTTTTCTCTCTGATAGCACAGAGCTGAGCTGCAATGAAGAAGCACGCTGCAACATCATCTTTCCTCCTCTGTGGGTGCTGGCTAACCAGGAACTGTGCAGCTACAGGCATCATCCCACCTCCCTGACTGATTGGCCACACCACAAAGGAGGAAATATGAGGAAAGATGACATTGCAGCATGCTTCGTAATTGCAGTTTAACCCCGTGTAAGCCTAGAGAAAGGTAAAGCAATGGGCTCCACATGTATCAGATGGTTCCGAGCACCACCTGAGCTCGTGCGGTTCATTTTGTAACCTACAGGTTCTGAACTGAAATGCTCATCCCTATTAAGATCAGATTTAAAATAGCTGTTCCTCTTGTTGCCTCCTCCCCCTTCTGGACCATGAAATTGTCTGCAAGGCCATTAAGGAATTTTTGGACCTTGCGTTCTTAGCTGAGTTGGACTGCCAACATATATCGGGATAGTTAAAATCTCCCATTAGTACTATATCCCTCCCTTTTGACTGCGTGGTCATCTACTCACATAAGGTATTATCCAACACCTATGGTAGTTTGGGGGTCTATAATATACCCCCACAGTGATATCCCTACCATTATTCTTCCCCTTAATTCTCACCAAAATACTCTCAACCTGACTTCCCAGTTGTGTATTCTGGATTTCTTCAACAGCACAAACGTCCTTAATATATAAGACTATTCCTCCTCCTTTATTTACTAGGCCTGTTCCTCTGAAACAGTTTATACTCTCCAATAACTACATTCCAATCATAAGTCTCATCCCACCAGGTTTCAGTAATGCCAATCAGATCATATTTATTTTGCTGTATTAGGAGTTCCAGTTCCTCCTCTTTGTTTCCCATGCAGTGTGCATTGCTGTAGAGACATTTAAAGCAAAGCAAAATGTTCTGCTTCTATACCGCCCCATACCACTTCAAGTAGTCTCTGAGTGGTTTACAGTTGAATTACAGTATGCGGGCTATACATTGCCCCCCCCCAGCAAGCTTGATACTCATTTTACCGACCTCGGAAGGATGGAAGGCTAAGTCAACCATGAACCTGCTACCTGGGACTGAACCCCAGGTCGTGAACACAGTTTTAGCTGCAGTGCAGGCATTTAACTTTTAAGGCTGTGTGTTCCTCTTACAAGCCCTTTGCTTAACTTATTTTTCCTCACAATGTTGGACTGTAATACCCCTTCTCCTGTTCTTACTGCATCATTTGGGTTATTCCCCAGCACCCGTTCTGGATTTCTACCATTAAGAAGATTTTCTCCCTCCCTCTGATAACTCAGTTTAAAGCTCTCCTTATCAACTTTACAATCCTATTCCTATTCCAAAAATATTCCTACCATTAGTGGTGAGGTGCACCCTATCCTCACCCAATAGCCCATCTGAATGAAATATCAAACCATGGTCCAAGAAGCCAAATTGTTTCTGCAGGCACCATCTGTGTAGCCTGCTGTTATTCTTTCCCTTTGAGGGCCACATCCTTCTACAGGGAGGAGAGATGAAATTACTACCTGTCCACCCAGGTCCTTCAGCTTCCTACCCATGTCCCAAAGGCTGTGCTTTGCCATATCATTAGTTCTTACATGGACCAAATTGTATCTTTATAAGGTGTTAAAATGATTAAAGGAGGTGCAGAAATGGTGCCCTGAGAATGAAGCTTCTTTTAAAATGGTGACTTGGTCATAAAAAGATGCTGTGAGATTATCATCAGGTTTCCCAGCAAAATTTGGGAAGAGGTTATACAAATATTGCTAAGGAATTTCATTCAAACCTGCTGGTTCAACATATAAAAAGTTATGCATGAATGAAAAGGTGTCTAATGGTACCTCTTAAGACAGACATATCCAAACTTCGGCCCTCCTGATGTTTTGGCCCAGAACTCCCAGAATTCTAAGCTCAGATTGCCAGTGACAAAGGACTGTGGGACTTGCGGTCCAAAACATCTGGAGGGCTGAAGTTTAGACATGCCTGTCTTAAGACAAATGTCTCATAAGACAAAAAACTTGTAGGAAGAAAAAATTCTGGGAATAGGCATGCTTTACATGACAAAAAAATCCCTATGGGATGTTTCACAAGACAAAAAACCATTCTGCATGTACCCCAGACCCCACCCCCAGGTTATTTTTGTCTTTATTCTAGCTTCTGGAACAAAATTTTTGTAAAACGAAGCAACTCATAGCCTCCAGAATGGATTGATCCATTTTCAATGCATTTCTATGGGAAACTGCCTTTCGTAAGATAACATTTTCTTAAAACAAATTGACCCATAGAGCAAATTAAATATATTTTAAGAAGTTCCACTGTAATGTATTTTTCCATATATGACTATATATATTTTTACTAAATCTGTTAGATTAAAAATTAGAGTCAATTTATACACAGAAGTAATCCAATGAGAGAACCACATAGTAGAGAAATGGTTGTTTTGGACTGGAAAATTGATGGTCTTCTTATACATGGGGTTGTCATAGAGGCAGAAAAATGTGGTAATTTGCAACCTTATGGTAGCAATGTAGTACCCCTTCTGCTGTTCCTTAATGCATCATTTGGGCTATTCCCCACCACCCCTTCTGGATGTCTACCATTAAGAAGATTTTCTCCCTCCTTATTGCCGTTTTAAGTTTGCCTCAAGAGTTCTGGACTCTCATTGAGGACAGGTAGATACCTCCTAGGTTAGCAAGAAGTGGTGAAAACATAAGTCCTTGATGATCCAGATAGTTTGTTCCAGCTCTACAATTCTAAGATAAGAGTGCAACTCACAGAAACCCCAGCCAGCACAGCTGATGGTGAAAGTATCTGGGATTTGTAGTTCAAAAACACCTAGGTTATACTCAAGGTTGAGAAACAATGCTGTGAGTGATTCTTTTCCTGTGATATGAATCATGGTGCAAGCTTATGCCTGCTTGATCAGAAGTAAAGTCCACTGAGTTTCACATTATAGATTCCCAGGTGCCAACAGAACTGCAGCCTTATTACTACCACCACAAGCACCACCAGTATCAGACCTCTGAAAAGGAGGGATGATCATTTCCTTTAACCATAAAGGTCTCTTTCCATCAGTTATGAAGCCATGCCATTAAGTGCTTCAACGTTTTTGCCCTCTAGACCAACAGCCAGCACCCAGCTCCACTAAGACTAAAGTGCAAAAGTGGATTTGTGATATCCATTTGGCAGGGTTAATCGCACAGGTCAATGCAGAGATAAATTCTACAGATGAGATGCAGCCTTTTCCTTTTAGTAAGCCTGAGTTTCAAATTGAGAGCTGGGGACAAGTAAAGTTCTTAGATGTTTCAGTGAGTGTGAGAGAGAAAGAGAGCGAGAGAGAGAGCATGAAAATGAACATCATTTCTATGTGGAACCATTTTGCCTCCATAATAACCCAGCTTGCTGCTGGGCAACAATGTCTCTTTTCAGCACTAATTTCTGCCATTTACAGGAAAGGCTGTTGGTGCCAAGCTACAATTGCAGGATGATATTTAAGGAGCTTTCTTTTAATTATTTTGCATTATGCTCGGCTCTTTGAGCAAAGTAATGAAAAGGAAGAGAGAGGCAAAATGTGGGGTATGGTTACAACTCTGCCTCTAAACAAACTCATTTACATAAAAATCTATGTATTTAAAGTAGTCATGCACAAATATTGACAGAAGGCATTTTCTTTTATGGCTGGTGAAGTGGCATGTAATGTAAGCTGCGTAAGGTTCCTGTGGAAAGACTCGGAATAATTTTTTTAAAAAAATTATAGCAATGGAAATGAATCCCACAGTGAAGGACAGAATGGAAGGGGTATATTTAGAGAGCCATATTAAACGTATCTGGAACCTGTCCAGCTTACCATGTAGGTCAGGAGTTCAAATCCTCTCTGTATCTATGGCTGAAGGGGCATCTGAGATCACCCCAAGCATATGTGGCTGATGTGTTAATTTCCCTGTCACCGTTGTCAAGCCTTGTTCAAGCTGCATGGCCCCAAAGCACTCCCCAAAAGAGGGACCGATAAGCCATTTCTGCATAGTTAATGCATAGAGAACTCTGGGTGGATCATCATAAATCAGAACTGACTTGATGGCACATGGTTATCACCACACTGCCATCACTGCTGCTATCATCATCAAAGGGGTGCATGGCTCTCCATGGAAACAGGAGGCAAATGCAAAGACAAGGCTTTCACATGCATACATAGTAATTGCGAATAGAATGGTGTACCCTGAAAAGATGGTACAATTGCATTGTTTGCTTCAGGACAAAGTGATGTTGCTTCAAAACAGTAAGGGGGGAGGT
The DNA here is from genome assembly GCA_023846285.1 of Phrynocephalus versicolor. Taxonomy (NCBI): domain Eukaryota; kingdom Metazoa; phylum Chordata; class Lepidosauria; order Squamata; family Agamidae; genus Phrynocephalus; species Phrynocephalus versicolor. The sequence goes on along the minus strand of JAHTLZ010000010.1, from coordinate 58,895,240 downwards.
GGAGCAATGCATCCCCCTGCCCCTGATGTGTATGTATTCTGTCACTACAGAACTGAAACTTAATGATTAGCAGAAAGAGGCAACCACAAGGCAGGAGAATTAGGGATGCTGTGGACCAAAAGGTAATTAGACCTCATCAGAAAGTCATGTGCACATTGTTTTCAGCTTACTTTTTCTAATGGACTTTGTTGTGTTTTGCAGATATAGACTCTTCTGTGGAACTTGGAACATAGTTTACAAATATTCCTGCATCAGTTTTCCTCCAAATGTCCCTGACTCTTAAAGAAACTAATCTTCTTCTTTAGCATTTGTCCCACTTGGTGGTGGGGTCCGCTAGCCAGATTCACCTGTCACCAAGCATTCCCAGGCAGTCACCCATCCAAGTACTAACCATGCCCAACCCTGCTTAGCTTCCGAGATCTGGATGAGATCTGGCTTCAGGGTGGTATAGCTGCTGTGCCTCTTAAAGAAACGAATACATGGATTAAATGTTTATATGTCTTTCTTTCTTCTCCAAGTTTATGTCAAAGACTACTAAGCAGTTGGGAATCTACCAAGGTTTAGCTAGAAGGCTAAACATGACTACTTTTGCGCACTGTAACTTCATCTGATATTTTCAGCCAACTCATTCAGTTACACTTTTCCTTTAATCATTGCATTGTACTGGGCTGAATAGCATTGAATGTTCTCTGCCTTCTTCTGCATTACACCTTCAGTTTCATTGATCTTATCTGATGCAATGTGACTAATCTTCATATTAACGAACCTGTAAATCACCAATGGTTGCTTCTGAGGTCAATATCAAATTTCATTTTCACCACAGTGAAAATGAGTGAATCTGATGAGGCTAATTTTGCAAGAGAAGGAAATCTGTCACAAATGTTTAGTTCAAAGTTTTAGCTGGACTTACAGCTATAATTATGTCCTCACAGTCATGCTCATAAAGAGAACATGCACTGAAGTAGCAAATATGTAGCTAATAAGTATTTGAGATAATTATTCTTTAACCAGTCCATATCAGCCTGGTAGACTGCTCATTGCAGGTGAAGCAAAGAGCTTTGGAAAGACTGTATGGCATGTACTAGTTGAAAGAGACCTTAAGGACAAGCAGGCCAACCCCTTGCCATCTAGGAACCTCCATCAAAGTACCCCCAACTAGAGATGGGCACGACTCAGCGAAATTTTCATTTTCGTTTTTCGTTTCCGTTACGCAACAAAAACGAAAACGAAAATTTTCCAGAAAACAAAACGAAAACGAAACGAAAAATTTTGCCCTGTTTTTCGTTTTTGTTATGGCAGACACATTCCAATGAAAAGAATGCTAACAAAAATGAAAAATTTTCATTTTTGTTTTGTTTTTTTGTTTCATTTCACAACAAAAATGAAAACAAAAACGAAAAATGTGCAAAAAACCCAAAAAACGAAAACAAACCGAAACGGACCCCAAAACGACAAACGAAAAATGAAAAATTATTTTTTTGAGTCGTGCCCATCTCTACCCCCAACAGATGAACATCTAGCCTCTGCTTAAAAACCTCCATAGAAGGAGACTCCACCACCCTCCGTGGCAGCATATTCCACTAGCC
>JAHTLZ010000010.1:58861564-58886641 GCA_023846285.1 Phrynocephalus versicolor | reverse complement strand
TCTATCTATCTATCTATCTATCTATCTATCTATCTATCTATCTATCTTAAAATCCTCAAAGTTTATATTTACAAAACAGGAAACAAAATCCAATGCACCTAGGCTATTCTACATCTATTCTGAGCAAATGTAACTTCAACACCATAAAATGGGTACTAAGAACAGACCTTGGCCAAAACGTAGCAGTCACCAATGCAACAGATGTATAAAACCCCCAGATAAATGAATCTGGATGTGTTTAGCATCAAAAAGGGAAATCACTGAATGTACTTGTTTGGATCTGTTTGTTCAACTGATAAAGGATCAACAAAGCCCATGGGAACTCAAGCTCCTAAAAATACTCAAAGAGCTTATAGGGTAACAATTCCACATCACATTAATGTACCACTGGCACTTTAGGCAGCTGGGACAATAAACCATGCTCTTTTCATTATAGTGGTGTTTGAGCAGAACTCTTCCCAATGGGTCTCCAACATCAGAGGGAAGGATGGAAGCCTCTGTCTGCTAATTTCTGACTTTCAAAACCTTCCTGAGCAGATTTTGAAGGGAAAAGGGGAGATCTGTGAAAAAACCCTCTCCTCCCTTATTCTAGAGCAGGATTTCTGTGCTAGACCAGAAATGGCGGCAGATGGAATCTCTGTGATAGCGTGAACTGTTATTGTATACTTTGTCTCCACTCTACCCAGAGGGCACCTTATACCTGTCTCTGCTCCTTAAACCAAAGATTAAGGTTGTACCTTCCTGGCATACATTTATTCCATATCTTTTAGACCATACAGTGCCAAGGTATGAATTTGTTCCGAAGAACCAAGGGTCTTTCCCCCTCATATTCTTTCCCAGTTCTAGCCTCATGTCCACAGTACAGGCTATGGTCAGGATAATTAAATATCTTGGCCACACTATTTATTTTTAAGTGATATGCATATTTTCTGTATCTACTCAGTTGAAGGCTTTATTGTAATCTATAAAGCACAAACTGATTTTCTTCTTCATTCTTTGGTTTGTCCATGTATATTAACTTCCACTTTTTTCTTCGCCTAAATTTACAAGCACAGCTGCATAGTGAGGTGTATCAGCCTTTAGAACCAACAGTTCTACCTTACAGACATCAAAAGGTGTTGACACTGGTATGAACTGGAACCCCTGTTGAGGAATTCTAAGCTGTAGAAGACTGGGACAAGGCTGTGGAGAGGTGGACCCGAGACCTGTCCTCTTCATTCCTTTTACCTCCTTGTGCTGCCAGGAAGTCTGGCAGCCCCAGGGAGGTTGTGTTGGATTCTGTGCCCAATACAATTGAGTGCCTTGCCTTATCAGGGCTTCCAATCATGTAGAAGGGTGGAAAGGACAGTGAGGTGAACCTGACTGTCTCTTCAGATCTCCCCTAACAGCAATGTGAGAATTGAGCGAAGGGGAGGGAAATTTCAAAAACCTCAACAGGACTAGGCTGGGTCCAAGATCCAAGAGTGCAATTTAGTATCGATTACCAGTGAAAACAGGACTTTTCACAATCCTTCTCTGCCTTCAACCATTTGTAGTTACCATAATGGGTGTGGTGGCTCAGTGGACTAAGGCTCCGAAAACTGTTGGCAGCTAGGTGGTTCAAATCCCGGGTGCCACACAGCGGAGTGTGCTCCCGCTGATAACCCCAGCTCCTGCCACTCTAGCAGTTCGAAAGCATGTAAATGCAAGTAGATAAATAGGTACCGCCGTAAAAAGCGGGAAGGTAAAACAGTGTTTCCTCGCAGCCATGCTGGCCACATGGCCGTGCACTTGCACAATACTGGCTCTTTTGGCTTGAATACGGAGATGAACACCACCCCTAGAGTCGGACATGACTAGCACACATGTGTGGGGGAAACTTTTACCTTTACCTTAATGTCTGTAACAGAAGATTTTCGCACTAGGCAGAGCTAGAATTTATTATGCTGCCAGAGATAGGATTCTCCATAGTTCTAGTGGAAAAAGTGAGATTTAAGATAAGCAAGCCATTGATTTCTGGTCGGCATCTTATTTAAAAAAAATCTCCTCTTCTTTTTATCTCTTTCTCCCTGCAGGGGTATCCACTCAATGTTTACAAGCAGGTTTTTTTTGAATATATCTAATTAAGTACAAGAAATGTAGCAATGCTAGTTCGAACACCAAAGTTTATGTTTTGTGTAAGCATCCCCCACTTGGTTTCTCTACTATTGACTGATAATTCATCGAGCAAAGCAGGCATTCCAGTCAACACTCACTGGCATGGAGAAGGATGCATAATGTATATGAAATGAACACATGCCAATCCCCGTATGGGCCAAGAGAAGCTCTCTGCCTACTTCTGTACAGTTTCGGAATGAGCCCCAATGCCACCGTTTCAAATAACTCATGTATTTTTCATGACTTAATCTGGCTGCTTTTAAAAATGCTTTTTCTTTATGGCAAGTGCTTCAAGGGAGTGAATGAGAGCTTGCAATTGTGAACCCTATGGTTTACTTTTTTAAAAAAGAGAGATCAGGTTTGCAATCTTTTATTCTTTGCATACTAAAACCGTTAACATTCTATCACCCTAATCATCTCATTTTTCCCCAATTCCTCTTTGTTAACATTGCTGGGTGGAGCCAATTACACATGCCGTTAGGCTTGCTGACTCATAATCATAATGTGACAGGGCAGATTTTATTGTTTGCTCCATCCATCATTACTGACATGCTAACTCAAAGTAAGCATGGCATAGCTGATTCGCTGCCTCTTCTCCCCATGCAAGTGCTGTAATTTTAATGTGGGGGGTTATTACGGAGCACACTGTCGGCTGTCATTCAGAGCACACCTCTTTTGTGCATTTCAAAATGGACCGTATAATTATACTTTCCACCCACTATATATCTAATATTCCTCACTGCCACTGGGCAATCACAACCAAAGCAACCTTCACGGATGATGTTTGTGTGGACAGTTAGCCACAATGTTCAATAGGAGCATAAAGAGAAGGGAGAAAAATGACTGCTGGGAAGCTACAATGTTAGTAAATATTAAAACTTCTAGCATTCACAGTGTACCAAAAAGTTCAAATTAAGCATTGTTCTGAATTTCAATTTGTGCAAAGCAATGAAACAGTGAAAAGAGGGCTACAGTCCCTCTGTTCTGCTCATAACCTTTTTTTAAAGCAAAATCAAAATTCCAAAGTCCTCAAACCAAAATCTAAACTTAGGTTATCATTTGCATGTTGAATCTGCCACAAACCCAACATTTACCATTATAGAATTTGCAAAATAATACATTATTTCTATGTAAACCGCCCAGAGATCCTGTGGGAAAATTGGTGCAGTATAGAAATATAAAAATAAACATAAATAAATATTTCTGTTGTTAGTTATAATGTTTCAAAAGCAACTAGTTGCATGGCGTGCTAATTCTTCCATTACTTTTTTTTGTTAATCCAACGGTTGCTAAAATGCCCTTGAAGAAAAGCAACTAGAAAATGCTACTAATTACAGCAGTGAAGCAAATTCATTTGTACCCCTCACCTCACTTCTGAAAGGCAATTTTGTTACCCTCTTGTTATCAAATGAAGGTCACCTCTAACAGTAATTGCATTTCTTGTAATTCCTTCCTTCCAAGCTTTGGATGTGAATATCACACATGACAGAACCGTTGGTCATATGTAAATCTCATATGTGACAGTTCTGAAGATTCCCTCAGTGGCCTTTCCACCCTTACATCCTCTTGGACATCCATTTATCTCTTGGAAGATAACACCAGGGCAAAGGTGGCCTCAAAAATACTACTTGACCCTTCTTGTTCTTTGCCCTGGTATTATCTTCCAAGAGGTAAAGGTATGTCCAAGAGAATGTAAGGATGGAGAGGCCACTGAGGGAATCTTCAGAGCCCCTCATGCAATGAGTCCACAGAAATAATGTATGAAGGGCCTCAGTCCAGGCTGGTGGTGCATCCCAACTCCCTGTTTTATATTTAGTCACCCCAACCCGGAGCCCCATCTGGCTAAAGAATTTATTTGCTATATCTCTGGTTTCAACGAAGCCCAATCCTATTACCACTTGTGAGAAGGAGATGTGAGCATTGATACTGGTTTTTAATCACTGTTTTTGGCAAGTGTTGAGATCTCCATCAATGATGGATACTAGAGATGGGCACGACTCAAAAAATGGTGTTTCGTTTGTCGTTTGGCCGTAGAGGGGTCCGTTTTGGTTCGTTTCCGTTTTCGTTGGGTTTTTTTTTGCAGATTTTTTGTTTTCGTTTTTGTTGTGTAATGAAATGAAAAAACGAAAATGAAAATGAAAAATTTCTGTTTCGTTAGCATTCTTTTCAGTTCAATACATTTGCCGCAACGAAAACGAAAAACACAGCAAAATTTTTCGTTTTCGTTTCCGTTTTGTTTTTGAAAAATTTTCATTTTCGTTTTCGTTGCATAACGAAATGAAAAAACGAAAACAAAAACGAAAATTTCGCTGAGTCGTGCCCATGTCTAATGGATACCATCAGTATCCGTGTAGAGGTCTCTGATCCTCATCTTTCATGTCCAGTTGCCTCCTGAGGAGGTCACTACAAAATAGAGATGCACATACAGTAAAGGGAACATTAGTCACAGCCTGGAAAAGGAATCAAAGAAAAGCATATATACCACCCCATAGCGCTTCAAGCACTCTCTGGCCGGTTTACAATTTAATTATGCAGGCTATACATTGCCTCCCAATGCTATCCCTGTTGAAAAGCAGTCCTCAGAATTTTAATTCAATACTGAAGGCACCCTCTGCTATATATATATATTGCCTTCAAAATACCATGAACCCCACAATCACAATTAAAACTAGGCAACTGTGAAAATGTTTTTGATTCTAGAATGAAAATGTTTGTGCATTTTTAATTAAAAGGTAGGATCAATAAACAGACAAAATATATCAACCATGCACCAAAAGTAAAACAAAAAACACAACAAAACAAAAACCCTGACTCTAAGAAACCTCATTGCCAACAGTCTAAAAACAATAAATCTCTGCATTGCTGTTGACTATGCAATATTAAGTAGAGGCAAAGGAAAAAAGAAATGGGAGTGGGAAGCATGAATACATACGTTAGATGGGGTCAAGAAGTGAGTATGTACACTATTTGTATTGCTGTCAGGCTTGATGTTATTAAACTTTAACCAGTGTGGCTAGATAAATGTTGCATGTGCGATTCATGACAAATAATTAAAGAGAAACTGTCAAGCATGACCACATTTCCAATATAATGTTTTGCAGATATATTGGCCCATCAATCTAGTATTCTGAAGCTGATAACAGGCGACTCTGGATACGCTGGCCACAAATGTTCAACCAAATATATATCTAACTCATTTGCCGAAACACTGGAAGCAATGAAAACAATGTCACCTGATGTGTAACATCAAAACAAGGTCTAGGCAATATCTACTCCCAGGGCGCATTTGAAATTACTGCTATTTCAACCCTCCCACAAGCAATTTCTCTTGGGATCTCTCTGAGGTCCTAATTCCGTCTCTTCTGGGAAACAAAAACCTATCTTGCAACAAATCTAACCACATGGAAAACGTAACAGCAGAATTGCAATGCACTTCTACTCTTTCAAGGAACACACAGCGGGTGAAAGACAGCAGGAGTGTCACAGAAAACCTCTCTGCACTAATTTATGCTGAGAATGCAGTCCAGTCACTTTCGGATGGTAAATAGGCTGGATTACTCTTGAAAACACCCCTGCTGTAACAGCTGCTGAAAATAAATGAATTTGCTTACGATAAAACCAACAATTTTGAATTGTCTAATAGGCTATTGGTAGAAAAATTTATCCACAGCCAGACATGCTGATTGACTGGAGATGCATAATGAGTTTACATGTGCATACCTAGATGCTCTGAGCACATCCAATCTCGCCTGATTTCGGAAGCTAAGCAGGGTCGGCCCTGGTTAGTACTTGGATGGGTGACCAACAGGTGCTGTAAGCGTCTGGAGTAGGAACTAGCAAACCACTCCAGTACTCCTGCCAAGAAAACTCCATGGACATGTAGTCACAAAGAGTCAGTCATGACTGTAATGACACAACACACAAACACAGTATACCAAGCCAAGGTAGACATGAACCTTTTCCATTCCATTTCCAAGCCAAAAGATCTCACAGGAACGTATGGCATGTGTTCTGTTGTCTTGCAAAAACAAAAAGACCTTGTTTAAATATGTCCGATGGTATATATAAAAGGTTTGTATATCCATGGTTGTCTGCATCTGCCAGGGGACTGGGGGCTTGGAGCCAATCCCCTGCAGATACAGTAATACCTCAGTTTGCGAGCCCCTCAGTATACAAGCATTTTGCAAGATGAGTAAAATAGTTCATAAAATTTGCTCTGCTCTGTGAGCAATGTCTTGCAAAACAAGCACTGGACATGCTTGCAAACCATGCAAGCCCTCCTTGTGCACATGGCCAGGCAGGTTCTCCCACTGCCTCATACAACTGCCAGGCAGGGCTTCATTGCCACTGCCATGAGCACACAGCTGGAAAGGGCCCCATTGCCACCACTGCACACACACAGCTGGGCAGGGCCTAATTGTCACCACGCTCATGTGGCTGGGCAGGACCCCATCATTGCCATGTTCACATGGCTGAGCAGGTCTCCGTCATCACCGCTGCCATCACACACACATGGTCAGGCACCCCCCCCCGCCACCATGCACACGTGGACAGGAAGAAGCCCATCACCACCACCGCATACATTCCAGATGAGGAAGTGTTGCCCATTGAGTGGTGGTGGGGAGCTGGCTAGGGGGTAAGTGACTGGCCAGTGGCCATGGCAGCCAGGAGCCTCCAGCTTCTTATTTTCACATAGAAAATAATGGAAACTTCACTCCAAAACAAATCATGCAATTTTCTATTATTGTACGAGTATTTTGGTTACGAGAATGTTTACGGAATGGATTATGCTCGTAAACCAAGGTACTACTGTACCATGGTCCTACTGCATCAGAAATTCTAAAAAACACATCTCATATCTTTCCAGTGAGCAAAATATGTAAATATATTCACACTCATTTGTCATGGTTCCTAAAACTCGGAGCTCACAGCTCGCAAAATTGCTGAGATGTGTTGACCTTTGGCTGAGATTGCTGTGGCTTCTGTGAGATTTAGTCAATAACATCTGGAGTGGACATTTGGGAACCATTTATTTATTGGGGCAATAAGACTATGAGAAATATAATGGCTGGCAATAGTCTGTTTTCTTCTTGCTCATGTACTGAGGCTGATTTCTGTGGGATGATGCGGAAGAAAGAGAGAGTGATTGATTTGGCACTGGGGGTCATATGTGGCAAAGACAAAAGTGTTACATGATGGAAGCAATATCCAGAAATATACAAGTTCCATGAAAAGCTTTTTTTAAAAAAAAATGTGGCAGGAACATTCAGTCCTAATTAATTCCACAACAGATGTTTATTTATATATAATTAATATATTAGATGTCTATTCAGAGAATCATGGACTGGTTTAGAACTCTGCTATATTTAATTCAGGCATTTATGATGTCTCTTAAAATTCAGAATGTTAAATACTAAACAATATTTGAGAAGAGAATGGAATGGCATGGGGGCTTGAAGGGCTGTCTGTAAACAGAATTAACTCCTATGGAAAAATGCTTAAGAGATGTTAAGAGATCTGAAATCTGCCACTTGCTGTGTTCTAAAATTCTTTCTTGATTTATCTGTAGATATTTTAATGCACTTCTTAGCTTTTAGAGAAAAATCAAGCTAGAAAAGGGGGGGGGAGCTGACTGAGATTCAAATTCTATTGCAATGGAGTACCCAGTATATTCTGCTGTCTAAGACAGATTGGCAAAGGGCACCATTTGCTCCCAAACTTTAGAGTGCTAGTTTCTTTTCCTGACAGTAGAAATGCAACTATACCAATTTACATAATGATGTATTTTAATCACACTCCTAATCTGCTGCCTGAGATGGTGGTTTCACCTTGCCCCATGATAGGACATGCCTATTTCAATAATGAAAACTGGTTTTCTAGCCTGCCCTGAAGCAACCTTGAAGGCAAAGAAGTACACAACAAATCAGTTACCTAACAGCTGCTCAGTTCTCATACAGTAGGACCCCAGTATTCACTGGGGATCAGTTCCAGGCCTTCCCATGGATAATGAAAACCATGGGTAAGAGAAAACACCAACATCCCCCAAGAAAACTGCTGTTTAGTGACAGTAGCTTGCTTTATGGCTGCTGTTTGTGACAGTAGCTTGCTTTGCGGCTGCTGAATTATAAACAAACAAATAAATAAATAAATATTTTCCTCTGCCAGCTGTGGATAACTGAATCAGTGGTTAATGAATCAGTGGATACAGGGGCCTACTGTAATCTAACGTGTAGCACTCACCCTGTGCTTAGAGTGGTGACTGAAACCAGGGCGCTCTACAGATGAAGAGCTGAGTCATGACTTGTATGTGTTGAATTCTTTTCCCTGCAGGGCTGGGGGGATAACCTAGGTATATTTTCAGGTTAGAACAGACATTTTTCAGGCTGTAGGAAGTTCATTACTAAGAAGACATTGCAGGAATTGTGCCGAGGGAAGGCAAAGGCCACAGTTCTCTTTCTTGATGATGAACTAGTCAAAGGTTTGCTAAATGGATCCGATGCTACCATTCCAAATACATTGTTTTTCTTTAAATATATTGTTCCAGTGTTTCAGTTTTCATAAGACCCTGAGTTGTCAAAGAAATCCAGGCACTAACACACATCATATGGACAAAACCTCTCAATCAGATCTAAAATGAACTGTTCCTCTTAGACAGATTTTCAGCTTCCTCTGTTCATGTATTCAGTCCTGACAGCAAAAACAAGCTAGTTAAACAACTTAAACTGAGGTATACTGTGCAAAGATTTGCAGGATATGTTTTTGCTTTGCTTTATAACAAAGATATGTAGGGTTCAGAGTTTCCAGGGATCAGTCCAAACAATAAAATATTTAAATATAAACAAAGAGAGCTTAATTAAAAAGTCACTAATGGAAAGTTCACACCGGCCTTTTCCACAGTCCACTGGCAATGATACTGACATTTCAATGCATCTTTTAACATCATTTTGCCTCCAAAGAACTGGTTTCTCAAAGAATAAGAAATGGATTTCGATCAATGGGAAGAATTTTCCCAAAAGTTTTGTTTCTTTCTTAATTACACTCATACATATGTAATGGAATAAAGAACCATACTATTTCTGAACTCCTGCATTCATCTTTGCATTGGGAGGCAAGACAGCAGCACAATTAGCCACTCAGCGCAAGACAGGAAGAAAATTTGTTAGCCCCCAAGATATTCTGCAATCCATAGAAACCCCATCTCCTCCCACCAGGTAATACTCAGTTTGACTTCAACAACCTACTGCACCATCTAAATTTACTCTCTCCATCCAGTACTACTGAAATGGATACTGCCATGTTACTGCTTCCATTCTAGATCAACAGAGGAGCAGACATGCTTTCCCCAAAGGCACGGAATAGATCAATGAGTGCCTGCTAACTTTTTGACTATAGAGATGGAAAAAGGAATTGATTCTGCTTCCTTGAGGGATAACCTGATACTACTGCATCTCAATCTGATTGAAAGGCTACAATCTCCATCTGGGAGTCTTCAATCTAACTACACAGATCCAATAGCAATAGGCAGAAAGATTTGTTTTAACTTTTCTGTTTAGGCCTGGCAAAAGTAGCACATGTTATTTGTCCTGTCTCGATTACTGCAATGTGTATCTTCACTGGGTTTACTTTTGAAGAGTCTTTAGAAACTCAGCTGGCCTGGAGTATGCCAGCAAGAATGTCAGTAGGCAATAGGCATTCATCTCGGGTGAAAATCAGCTATCATTTTAGAGAATTGTGGACTTCTTTCAAAGTCTCCTATATATTGCAACTGTTATTTTAATTGGAAGGAATAGTTTGAGAAGACAGTGAGACACAGAGCCTTTTCACAGGACCCCTAAGATCCGCTGGCCACTTAAATTCGGACTAGAGATCTTGGGGGCTTGTTGCTGTTCCTGTGTTCCCACCCCCTCCGCATTCCTGGCTGCTGGCTGCGTGGGGGGGGGGGGAGGAAGAAAAGAACGTGGCTCACCTCCGTTCTGCCGTCTCGCTCTTGCCCCCGCAGCATTCCATTCTCTTAAGTAGCTCTTAAAGGGGCAGGGGGCCAAAAAACAACAAACAGAAGCGAGGAGAGCCCGGCACTCTTAAGTTACATCTGCATCAGGAATTCTTCAGCCCTGGAGAGCAGGTACTTGAAAAGTGTGCTGGGACACGCTTAGGTGGGCGTGGTCGCACTTAATTTTCTGTAAACTCCAGAGCTGGTGGGGAAACAATTTTAAGCTCCGGAGCTGGGAACCATTTGCCGCGGAGTTTAGGGGTCATGTGAAAAGGCTCACAATGTGTATTCTAACCCAGCTACGCTAATTGACTCCTGATAGTGCACAGTGTCAATATTAATTGTAGTCTTAAGAGGAAAGACATTGGTGATGCCAAAAAAGGGGGTGGGCGATATTAGTGGCTGCTGTTACAAAGTAAAGGTAACAAGCCAGAAGACAGCAAAGCATACCCATAAAAACCCTCTTACAAGCAACATCAGTTGCAAAAGATGACTCAGTCTAAAATATTGTTGCTGGGTAATATAATGAGATGACCTAAATCCTTTTTAGGTCAACGTTAATATTGATGTGTAAATATAAAATTTTAAATTTTAAAAATATAAATTACTGCAAGTCAAACTTCAAGAGAGAAGTGGTGTAAAATGTATTAACTGGGTATATGACCAAAAAAAGACCCACCCCAAAGGAGGAAAAGACACAAAGAAATGGCAGAAATACATACATTTTGAAATGAAAATCATTTTGAAAGTTGAATCTGAAACCACCTCGGAGACCATGGTCTTGGCAATAACATCATATAATTTGGGAAGACCCTTACAAGAACTTTTGTTAACATTTTAAAATGTTAACAAAAATTGAAGTGCAGCACTGCTTTGAAGAATATGTACAGTAGAACCCCCATATCTGCTGATTCGCCATCCGCAGTTGGCGAGCAGTGGTACAAGGGGCTGGGATGGTGGCCGTGTGCCAGCCAAGGCAGTGCAGCGGCTGCAGCTGCAGAGGCTGTGTGGCCCACAACATTGGTGCTGGAGGTGGCAGTGGCTGCAGAGATCTAGAAAAGAGCACTGTCTAGGTGCCGCCAACTTACCTTTGCTCTTACAGGAAAAGGCGGCATGAAGAAGGAGATGGCTTTGCTCTCAGATTTCCTGCAAAGCAAAGCTCCACGGAAAAGCCCTTTTGAGGGCTCCCAGCAATGCAGAAGGTCACTTCCAGTGGTAGCCCCAGGTGGGTGGTATTAAAGGAGGGGGGTTCACACCTAGGTCGAGCGCTTGCTGTCTTTGAGATCTGAATGGAATTTCCATGGTAGAAACAGAAACACTCAGGAGTAACTCCCTAGAACACTTGGGTAGGATTTGCTCTGGAGGGAGCACCACTGCCACCACCAATGTTGTGGGTGGGCATCTAAGGGCTACAAGGCTTCCGCTTCCACTGCTGCCACTGATTTTGTGAGTGGGCGCCCATGGGTCACAACATCACTACTGGAGGGAGCAGTGGCTGCAGAGGTCACACAGCCCTTTATATACCACCGGTTGTATGACTGTAACATCATATAGCTGATAGGTGACACAACAGGGCATCATTTTGGGCCACACAATGCAGTCACATTGCTGAACCCAAGGAGACCTGGTCCTAGGTCAGTGTTGGCGAACCTATGGCATGGGTGGCAAAGGTGGCACTCAGAGCCCTTTCTGTGGGCACCTGACATCGCCCCTTCACAGCCATCTGTATTCAGGTTAAATTGCTGTATGGGCACTTTGAGAAAAATTAGTGGTGGGTGTTGAATCGCAGTTTGGGCACTCAGTCTCTAAAAAGTTCACCATCACTGGCCTAGGTACTGTTTGAGACTGCCACACATTGCTGTTTTAAATGCTACAACAGAAAAGAAAGCAAGTATCCCTCTTCCTATATGTTCTCCAATCCTTATGCAAAGGTGGGGAAAATGTGATGTGAGGAAGGTTGGCAGATTATCATGGTGTATGAAGGAAATGGATGATAGAGTGTTGTCTAATTACCAAGAGCTAAGTTAACTGTGGTATGAGGGGAAAGAAAATGGCCTCTGCAGGATACAGTGGTCCCCCACCCATTCGCGGTTCATGTGCTGTGGTCCTGCTATATCGTGGGACCACAGTATATTAAAAAAAGACCCCCTGGGGTAAGGGGGGAAAGGCCTGGGTTAAGGCGGGAGGGCCTGTCGGAGGCCTCAGAAATGAATTCCGGTTCGCAGGGAGGCACTTTTGGGGCCTCCAAAAGACCCGGAAACGCCCTCACATGCCCATTTGGGGCAGTGCCAGGCTGGGGGTAAGTACAAGAACCCCCAACTAGGTGTCCCAGGCCCAACCTGACCTGCATCTGCATATCGCATATTTTCAATTATTGCGGGTCAGGTTGGATCCCTAACCTCCGCGATAGGAGGGGGGTCACTGTATCACACACTTCTATCCCATCTAAGAGGGAACTATGCACACCTTAGGTAAGGTAAGCAAAGCTAAAATTTCCACTTCAACACACACTGCTATGTGTTCAGGTTGGAAGACCCTCCCCTCATTCTGGACATCCTCTTTTGAATTGTGATCAGGTCCTAAAGCAGATTCACTTAAACTGTTTTACTTATATATATATAAAGATGGGGGGAACCCTCATTCACTGGATAACTAAAGCTTCCAGTGTCCTCTTTTTCTCCACTCATTTTTTTAAAAAAGAAATATGGTTTTTGCCTCCTAGTTTTTTTACCTTGATGAATTAGAGGTATGCCGACATTAGACAATTTTTGTTCCTATTTTCAAGGAGACCTGATAATTGGATTAATTTGTTTACAGTGATTTAATTAAATTTGTGAAACAACAATATGCATACTCATAGGCACAATAATTACACCAATGCGTACCTTCCAATCATTGAATAGGGCTGTTAGTCAGTGAGGAAGTATTTGGCAATTTAAGATTACCCTTATTTTCATTTTCTGATTAGTGAAGAACAGTCATCGTCATGTTCAGGTAATTGCTTTATTAACTAGCTTAATTACACATCCTGTAGAAGTGGCAGCTATGTAGTTATTCTACTTCATGGGTTGCTGAGGAAAAAGTGCTAACCAATTGCCTACAGCTTTGTTTTGGTTTTTTCTTTTCTTTTTAAAGTGCTAGAATACTTGCCAGCTTAATTCATAGAGTCATAGAGTTGGAAGAGACCTCAAGGGCCAGTTAGTCCAACCCCCTGCCATGCAGGAACCCCCCATCACAGTATTTCCGACGGATGGCCATCCAGCCTCTGCTTAAAAACCTCCAAAGAAGGAGACTCCACCACCCTCCGTGGCAGCATATCCCACTGCCCAACAGCTCTATCCGTCAGGAAGTTCTTCCTAACATTCAAATGGAATCTCTTTTCCTGTAGTTTGAAACCATTGCCCTGAGTCCTAATCTCTGAAGCCATGGAAAACAAATCTGTTCCCTCTTCAATATGACATCCTTTCAAATACATTTAAACATAGCTATCATATCCCCCCCTTAGCCTTTTTTTTTTGAAAGGCTAAACATTCCCAGTTCCCTAAGCCGATCCTCATAAGACATTTCTTCCAGACCCTCAGTTATCCTGGTCGCCCCCCTCTGTATCTGCTTGAGGTTGTCAACATCCTTTTTAAATTGAGGCACACTGAACTGGACACCGTACTCCAGGTGGGGTCTGACCAGAGCAGAATAGAGTGGTATTATCACTTCCCTTGATCTAGACACTATGGTTCTGTTGATGCAAACAAGAATCACATTAGCTTTCCTGGCCGCCGCATCACACTGCTGACTCATGTTCAATGTGTGGTCCACCAAGACTCCCAGATCCTTCACAGGTACTATTTTCCAGCCAGGTATCTCCCATCCTATATCTATGCAATTCATTCTTTTTACACTACATTTCCCTCTGTTGAAACCCATTCCTTTAGCTTTGGCCTAGCACTCTAATCTGTCAAGGTCATTTTGGATTTTCATCCTATCCTCTAGGGAATTAGCAACCCATTCCAATTTGGTATCATCTGCAAATTTAATTAGCATACTCTCTATTCCTTCCTCCAAGTCATTAATAAATATATTGAACAGCACGGGACCCAGAACAGAACCCTGGGGCACCCCACAGATTTATAAAGCATTTTGTGGGAATTCATTCTGATTTATGAAGCATTGTGTGGGAAATGTATGAGTAGTTATTTGAAACAGTCAGAAATCAAGGTTGCCGTAAATTCTGTTTAAGCAAGTTTTGTATGGCCGTGGTTCTTTCGAAACAGAAAAAAAGCTATCATGTCAGACTCACACACTTAAATGCCCTGTGGAAGTTGGCTGGGGGTAGAATGGTTGCGTGTAAGCTTCTGTATACAACATACAAGGGAGCCGGACAAAGATCACTAAGGTGGTTACTTCATGTCCTTCCTCGAGCCGAGGTAAACTTGCCTCCGTGTTGAAATCGGTTTTCAACACGGATCAAGAAGTGGATTGAAAAGATTACCGAGCTCCAGGACGGGAATCTCTCATCCCGCTTGGAGCGCAGTTCAGGGGGCTTGGTTGGGGTGAACTCGGATTGACCCCACAAGGACGTGAGGTTCCGTTCCTTCGAACTCGGATTGACTCCACAAGGACGTGAGGTTCCGTTCCTTCGAACCAGTCTCCAGCGGGGCCACGAACTGCAGCGAGAGCGACGTGAAGCATCAGCCTAAGCCTGCTCCCTTGTATGACTTTTTAGGCCACACAGTACATCACAGATACCGAATCCATAGATGCAGGGGTGGGGTGGGGTGGGGTGGGATGTCTCCCTGTAGTACTACTGAACACAGATAACACTGGGAAAAACAACAATGGACTGGCAAAGAAGCAATACATTGCATTTCTTTGGATGCAATGATAGATTTTTTTAAAAAAGAAATAGGGAAAAAGAAATTGCTCCCCTTCATCTCCTTGTTCCCTCATAGGATCTATAGTTTGGAGGAAATGCTGGTATTATTATTAATGTTTGAGTTTTGGTGACTTCCACAGGTCATTTATACACATTTTATGCCAGATTTCCAATGTGAACAATTCTATGACATTATGATGTAGTATATTCTCAATAATGTTTTTTTTGTGCTCCAAAGTGGCTTCATTTTCTTAATTACATGACAGACTGTGAAATGCTTTATATATTTTTTCATTACAGAAAGTATCTGAAACACATTCAAGTGTTAAAACATGGGTTACTTGCAGTCATCCAGGTACCACGTGTTTAAACAAGAAAGGACAAAACAATTCAGAAACATTGCTCTTTCCTTGGCCAACATGTTTGAGAGGCTGCAGCTGGTAGGTTCAAGCTTTATGAATATTGTTAAGAGCACCTGTAGTGGTTGCTGCAATTCCATCCTGTGCAATAAATCTGGCAGCACAGCAGGCATCATGAGAGTGCTTGGAACACAAACACTGTGACCACTTATTAGAAAGGGTTGCCCTGCTGTGGACAGCCAAAATAACAGGAAAGCTGATATCCATCTGACAGCAGCTTTGGTTATCATAAATCCACTTCATTCTATAACACACTGACATTCTAGTTTAAAAAAGGAAACACTGCTATTCTCTTTTGAAGAATAAGCAGCACTGAAGACAATAGAACACATCTATATGCCATATCTGAAAGCTATGTCCTTGCTATTATTCTTTTTAACAATCCTATATTTATTTTAATGGGTCTTCATAAAAGGAAAATACCCTTGAAAAAGGTCCACGTTAAGTCATTGGCCAAGTTTCCAGAAACACACACACACACACACACACACACACACACACAAACCAGTCTACACCCTTTTTAGATGTTGGTTCATTTTCACTACTCTTGCACAGTTTTCTAGTCTCCAGGTTACCTATTTGCTTTCCAGTTGCATTGCTTAGTTGAAAGGTATTCACTCATCCAAGGCCCAACTGTGATGCTTCAGCTAACAAGGGAACTGAACTGACATCTTCTAAATCCAAACCACCCACTAGACCCATGCTGAGGTCCTTTGTCTACTCCCCCTCCCCTGCTGCTAGAAGAAATCACAGTTGTCGAACTGGTGGACAACCCCACTCCCAAGTGTGTACACAAACTGAGCATAATGTATTCTCAAAGACTTTCACAGCCGGGATCTGAAAGCTGTCGTGAATTTTTCGGGCTGTTTGGCCATGTTCTGGAAGTTTCTCTTCCTAATGTTTCGCCAGACTCTGTGGCATCTTCAGAGGGCAAGGAGCTCAGGAAACTACGAGTTACTGGATATTACTACCAATTACAATGTCAGATTACACAGGGAAGCAATTGAAATCCACAAACACTAGCAAAGTTTCAACAACAAAGAAGAAAGTCTGAAAATCAACAGAGCCTGGCTTCCAGTAATAAAATCTACAGTCTGCAAAAGGTCAAAGTTCAATGATTCACACCCAGACACAACAAGCAGCAGTTCACACAATAGAACAGCTAACACCCATCAACGACAGAGAAGGATCGCTTCCACCCCGACTGCAGTGAAACTTCTTAACCCTCCATCACAATACAATATCTAACACCTATTCTCCTGCGCAGGACAAGTTTGTCCTTTCCCACAACTTTAAAACTCGACAGTCTCACTCACTCTATACCCCAGAGCAAAAAGAGAACTCCTAACTCCCTGATCTCCTTGCCGTCTGAAGATGCCTGCCACAGAGTCTGGCAAAACATCAGGAAGAAAAACTTCCAGAACACAGCCAAAGAGCCCAAAAATCTCACAACATGTATGAGCATAATGTCCTTAGAAATACTGGTACAGCAGCTATGCATAAACAAAGGATCCCTGTTTTCCTGTGTGACTGGAAAGGCTTTGCCAATGTGTAGTGACCCTACTGTTGTGTACATGACAAATTTTTGGTTTAACATAAAACAGAAAGGGGAAATACTTACAGTGGTCCCCCGCCATTTCACGGTTCATATACTGCGGTCCTGGTATATTGCAGGTCCGCAGTATATGACAGGCATGGCCCCCTGGAGTAAGATGCATGGGCCTGTTGAGGCCTCCTGCACTTACCCCAGGCCTGGTGCTGACAGGCTTCCCGGACCTGTTGGAGGCCCCAGAAGTGGTTTCTGGTTTTCAGGAAATCACTTCCGGAAAACTGGAAGTCGCTTCTGGATCACCAGAAACCACTTCTAGGGCCTCCGACAGGCCCAGGAAGCCTGTCGGTCGCCCATTTGGGGAAGTGCCAGGCCTCAGGGAAGTGTAGGAGGCCCCAGATAGGCCTCCCAGTCCTGATCCAACCCAGCATCCAAATATCGAGGATTTTCCATCATCACAGGTCAGGTCCCTAACCCCTGCAATAGGCGGGAGATTACTGCATAACACACAAAAAGCTACATGCAGATCAACAGGAAACCCCCCCCCCATTTTTACTTGTTTGCTTGCAACGGCAAATTGAAAACCAGAGTGTACCACATGCCAATGGAATCACTTGCAAGGAAGTATAAGCCATGTATGAGAGGACCTGGAAGACACTGACAATTCTCCTGAAATCACAAGCCTAAATATTCTGATAGAAGAAATAGATTAAACATCATTACTTTAAATACAGACCCCGGAAACCTACAAGTGCAAACTAGAAATGTCATATTTTAGGTTACTATTATTATCTTTAAAATCTAATATGGATTCTCTGCTAGATTCCATATTTCAGGATACTGATACAAATTCCCAGTTTTCTGGTAAGTCTGGGCTCAGCCAGACAACTGTTTTCTGCATCCCACATTTAGGGGGAAGGTGTATTTATGATATAACAGTATTCTCTTTCTCCATCTTGTCAGACTCATCATTTTGTCAGGGTTAGAACTGAAAACAGCGAGAATCCATAAATGCCTCTTCGTCTGCTCTGAATTTTGTCAAGCTCATTAACGCCTTTGTTCACTGAAGCCTAGAACATTCCCCGAAATTTTGGACAGGCACTAGAATTACCTGATAATTACTTACAATTGTCAACATTTTATTTGCTAGGACATTAAATCTTGACCTTTAGTTTCACAGCGGTTGTTTGAAACAACTTAAATTGCACGGGAGCTGAAACCTTGTGTGAAGTAAAACAGCTGAAATAAATGCCAAGCTCATAAAGCTGGCAGTGCTGAGAACCATGTGGATAACATTACAGGGGGTGGGAGACATTACCTTGCAGTACACTTTAGAGGCCTCACATGTCTCCTTAGAGAATGGTCCTAATGTACCTTTTACTAATAGGAAGCACATTTGTTTTCAAAACAGTGAAAGATACAAGATGCCTTCTGTACTGTCTTAAAGTTTGTGCAAAATTTAAAGTATGAAACTATGGACACAGAAAACAATAAAACATATGCACAGAGCTACATGATAACTAAATAGAGATGGGCACGAATCAAAAAATGGCGTTTCGTTTGTCGCTTGTCGTTTAGGGGGTCAATTTCGGTTCGTTTCCGTTTTTCACGAATTTTTGCAAACAAATTGTTTTTGTTTTTGTTCATTTTGTTACTGTTTCATTACCATTTATTTCATTTTTTGTGATTTTTTTAAGCATTTAAAGCAGTTCAATGTATTGTTGTAATGAAAACGAAACAGACGTTTGAAGTTTTTCAGAAACAGAGTGGAAGTGTAGTGTACAACTGCCTTCTCTCCAGTTCTCTATGGTTGCGATGAAAAATAGAACCTGTGATGCTCACCAGTGCTATGGCTAAACCTGTGCTATGGAACCACCTCCTGATTGAGTTGCGCCTTGCACAGTCCCTGCCAGCCTTCAAAAAGCCTTAAAGACCTGGCTCTTTCGCAAGGCCTTTGGCGACCTTTAATTTAATTTAATTTTTTTCTTTTGAATTTTGTCCCGCCTTCTTGCCAGATAACCCTTGCTGTAGTTTTATTTTTATTTTTCTGATTATTTTTTTATTTTATGATTATGATTATTGTTATTTTTCCCTGTTCATTATATTGTTCTCTGTTATTATTGTTGATGTTGTAAACCACCCGGAGTTCCTTTGGAAGATGGGCAGTATATAAATAAATAAATAAATAACTGCAGATCCCTGTATATTCATTCTTATTTGGTGTCTTAATTTTCTACGTCTTTCCAAAATATACTACTCCATGTAATATTTGAGATTACTTATTTGGGATTAGTATTTAAATCCAAGCATTATTGTTTTATCCAGTCAATCTTCTCTTCTAATGATGTGCCAAATGTATGGCAGCTTCAATTTTGCCTCCAGAGAAAGTTCAGCCTTGATTTGATCTAGGACCCATTTCTTTCTCTTTCTGGCAGCACAGGATATATGCAGGCCCTAAGGTAAACCAGACCACCTCTTTCAGGGAAGGCAAGAGTGGCTTCTCCTTGTCCTCTGTTAAGCCATGGCTGCCATCTTGAAAAAGGGAAGCATGGTTTTCCCTCTATCGTAGCTTGGGGGAGACAGGGGGGACAAAAGCCCCAGGGCACAGAGTTTTGAGGCCACTGGAAGACCTGGTAGGGTTGAGAGTGTGTCCTGAGTTCCACACACCCATGAGCTCCTCCCCCTCAGGGAAAGGCATTCTGGAGTCCTGCTACTGGCACTGGCCCCTCCCCTCCCCCTTGTAGTCCCAAGCGCACACCCACCCACATGTGGGTGGGTGTTGGTCAGGGGCAGGAGTGAGTGCCTCTTTGTGGGAGGGCTGTTCCTTCAGTGAGGCTGCTTTTGCTCACTTCCTGAGCGGAGGCACCTGCTGAAGCCCACCCCCCAGCCCCCAAATCCAGAGCACTGGGAAGGGGCAGAAGTGTGCACACACTTCTAAATGTAGCCCGTGGGCAGTTTAAAGTAGATTAAAGGAGGTTTTAAGCAGAGGCTGGATGGCAATCAATCGGAGGTACTTTGATGGGGGTTCCTGCATGGCGGGGGGAGGTTGGACTGGATAGCCCTTAAGGTTTCTTCCAACTCTATGATTCTAAGATTCAGTATCTCTCCTTCTCCTATTGCCCTCAACTTTTCCTAGATATATTGTCTTTTCTAGTGAGTCTTGTCCTCCCATGATGTGCTGAAAGTGCAACAGTCTCAATTTCATCATTTTTTTACTTTTAGAGTGAGTTCATTTTTTATTTTATCTGGAACTCATTTGTCTTTCTGGTGATCCATAAAGTTTATTTTTTATGAATCTACCATACATGAGTATTATGGATTGAGAAGTGGTTGAGATCCAGGATATAAAGAGTAGGTGTCAATGGGAAATGTTCACAATGGAGAGAGGTGAAAAGCGGTGTGCCCCAGGGATCTTTCCTGGGACCGGTGCTTTTCATTCTGTTCATAAATGACCTGGAGACAGGGATAAGCAGTGAGGTGGCCAAGTGTGCTGATGACACAAAACTTTTCCGTGTGGTAAAAACCAGAGAAGATTGTGAAGAGCTCCAGAAGGATCTCTCCAAACTGGGGGAATGGGCTACGAAATGGCAAATGCGTTTTAATGTAGCCAAATGTAAAGTAATGCATATTGCGGCAAAAAATCAAAACTTTATCTATCAACTCATGGGCTCTGAGTTATCCTTGACAGAGCAGGAAAGAGATCTTGGTGTGTTGGTGGACAGCTCCATGAAGGTGTCTACCCAATGTGTGGCAGCGGTGAAGAAGGCCAATTTCATGCTAGGGATTATCAAAAAGGGGATTGAAAATAAAACAGCCAACATAATAATGCCATTATACAAAACAATAGTAAGGCCGCACCTGGAGTATTGTGTACAATTCTGGTCATCGCATCTCAAGAAAGACATAGTGGAACTGGAAAAGGTGAAGAAGAGAGCGACTAAAATGATTACTGGGCTGGGGCACCTCCCTTATGAGGAAAGGCTAAAACATTTGGGGCTCTTTAGTCTGGAAAAAAGGCGCCTGAGGGGGGATATGATTGAGACGTACAAACTAATGCAGGACATGAGTAAAGTGGATAGAGGGAAGCTCTTCTCCCTCTCACGAAATACCAGAACTAGGGGACATACCCTCAAATTGAGGGCTGGGAGAGTAAGAACAGACAAAAGAAAATATTTTTTCACCCAGCGCGTTGTTAGTCTGTGGAACTCCCTGCCACAGGATGTGGTGATGGCATCTGGCCTGGATGCCTTCAAAAGGGGATTCAACAGATTCCTGGAGGAAAAGTCCATCACAGGTTACAAACCATGATGGAGATGTGTAATCTCCAGGCTTAAAACCAGGGTACTTCAAGGGCCAGATGCAGGGGAGTGGTATCAGAAGACAGATATCTAGTTTCATGCATTCCCAAACGCATCTGGTGGGGCCAGTGTGAGGTACAGGAAGCTGGACTAGATGGGCCTTTGGCCTGATCCAGCATGGCTCTTCTTATGTTCTTATGTTCTTATGAGTAAACATACTTTATGTTTATAACCACTTATAACCTTGTGTTTCTCTCCTTGTGTGATTGCCTTGACACTATGTTATCAATGTTAGTTTCCATCCTGCATAACTTTTAGATGGTCTACCGTACATGATTACATGGAATTTATACTCTTTTCTTTAACTGCTTGCGTTCCCTATTTGCTTAATGTTGCCTTTTAATGCTGTAAGATACCTCTCAGTGTCTTCAAACTTCTTAATTGTACTGGACAGTATATCATCCTTCATTACCTTCTCCAAGGAGAAAGGCAGGGTAAAAATACTCAAAAACAAAAAAACCCAAAGAAACGAACAAAGAAACCAAGTTCTCCAGCACTACATTTCACACAAATCAATACTCTTTCTCATCTGCTCTTTCTATCTCCATCTTGTTTGCTCATGCATTGTAACAAGAATTAGTAAGACTATTGATGATCTCGAGCCCGTCTTGACTACCTTTTCTAATTCCTTCATATCTGGCCCTTCCATGTTTATTGTTTTCTGATTTCTTGCCTACAATCTCAATTTGAAGTGATGACTGAATCAAGGTCAACTTTAACAACTGGAATACAGTGGTACCTTTACAATATTAATCCATTCCGGTGGCATCTTTGGAAGTTGATCAAGTCATAAGTCGAACAGCAGTTTCCCATAGAAATGCATTGAATTCAATTAACCTGTTCCAGATAAATAATCCTTATTAACAGATTAATAGGTTTTCAATGCATTTCTATGGGAAGGCTGTACCAATCCCCCTAAATCAAGGGCAGCTAAAGGCTGCTTTCTGCAGCCCTGCCAGACAGCTGACTTTGACAGGTCAGATGTGTCAAAATCAGCTCAGGGGGTGGGTTGCAGAGAGCAGCCTTCAGGTGCACTTCATTGAGGGAGAAGCCTGTGCGCCTTGTAAGGGAAGCACTTACCTTGCAAGGTGACCCTGCTTCTCCCTCAATCAAGGGCAGCCGAAGGCTGCTTTCCGCCTGGGCATTTTGCATGTGTAGCTTTACCTCTACGTAAGTGGTTACCCGGAGGAAAGCACTTCCTTTCCAAGGCGCCCAGGCTGGGTGAAGATGCATCTGTCTCAGGAATCTCCTGGGGCAGATGCGTGTTCGCCCAGCCTGGGCAGTTTGGAAGGCAAGTGGTGGCAGTGGATGGCCAGCACTGCTTCCCTCGCAAGCCTCCCGGGCTGGGCGAAGACCAATGAGTCCGTGCTCTGCTCACCAAATTAGTGTTAGTTGCTTGCCTCAGAAATGGGAGGATGTTCATTCCACTTCACCATAGCAGTAACTGGATTTGCAAGCTGTCTTCACTATAACTAGTAGACTTAAATCCAAAGCAGAGGATGCTGGAGAACTAACAGTGTTAATGGCTCTGGATCAACAAGTATTCTGATATAATGATACATAATCAAACAGGCTTTTGAAAGATCTGGTGCTCAGCATGAAAGATGCAGTCAAGACGTATTAAGCTGGTGAAAGAGACTGAATGAATATACATTAAAAAGTCTATGGATATATTGAGCCAATCCCAGTATGTTTTATCTAAACATATTCTAAGAGGCTGAGAAGAGAATGGAAGAGAAATATAATCACAGAAGAGAACACACAAAAAACCCAGATACAGGACAGAATGAAGTTGATCTAACCAATGTGGGAGGTCTACTGCATGCTTCACAACTAACACGTTTGTCATTGCATCAAACATGTACAAATGTTGCACACTTGTTTTGTAGTTTTTTGCAGCACCATGCAAAATGGAGGGACTGACAGATGAAATCAAGAAACCTAGTTCATATCCCCCACCCCAATCCAACAGGATCCTTTTCAACCCAAACCTATACCACAGTTGCAATTATTGTGATCTGTTTTTAACTATAAATTAAAACATTCCTCCCCACTGGATGAAATTGCAAGAGTTTTTATGCTTTTATTCTAAGGGGGAGAAATCAGTGCTATGAAGAGTCTCTGCTTTCCTCCTCTCTTCTTCTTCTTATTGACAAGAAGTACTCAGTTTTGTGGGAAAACCATATATTTCACATAGAAGATTGCTTTGGGTTTTGTGCAAAACCCTTGTGTTTTATTTATATAAAATTATATAAATGTTTTTAGTGTGTGGGGGGGTATGGACTCCCTGCAACCACCCTTTATTTTCTCCTCATCTGACCAGAAGACAAAGTATTCGTTGCATTTTTGTGCAAATTAGGCAAATCTGCCCAGAATGAAAACAATGGCAAGAACACAGCTTGGGCAAGTTTGCAACGTTTGCTACTTTGTTGCTTTTACTTTTAAGGTTTAGAAGCTGTTTGTCTCTTTCTTTCAGCCAACTGCTGCTGTTCCTGGTTTGGTCTCTGTGTGTGATTAGTTTCTGAAAGAGAAAAGACATTGGTTTTGTGCACAGCCTGCACAAGTTATGGAGATTTTAATGAGAAAAAATAGTGTTCCAGTCCTCTCCCTGCCTGGAGGCAAGGAAACTTATGGACCTTGAAAATTCTTCCTTGATTTGCCTTACAGCCTAAATGAGAGAGAATTCAGCAACTATTTTATATCCCCAAAGTACTCAAGATAAGTAACAATCACAATATTAATATGAAATGCACAGTTAGATGCATTTAGTCTTATGAAAGAGAAATGCATACCTACAGATAGACAACACAGGCCCATCAGTGGAAGGCACAGAATATATTTTATGTGGCTGCAATCTCAGTGAACAGAAACTAGGAGAGCCAGACTTTTAATGTAGTACCAGTGAAGCTCTGAAGTAACTTCTCCCGGGAAGTCCAGAGTATGAGATTCTGGAAAAACTGCAAAATACTTGGACCACCCTTGGATAGCTGTGATGAAAACAACGGCCCCGGGGCTTACTTTTCATTGTCATGCTGTGAAATGATAGCGTCCATGCTGGAGCTTTTAAATGTATGCATTATTAGAATACCCAGCGTTGTGCAGTAGGTAGAGTGATGGACTAGGGCTCCAGGGGCCTGGGTTTGAATCCCTGCCCAGGCATGAAAACTCAATGTGGGTGAAACTGGTTAAAAGTGCTCCTTAAAAATCTCATTTATCTTGAAAGCCCTACTAAGGTCATTTATAAGTTAGTTCTGACTTGATGACACAAAACATAGCATGGTTAGACTAAGTCTTAGAAGGCATCTTTCCCCATGAGGGCATAATAGTTCAGTTGAGTCCACATAATCTGTAATACATCTTCCCTCTTCTGGCACATGTGCACGCACATTTGCGTAAGTATAGCTCTTACAGTGCTTCATTACAAGGAATGGAAAGCATGTGTAATCCCTCTATGATGCACCTATTCAGCCACAAAACATAGATTATAAAATGACATTCCTGAAATGAGGTGAGAGAGGAGGGCTGGAAGGCATATTCAGGGCCACCTAAAAGTCCATTGAATATTCTTTGAAAGGTACAATGTACTTGGAATGGAGGGGGAATCCCACTGGTGTGTGTTGGGCTGTACACACACACATGTACATTTCAAGGCCCTGCCTGTTTCCCTTGTTTTTCAATCTCGTTCTGCACAGGACAATGGCAATAAAGATCTATCTATCTATCTATCTATCTATCTATCTATCTATCTATCTATC
>JAHTLZ010000010.1:58843808-58861554 GCA_023846285.1 Phrynocephalus versicolor | reverse complement strand
ATCCTTTATTTTGGCCATGACCATAGACACAATATGAAAGACATGCAGACCGAATCAGGATTGTATAAGTAGTATAATGAATCTTATTGGATTGTATGTGAAGAATTATTTCCAGCACGTAGACCCTTTCAAATGTGCCAGGGCCCCGCAGAGGTCCATATGCCCCCCCCCAAATGGCTGCCCGAGAGATGACAAAAACAGCCTGCAATACCACACGGCCAAAAGACAGATCTCTTTTGAAGCTACTGACATTTTCATACTTCAAATGCATGCAAGGGCAACACCAGGAAAATACAAGCCTCACAAGCCTCTACTCAATAATTCAATCAAACAGCTTGCTCTGAAATGTTACATGTCTAGGCTTGAATGTCCTATGGTTATTTCTGAAGTACTGCTCAGGGATTTTTAATATTACATGCAGTTACCTTGGTTGTGTAAGTGTGTCCATCAGAGCCACAGACAGGGCTGGAATGCGTTGGAGGGCATGGCTTGCATTTTACTAAATGAGCAGGTCCCATCCAGTGTCTGTGAGGAAGATTCCCCTTCTTTTGCCGAAGGCTGGAAAAGATGTGGGGAGGGGAAAAGACAAGCTACTCAAAAAGGTTCTTGCATGAGCATCCTACGCATAAAATAAACCAATACACCATGCACTTAATTTGCATCCATTTCAAATGTATTTCCCCACCAACCTTCCAAGAATAACAAAAGCAAAGCAAAAACAAAGTGTGCTGCTTCTATGCAGCCTAATAGCTTTTAAAGCACCTTCTGGGCAGTTTACACTGTAATTATGTAAGCTACGCATTCCCCTCCCTGTCTCCCACCAAAGACTAAGTTAATCTTCAGATGGCTACCTGAGCCCAATGAGATTGAAATCAGGTTGTGAGCCAACTCTTGACTACAGCATTGCAGTTGAATCACTGCTCCACCAGGCTGCTCCAAAGGAGTAAATTAATTGGCACACCAGTGTAGTACAAGCAATGCTCAAAGCAGATGTCCTTCCCTGGTTCTGAGATACGCCCAATCTTTCACATAGCATAGTGGGTAACTATTGTGTGTGTAGGGGGGGGGGGAGCAGATACATGAAATCTGTTTCTGCCACTTTCATTACATGTGTCTAAATCTCTAGCTGCCAATTGCTACATCACAGGGGGGGGATGCTATTATGGGGAAAGTGACATACAATTTCACCCCTAGAAGTAAGGGTGAAATTGCAAATAAGATTGTATATCATGATAAGACAAATGGCAGCATAGGGATACCTAGTATTAAAACGAACATATGGGCGAAAATCTTGTTAGAGCCTGTAGAAAAACTCCATCACCATAACTTCCAGCAGAAAATCACTCCACATTAAGAAGTTTGCATAGGCAATATAATAGGAAACACCCATGCTCACTTCTTAACTTGCATCAATTCACAGTGGAAAGTTATGCCAATGGAGTTATGACGGCATAAATGTGCAACATGACTCTGTCCATTACTGGCCTTTCAGCATCTTTTTGCTTCTTTTCTTTAGTCAATTGATAAAATGTTAAAATGTTCTAGTATGGCAAGGAAATATGGTCAGAAATTATTCTGATAAACCTAGTTTCCTACAGGGAAGGTCAGATATTACATCTTTTTGGTAAGTTCTAAGGACTGGTGAGCACAGAATACAACAAAAAGGAACACCACGGGGAGGCATCTTTTGTCATGTTATGCTTGGGCATAACACTTTTATCATTCAAATATTAGTAAAGTTTTGTCCAATTACGTTTTGTCAGTAAGTATCATTACTGAATTATTTGATATGAAATTAAGTCAGACAGGAATTAAAGCAGTTTGGAAAATAGCAGAAATGGAGGATAATACATATGTGCAGCCAAAAACATATTCTGGTTTAATGGTGGAACAGAAGAAAAGCAATAAAATAAAATAAAAATAAAAAATAAAAATCCAGTTCTTAAAACCATATCTTCTAAACCATTTTGTTTAGGTACATCCAGGGACTGCTAGCTGTCCCAAGAACTTATTTAGAAGAGCAGAGAACGTAAGAAGAGCCATGCTGGATCAGGCCAAAGGCCTATCTAGTCTTGTATCTTGTATCTCAC
Organism: Phrynocephalus versicolor; assembly: GCA_023846285.1. NCBI lineage: Eukaryota > Metazoa > Chordata > Lepidosauria > Squamata > Agamidae > Phrynocephalus > Phrynocephalus versicolor. Next base: position 58,859,464 of record JAHTLZ010000010.1, on the reverse strand, counting down.
AGTGGCCTGGCCAAATTCCTCCGGGAGCGCAGGAGACTAGATATCTGTCTCCTGATACCACTCCCTTGCATCTGGCCTTTGAAGTACCCTGTTTTTTTTAAGCCTGGAGATTACACATCCCCATCATGGTTTGTAACATGTGATGGATTTTTCCTCTAGGAAACAAACTGCAATATAGTAGAATGGAAAAATTAAAATCAAATTTACAGTGACAGACTCTGGGAAGGATTAAGTGTTGAATGCCCCATGTTAGAACAGTGGAAATAAACAGAAATTGGAGGATATGATCTTCTCCACTGCAACCTGCATGCACCCCTAAGACTGGTTCTGTGGCTGTGAAACTCTACACAGTTGTATTTTAGGTGGCATTGTCATCATCTTTGAATGGCAGAGCAGGAAGAGACCCTGTGGATCATCAAGTCCAGCCCCTGTCAAATTGGCACAGTGGCTGACTGAAGTCACCTAAACCACTAAGCCATCCAACAGTTCTTTGAAAGCTGCAGCAAGAAAGAGAGGCTTCCATTTTGACGGCCAGTACATGGTTGTACTTAGCTTAGTGGGCTAAGTCCAGTGCTTGCACCGAAAGCAGATCTGTTGCAATAAATGGGATGTCATAGGTAATCTGAATGGGTTTACTTTAGGTAGTTCTAACACTGGATTTACTGCTTTGTTTTTAACATGGAAGTAATCAGAATGTTCAAATGAGTATGTGATATTTTCAAATCTGATAATGTGAACTATAAAGAGTTTTATATGTATTGGAGTTATGCAGATGACTTCAGTAAGTGACAGGCACATGTAGGAATTATATTACTGCATATTGAAAAGTCCATGTAGTACCATGGTTTACTTCTTGGACACATTGGGAATGTACGATAAAAGGATGAGGAGAAATTAGTGCCTAGTTTATTTATGACATCAACATAAAATTAAGCAGGTAATTGGGAGGGGGGGGGGAGTCACAGGATACAAGACAGGCATGCAGAGTTGAGAGTTCAGTACACTATTTACCTGCCTAGCATGGTTTTTAGATGCTAGAGAAAGGTGAGTTAAGTTTATGTCAAACTCGTATTTATTTGTTATGTCTTCTGTACTGAGACATTTTAGAAATAAATGGAACAGATGATATGTAATAAAACAATGAAAAGGGGAGTGCTGAGGTCACCTGTGTTAGTTTTGCTTTTTTGCTTGACACAAGACCTCTAGCACAGTTTTCTTTCTAACATGCTCTATTTTTGGAGTAAGAACATTTCTAAACCCTAGGAGAAGCCTGCAGTGCAAAGTTCTCAGTTTCTAAGCCTTTATAAATCAATAGTTATCATGGCAGTAATGTTGATATTCTAACTTCTTATCCCAGAGGTTCTTACTTTTCTAGAGTCATTTTGCTGTTTTTAAAATCCTATTTCTCTCACCTTCACTTACTGAGTCCAAAAAGTTTACTCCTATCTTATGTGTCAAAATGTTCAATTTGTGCATGTGCATGTACACATAGATGCAGATGCACTCTTAGGTGTGCTTTTAAAAAACAAAACAAAACTGCAACCCTTTCCTGAGTTGATTCCACGCCCCCCCCCCCCACCCCCAGGGATTCATATTCACTTTAAATAGGTGAGGTAAAGCCTGGCCAACAGGCAATCTAATATCCACTAATATTGTACTTCCCATCTGCTCTTGCAACAAAACACTTCCTCTCCTTGTGCTCTAATAGCTTTTGTACATTCCAGATTGTGGAGCAACTTGCAGCCTCCTAGTCAACTGATGAAGCTGTTTACTTCTTGGAATGCAGGCCTCCGTACAGTGCCTGAGCACAACTAGAGCTCTGCCCTGAACAGGATTTGAATTCATTTTTTTTGAAGTTGGTTACCAATAGAGATGGGCACAAAACGCCAAAATGGCGTTTCGTGTCATTTTTTGTTGTTTCCCCCATTTTGTTTTGTTTGAAATGAATTTGTTCTTAAAAATTTGTCTCATTTTTTGTTTATTTTCATTTTTTGTTTTAAACAAAAAGGTAAATGGGGGCACAGGGCTTTTAAACTTTTTTTTTGCTGGGGAAGCAAGTGGCAGTCGGGACACCAGTACGAGAGCCCTGAACTGGCTTCCCGACCACTTTCGAGGGCTCCTGCCAAGCTGTCATCGGCTGGGGATCTCCCAGTGCCAACTGGTCCATTTTTAAAGGGGTCCAGCTGACGACAGCTGGGCAGGAGCCCTCTGAAAATAGTCAAGAAGCCAACGCAGCTGCCCTCTCCAAGCGCCGATCAGCTGGTGCATGTGGCTTCAGTGGCTGGCAAAATAAAATAAAATAAAATAAAATAAAAATAAAATAAAATAAAAAGCCCAAACTTTCCACCACCTGATTGGGCACATGGGGGAGGGGGAAGTGCAGGGTTTTCAAACTTTTTTTAGTTCCCTAAGCAAGCCCCATGTGACCCAGCTGATCGGCGCTTGTTGTGGACACAAAAAAAGTTTGAAAAGCCAACACTTTCCCCAACTTGATTGGGCACATTGGAGGGGGGGAGCACAGACTTTTAAATCTGTTTTTTTTTTTTTGCCATGGAAGCAAGCAATCAGCTGGTGTGTGGGGCTTCCGTGGCAAAAAATGTTTACAAACCCCACACCATTTCCCCACCCGATTGGGCACAGTTTCCCATTCAATGCATTCCTTTAGGAAAACAAAAAACAAAACAGAATGAAGTGAAAAATTTCATTTAGTTTTGTTTCATTTTTCTTTGAAGGGGCAGTTCATTTTTCATTTCATTAGGGAATGGAACAAAAATGAAAAATGAAATTAAAAAATCATTTTGTGCCCATCTCTAGTTACCAATACTCCCAGTGTGGTGTAGTGGATAGACTAGAGCAGTGGTTCTCAACCTGTGGGTCCCCAGATGTTCCTGGACTGCAACTCCCAGAAGTCTTCATCACTAGCTGAGTTGGCCAGGATTTCTGGGAGTTGCAGTCCAGGAACATCTGGGGACCCATAGGCTGAGAACCACTGGACTAGACTAACAGAGTATGACTCTGGAGAAGAGGGTTCAAATCCTGATCAGCCATGGAAAATGACGTGGGGAGTGAAACTGGAAAAGCCCCTCCTGAAATATCTCACTTATCTTGAAAGTCCTATCAGGCTGTCTATAAATCAGATTCAACATGATGGCATCGGACACAAAAACACCAATCTTCAGGAGCATCTGGATCACATAATTATGTAAGTCTGGCAACAACTGCCATAGTTTAGTACCCAGTAGGGATTTGTAGTTTCATGAGGTAGTTAAAATTCCTTGTTGTAGCTTATGCAGGTATAATAGAGCCCTACAGCACAGAATTCTAAGCACCCCTCCCCTGACTACAAATCCAAATGGAATGAAGTAGTTGAAGCAGTGTCTGTGAAGATTCTCAGACATCCAGTTGAGTTTATCTGGAAGTTGAGTCATGGCAACTGGACTGTTTTTTGAGAGATTGAAATGTTTCATCAGTCTGAAGAAAGCTAGTTGTGAGTTCTCCATCTCACATGAATGGGTCATGAAAACCCCTCTCTCAACAGAGGTGGGGGGGGGGTCTTCAGGCACAGCCTATCTGCCACTTATCATGTTGTGGTTTCAACAATACTCAGACAAATCAAAACTACTACACACCTTCACCACCAAGGCCATAGCTAACGAGCCAAACTTTATGGATTTCAGCACCTTAGGCCATTGTTCATCTTAAGGCTATTGAGACTGTTGTCTACCTAACGAGCCTATTCAGGCCATTGTTCATCTTATGAGCCTATTTCAGACCAGGGTGACAAGAGGGCTCACAACTCACTTTCTTCAGACTGACAAAGCTGTTTGGATGATCAGAGAATGTTTCAACCTCTCAAAAAGAAGTCCAGCTGCCATGACTCAACCTCCAGATTGTTAGAGGTCTTACTATTGTTTGGTCCAGTTACCCCCCACCAAAGAGCAAATAATGAGTCACATTAAAGTCAAAAAGGTTTATTAAACTTTAAATAGAAAAGAAATATTCCACATTAAACAGTCTGTTTTGAGGAATGTCCTTATACTTGTTACACCATCCCCTAAAGCTGGATGGTATGCCTGAAGGTAGGACTCTCCATTTCAACAGCCATGAGGAGAGATTAAAACTGTCATTTTTATGTCTGTTTAACCGACAGACCTTTCAGAAAGGAAGGGCATAAAAGAATGTTAGTATAGACAGACCTATAGTAAGTCAGATCAGGGTGACTGACATACCACATTCTCAGACTATTTATCTGTAGAGTTGGGCACGAAACAGAAAACCCATGGTTCGGGTTCGTCTGTTCTGGGCCCACCCTTGGTTCGTTTCGTTCCGGGTTCATACGAATAATTTTTTTTAGTACATACCTGAACTGATCTGAGTTTGGGTCCTTACCAGCCTGTGGCAGCGGGCAATCCTGGCCCCTGCGGCAGAGGCTTTTTGAGGCACTGGCTTGGAGCCAGCACCTCTCAGCTGAGAGGCGGTGGCTTGAGGCCAGTGCCTGTTTTTTTCCCAAGCGCTGACCATGCGGCCCCTGGGGCCGGGTCAGCACTGGTTTTATTTTATTTTATTATTTTTCTTGAATTTGGAGCGCCAACCCAGCCACCCCTGGGGCCGAGTCGGCACTGCTTTATTGTTATTATTTTTATTTGATTTTTTTGTTTTTAAAGCGCCAAGCACACAGCCCCTTGGGCCAGGTCAGCACTCTTTCTTTTTGTTTTTTTCTTCATTTTAGAGCACCGATCCAGCCACCCCTGCGCTGGGTCAGAGCTTCTTTTTATTATTTTATTTTATTTTATTTTATTTTATTTTAATTTTATTTTATTTTATTGTTTTTACTGATGACCACGTGACCCGCTTACCAGCTGTAGCGTGGGCTGGTCAGCTTTTTTCCTCTTTTTAAAAACTTTGCTGGCCTCTGGGCCGGTTCGGCAGCCTGCGGGTCGGATCCAGTGCTCGTGGGCCAGTACCAGGTCCACGTGCCAGATCTTTTGTTGTTGTTATTATTTTATTTTATTTATATTTATTTACTTATTTATTTACTTTTGCTGGCCCATGGGCTGGTTCGGCGACCTGTGGGTCAGGTCCAGTGCTCGTGGGCTGGTACTGGGTCCTGTGAGCCGGATTGCTTTTTTTATATATATATATATATATTTTAAACTGCTGACCATGTGGCCTGCCTACCAGCTGTAGTGCAGGCCCATCAGCTATTCCCCCCTCCTGCTGCCGGACCAGGACCACCCCCCTCCTGCCCCAGGAGGACCGGACCAGGACCAGTCCAGGTAGGAGATACCGTCTGAACAAAAAATGAAACGAAATGAAATGGAAATTTCTGTTTCATTTCGTTTCATTTTTCTTAGAGGGGGCAGTTCGCTATTCATTTCATTACATAATGAAACGAATAACGAATACTGAAACAAACCAAAAGTTAATTTCGTGCCCATCTCTATTGATCTGCATGCTCTAAAACAGATAACCTAAGTGTATATTGCGGATACACTGCAAAGGCCAATATGAAGAATGATACATGAATCATAATGTGTGAACTAGTTCTATGTGGCATATGTTTTATAGACATCGTAACAAGATTCTACATCCAATATTTAGAAGTTAGAAAGCAAGCAAATAAAAGAAAAGCAAGATGGAATGGTGATGCCAAAATAGAAGCAGGGAAAGATCAATGGGAGGGGTCATGAGATTTCTCACATATATTCTACATCCAATATTTAGATTAAAAAAATATGCAGCAGTTCCACCCCTTGCTCTGTTCTAAAACAAATCCACATCTGACCAGTTTAGCTTAGACAAGAAAAGCAGTTTGAAGCACTACCAAATGACTCAATCATGGTTTACAGAATGCACACAAAGAAATTCCACAACAGTTTGCAATTTGTTGCACAGTATGGACTCTGTTATATCACATTCAACTGGTAAAATAATCAAGATTCTATTCTTTCTTCTCAGTTCAAGCTTTCCTTGTGTTCTTGCTTTTGTCACAGTGACAAATAATATATTAGGAAGCCTGTGTACACAAAAGCAAGTCCATCCCAATGTCATCAACCAGAAAAAGAAAAGCCTGCAGCAAAACTGTTGGGTCCTTGTTACCAAGGAGTAGCTCTCTTGTCTGGTCAGAAAATCTGACACAGAACATTCTTTTAACAGCCATGTAGAGCTCTATAGGCCTCTAGGGAAAGTCAGAAGCCTGTGTTTGTCACAGATGGCATTTGTGTATCCCAAAAGGGCTGAGGGCAGTATGACCCAGAGGAATATTTTGCATGTTGTATACCAAGGTTGCTCTCTTCTTCTTCTTTATTTGTAAGCCAAACACACAACCCACACATATCTTACTTGTAGAATTTTTATACAGCCCATGGAGTATCTAAGAATTATATTTAAAAAACCTTGTTTTGATTCATTTTAAAGGAATACTGAACTGCTATGATTGTAGATGTGCACTTGAACATGCATTGACTATATCTTTTAAAGGTTGCATTAAATAATGAACAAGGTGCTCTCTCTGTCTCTGATTTTCTTAATTGGTTCAGCCTATTTGTTATTTTTTATTATAATTGCATTTGATTATGATTATTTTTGTATTAAGTTTGATATAATTTTCATATTATTTGTATAAATTTATTGAATGTGATTTACTATTTCTAATTTTTTTAAACTTTGTGTACCGCCCAGAGTAGCCTTCAAACTAGATGGCATGGTATACGAATAAATAAATAAATAAATAAATACCCTAACAAAGTGTCCTGGTTAGACACTCACTCATTGATGCCAGGCTTTGTATAATGAAAAAGAAGCCAGGTGTTATAGAGATGTCCCCTTGGGCCAGAAAACAACACCCCAGCTGCCTGCATGGGTTGAGGCCTTTGGGAATCATTAAACCTCTCTATTTTTGTGGGGAGTCCCCGGATGGAAGGAAATGAATTCCATATCCCATTTGCTCAGGAAATCAGATTGGTCTGTATCTCTCCCCAGATCAGCCAGGAAGCCTGTTAGAAGGTTTTGTAGGGGAAAAAAAAAACAAGCTGCCTGTGGATCACTCAGGTAAGGTTTCTCACCCCAGCTATGTGACCAGCCCAAGACCCTGCCGCTCTAAGATAAGCCTTCCAAGGAATTCCCAGCTTACTCGACCCCTGGCACGTAGGTCCTGTCTCTACCCCTTGTGATGCTTGGTCATTGTAACCAATAAAGCCTTTCATCCAGGCTAGCAGAGAGAAGCTGCTGCACGGGACCTGGCCTGTTTTGAACCCAACAATGTGCCTACGTGTGATCATTACTACAAGGTGTCTCCAACCACCACCAACTGGGCTCTCGTCTACCAAGGTGATACACAGTGAAGACCTGAGAGAAGAAAACCTTGACAAGAATGGCTTTGAGTAACTCTCATTTCCAAAGTGCAGTGCTGTGCTTCGTTCAGAAGAGGAGTAGTTCTGTCACTCTTTTTTGAAACAGATGCTGTTGCCCTGGCAATTAATTACTATGTTCCTCTCTAACTGTAATTTAAAATGGGGTGGGGTGGGGAGCTGCCACAGGTATTAACAGAGGAATTTGAAATTTGTTCCCCTCCCCCACATAGGTCCAACTATGAAGGGGCCAGAAACCCATTTCTTTTCATCAAGAGGAGGACAGATTGAGTCTTACTATGTAACACAAATCTTTCTCACCTGTTCAGGGACCATGATTAGTCCATATTGCTTGCCTGTTTGTTAATGTGTCTTTCTAATGAATCTATTAATGTGTCTATTAATTTGTCAGTAAGGTGCTAAAATAGTCCGATAACTATTATGGCAGATTTTTTTTTGACAGTGTCATGGAAACATTCCTGAAATGGGGACAATCTCTCTTGGAGTTTTATTAGCAATCTCGTGTGCTGTCCATAGTTTGTGTGATTGGGAGGAACTTGTTTCTGGGCTGAGGTGATTGTATATCTATGCAGCACAAACCAATAATCCCTTCCAGCCTTTGAATTCAAAGAAAGCCCCATCTGTCAGCTGAGCATTATCTTCCTTCTCCTTTGTCATTGGGAAGTTGTTTGTTTGCTGTTGATCTCTTTGGTTGGTTGCTAAGTATGTATGCAGTAAAAAAGCAGTATACATAAATCTGTAATGCTGAGCAACTGAAAGAAATAATTTTTTTTCTCCTGCAAATGCCTCAGAGTTATTGATGCTTTGCCATTAAATGAGAAAGGAGTAGATTCAGAGAACTTGCAGCTTTTCTCAGTGGATCTGTGTACTTCTACTGCATAGCAAAATATATTTTATGAGAAATTCCAAAACGCAGCAGTCACTGGAGGGGTTGGGGAGGAAAAAGTAGCAATTTACTGGATGATAGTGTGTATAATAGGTACACATCTCTGTGCCTGAAAGGGGGGGGGGAGCCAACAACTTATCTATATATAATGGCTAGATAGATCACATGTTTAGGTATCTGGCTGAGGAACCAGAGGCTGGGGGTTTGATTCTCCACTGTTCCACCATTTGTGTGGTGTGTATGGCCTTGGGCAAGCTACACAGACCTATTGTGGCCACAGAAGAAGAGAATGGTAAACCGCTTCTGTGTATCCTCTCCTTGGAAACCCCAAAAAACCATAAGTCAGAATTGATTTGATAGCACATGGTAATTTAGTAAAACATTTATTATTAAATTCAGATGGATGGATTGTGCCTTTCTGAAGAATCATTCAAACCCTTCTGTGTTCTCTCTCTCTCTCTCTCTCTCTCTCTCTCTCTGCCTCTCTCTGTATTTGTGTGTGTGTGTGTGTGTGTGTGAGAGAGAGAGAGAGAGAGAGAGACAGACAGACAGACAGACAGACAGACGGACAGACGGACAGACAGAGATGGCCAAACACACTATGCTTCTCAAAAGGAAAACACATGCTACCTACCACTCTGGAGATGAGATAACTTTGGGCTTGAACATTCTTCAAGAAGATACTTCACAATGTCATGACAACCTAATTCTACAAGTATTCCTCTCATGCCCAGTCATAACTGTGTCTATTACTTTGGCTGTGAGGTACCAAAATATTTAAATAACTATTATTAGGTGTCATGCTCTTCAGCCAACTAGCTGTATCAGCTGACCACATATACTTTTAACTCTCTGATACAAGTCCACCTGATCTGATATTCAATATCCAAGTTAGACCCTACCGGAAGATATAGCAAAGAAAGAAAGAAAGAAATCTGGCAAACTGATAACCACACCCAAATGATTAAGAAAAAAGCATTTGGAAAAGAACAAACAAGCAACCATAAGGTGCAAGCCTTTTATGTTAAATATAGTATTAATGCCCCCACCCCATAAAAATGTCAAAAATATAACTGTTTTAGAGCTATTTCTCTTATGAATGTTTTGTCTTTTCACTTTGACAAAGAAGGATGTTCATTTTACCTTTATCTGTCTCTGTCCTACTCCGTTCCAGGAGCTTAAGTACTTTGAGTCAAAGTATGACCTGTCAAAATTCAAAACGCAGGCAAGATTTTTTATTACTATTGTTATTATCTTATTTCTACCTGCCTGGGAATGTTATCACCTATTCCACATTCATACTATCTCACAGGTTTTAAAAGGCGAGATTTTAAATAGTCATGGAAGGCTCCTGTCGCACGTCTCACTGTAGAGATAGTGTTCAAGTTATGGGCAGCTACTGGAAGTTAATAGAATTCATATAGTATTTCTGGAAAACATATATTTCAAATTTTAATGCCTGTGCCATTTTCCTGCCTGTAAGACTGTAGCTTTCTGAAAGTCTGGGCACAGAATGCAAAGATGCCTTATATAAGAAAGGGATGTGTTTACCAGACATATTGAATCAAGACCCAATTATTCACTGCTTGAAAAGCCTAACTGGAGTTGTCAGACTGCAACTTGGAGATTATAATTATACTTGTAAATTCCTAATTGAAAAAAGAGGTTTGGCACTGGTTTCATCTTCTGCACCCTTTCTCATCATCCCTTTGTCTGTCCTACTTCTTCGCCCACACAGGTGGGTTTCTGGCTACATCACACAGGTAGGAGGGCAGCTAAAGGATCAAGGGAAAAAACACATGTACAGACAAGTGATCCCTAGTTGCTGAACCTCATGCATCAATAAATTAAGTTTAAAAATGTAGCAAAAACTTGGTGGGTTGCAGGTTTGCTAAGATAAGGAAAGCAACTAGCAGCACAAATAGAAGGGACATGGAAATACCAATTGAACAATGATATCAGTGCAACAATGTATTTCCTATTTTCTGAGGTTTAGAAGCATGTTTTCATCTACAATAATTAAAGGGCATCGTTTGGGCTAAGAGATAGTGGCAAACCCACTATAAATCAAAATGTATCTGGATGTCACTTTCTTATATGCACCAATATTCTTCTGATACAAGCTGCATTTCCTCCATTGAAGATAATAAACATCCTCCCCATCTTGAGAAAAATCTGTTAATGTAGATCAGGCAAGGAGGATGTGTCCAGCACTAGGTCATGTGGTGGAGCTTAATGGCCAAGGAGAGAGCTGAACCTGAATCTCTTGAGTTTTTGTTTCAACATTCTAACCAGAATACCACACAAATCCTCTTGCCTTTATCCTTGTCGTACGTAGCTTCATATATTTGATGCCAGAACATTGTCACATAGTACACATTCCTACTTTAATCTTGGACTGTTGCTGTAGCTCATGAGAGGTTGATGGATTAATGTTGGGACAAAAGCCCTATCCAATCATTATGAAATCCAGAACCATCAGAATGGTTTCAGGGGGAACCCCACCTAGTCACTTTGCTTGCAAATGTAGTGCTGAGTCAGAAGGGGAGAGGTTCCTGCTCACAAGTAGGGAGAGGACCCCCAACTGTGTCTCTCCTTTTCATCCAATTCCACAGAGAGCAAATCAGTTCTAATTCACTCTGCTGTCAGTAACACACTGGATCAGCATGAACAAACTAAAGCTTGATAATATCCACATGGGACTGAAATGTTCTTGATCAGTTGAAAAGCAGACCCGGGCACAGAGTCCAATTTGGATTCCAAATGCATCACATACAGACACACACTGAAGACTCAGACTTGTGGCTTAGATGAGCTAATGGTTTCATTCCTGATCCTGATGGCTCAGATCTTGGCAGTGGCTGGGTACATGTTTGCACAAATAAAACAAATGTGCCAATAGTGTCCATTCCTCAAGATCTCTGTTCTGACCACAGTGATACCTGCTTTAGTTACATCCTGTTTGGATTATGTGGAGCTCTGTGTGGAGCTGCCTTTGGAAAGTGTTCAGAAACCTGAGCAAATCCAGAACACGGACTGGAGCTGGTAACGGGAAGAGCAGAAACTCCTTGCTATGGCAGCTTAGCTGCCTTCTAGTCTGCTTTTAGTTACAATTTAAAGTGCTATTTTTGACGTCTGTGAAGATTCTCAGTCATCCAGGTGAGTTTAGCTGGAAGTTGGGTCATGGCAACTGGACTTCTTTTTCTTGAGAGATAGAAACATTTCACTGCTCATCCAAACAGCTTCATCAGTCTGAATAAAGCTAGTTGCGAGTCCTCCCTCTTATAGTCCGCTTTGACCTTTTGTCACCCTGGTCTGAAACAGGCTCATAAGATGAACAATAGGCTTGTTAGGTAGACACCGGTCTCAGCAGGCCTTTATTGGACAATGGCCTAAGCAGGTGCTGAAACCTATAAAGTATGGGTCATTAGCTATGGCCTTGGTGGTGAAGGCTCTTTTTGACCTATAAAACCCTTAACAACTTGGTTCCAGCCTACATGAATGACTTATAGGAGCATCCTTAGATTTTAAGAACTTTGGGGGATGGTGGTCTCTGAGAGAGGGAGAGACAGAGAGATCGATCTGTCAAGTGAAATACTGAAGGTATGTTTTTGCCACTTCCAATCCCCCACACTCACTCTATGGGTTTCCATTCAAACCCAGGCCTAGTCCATTATTCAGTCTGCATAACACTTGGATTACCAGGCCTGCAGTCTGTTAAGTCAACCTTTCTTCAAGGGTTGTAACTTTTCACTTTCCTTCCCAGCAATGGAGAGGAAGGTTTCCCCAAGGCCGAATATTGGTATGCATTTCTTAACTCCCCCCCCCCCTTGGCCACCATGTTAACAGGGACTCCTATTCCGACCGTGTTGGCCCGCGGACGATACGCTCGGAGTTGTCGGGTTAGTCAGCCAAGAAGAACTCGGGTCCGGCATCTTGCACCGGTCCCTTGTTCTGACCCCCCGACTCACTGCCACGTGTCCAGGAGCCATCCCGCTAGGACCTCCAACCTGTCCTGCCTCCTTATGAATGCCAGATCGGTCCACAACAAGATCCCTGTCATTTATGATGCCATCTTCGATGGGAGGGCCGACCTGGCATGCATTACCGAGAACTGGGTGGGAGCAGAGGGGGGGCTTTGCTCACCCAGCTGTGCCCCCCTGGGTTTTCGGTTCAGGGAGTAGGCAGGTTGGAGCGTCAGAAGGGGGGGTTGCCATTGTGTACAGGGATTCTCTTTTTGTCAGCAGGGCCTCGACATTGGTTAGGCCAGGGTTGGAATGCCTTCACCTGTTGGTGGGTCAGCGGGACAGATTTGGCATTGTGCTGGTCTACCGTGCTCCCTGCAACCCAGCACAATCCCTACCGGAGCTCGCCGAGTTCATCGCCGCGGCACTGTTGAAGTCCCATCGCCTTGGGGACTTCAACGTGCAGGTCGGCGGTGGTCTGTCTGGTGCGGCTCTGGAATTCATGGAGTCCATGACCTCCATGAGCCTGTCCCAGCATATTTTATGCCCCACCCACAGGTCTGGGCATACCCTTGACCTCCATGTCGGGGGATTCTACTCTGGAGGTGGGGGACGTTGTGTATCATCCTGTGTCATGGTCAGATCATCACCTGCTGTCCTTTTCCCTGTCAGTCGCGGCCCCTCCCCGCGGGGACCATCAGCCCCTTGTTTGGGCTCGGCCACGTAGGCTTATGGACCCTGTTCGGTTCCGTGAGGCCTTCAGGGAACTTCCTGGTGGGCTGGCTGACGATCCGGCCGAGACCGCGGTTGACCGATGGTTTGTTACAACTTCCCGTGTCATCGAGCGGATTGCCCCCAAGCACCTTCTCCGCTGCAGAGCTTTCCGAGGTGGGTATTGGAGGCACTGTACGCAGATGGCTCCGGTCCTTCCTGGAGGCTCGGCCCCAGTATGTGCAGCATGGTGGAGAGTTGTCGGCCCCGTGGACACTCCCATGTGGTGTGCCGCAGGGCTCATCTTTCTCCCCCATGCTGTTCAACATCTATGTAAGACCGCTGGTGGGGGTCATCCAGAGTTTTGGAGTCTGCTGTCATCAGTACGCTGATGACACACAGCTGTATCTCTCCTTCTCCACCTCTGCAGTGGAAGCTGTCGCGACCCTTGACAGGTGTCTGGGGGCAGTCATGGCATGAACCAGGGCAAACAGGCTCAGGCTCAACCCTGAGAAGACTGAGGTTATGTTCTTCGGGAGTTCCCCGTCTGGTTATAGAGGCCCTCTCCCCTGCTTGGAGGGTGTTTCCCTCCAGCTGGCAGACAGGTTTAAGAATCTGGGTGTGGTTCTGGATCCAGCACTATCCTTGGATGCCCAGGTGGCGGCCGTGACCAGATCTGCTTTTTTCCATCTACGACAAATAGCCCAGATCTGCCCATACCTGGATGGGGACTCCTGAGAACAGTAGTGTAGGCACTGGTGATCTCGAGGTTGGACTACTGTAATGCTCTCCACATGGAGTTGCCCTTGACTCTCCTCTGGCGCTTGCAGTGGGTCCAAAATGTGGCAGCCAGGCTGGTGGCTGGTGTGCGTCGTTATGACCATATCATCTCAGTCCTGGCTCACTTGCATTGGTTACCCTTTGCGCACCGGATCAGATTCAAGGTGCTGGTTTTAGTTTATAAAACCCTCCATGGCTTGGGCCCGGACTACCTGGCAGAGCAGATCACCCAGCGATCAATCTCGGCCCGACCGGTCTGGAAATCACGAGCGCACTCGCTCCGGGTCGCCACCCCTAGAGAGGCCCGGAAATCCATGACCCGTAACCGGGCCTTCTCGGTGGTGGCCCCTTTGTTGTGGAACACCTTACCGAGTGATGTGCGCTCTGCAGAGTCTCCGTTGGCCTTTCGTAGAGCATTTAAAACCGTACTCTTCCGAGAGGCCTTTGGTGACCAAGTTTAAATCTTTAATTCCCCCCCCCCCCACACACACACCTCTTGCAATTACTGCTTACCTGTTAAGCAAGATATTGGGCCATTGAGCCTCTACTAAGTGCTAAGGGTGCTAGCACCGCTTTTTTAATATGTCCGTTGTTTCTATATTTAATTACTGTGTGTATGGTTTTATTGCTCCTGAATTGTTTATTGTATTTGTATTGACAACCATTTGGTCCTTGTTGGAAGCCGCCCAGAGTTCCCATTGGGAAGATGGGTGGGATATAAACTCAATAAATAAATAAATAAATAAATAAATAAATAAATAAATAAATAAATAAATAAATAAATAGACATAACATTTAAATCATATTCTTTGGAGGGTGGGGACAGTGTTTAACTAGAAATGGTGCACTGTGCACCCCCCAGTATACCATTCTCCTAAGAGCTCTGAAAGGAGGTGACAAAAATATGAGCATTCCCTAGCAAAATTATAGGGAAAAAGCTGAACGTGTTTGTAGACGGCCACTCCCTTTGGTTCTGCTGCTGATGGCCAGCTTTTACTTTAGTTTTTGGTTTTAAATTACTCAGAATAACTTGAAGGCACACACACACTGATAAAAGTTTTTTTTAGCTTTGGTAACTTTGCTCCTGTGTACCCCATGTTTGGTAAATGGCATATTATATGTTTGAGGAAGTGCAATTCTCCACAAAACTCCCATCAAACTATCAGGCATTTCTACATTTATGTCTTTTTTAATTTGTTCTCTTATTTTTAATTTTTATAATTTTGCTTTACCTATAATGCTTGCATGGAATAACACAGCTACCTCTTCTACAACTGGCACATTGACTGTATCACTGAGGAAGACCTTGAGCACAAAACTCATATGACATTTTTGATATTGATTTGCTCAGCTGTTTTATTGTGCGCTGTTGCTTACTCAGTTCAAACTGTTATCACTGATGACTACAGATATACTGGTTTATAGAATGTTTGCACACACCATTTCTATTTATTTCATGTTTTTACAAAGGAGACCAAAGAGTCATTATTAAAGAATTTTATGTTTTACCTCAGTCTATATTTTGCTTCTTCCAGTTTTTGGGAATCCTGATTTCCATGCTGTTATTATTGATGAAGTCAGGAAAGACAGCCTTTTTTGATGTCTACTCCCGGGCTGTGGAATCCCCCATCACAGTTATAAGGCAAAGCCTTTTCTTTTTAGGATGGTTTTAAGGTAATTATGGTATATGGCTGCTAAGAAAGGGGTTTTAATGTTTGAGATGCATTTTTCCATCTGTTTTAAAACATGATTTACAATTTTTCAAAAGAGCCTTTATTCGGTAGTCATAATTTAAAACATAGTTTTTCATATTATAATTTATTGTGCTTTTAACTATTCTAATTAATAATGTTTTTAAACAATATTCTTTATAAGATGGGGAAAAGGCAGGGTATAATCTATCTATCTATCTATCTATCTATCTATCTATCTATCTATCTATCT
>JAHTLZ010000010.1:58815391-58831263 GCA_023846285.1 Phrynocephalus versicolor | reverse complement strand
TGTGTGTGTGTGTGTGTGTGTGTGTGTGTGTGTGTGTGTGTGTGTGTGTGTGTGTGTGTGTGTCTTTGTCCAGATTAGTTCTCCATAATGCATGAACATCTGTTCTAGAGGGTTTAATGGTCCTCTAGGGTACATTTTGAGTCCATGCCAGAGAGGGGATGGGGTGCCAATTCTGCTGACAGAATCAGTTCAATCAATAAAATGCAGCCCCATGTGTGGGGGAAAAACATATCGTGACGAGAATAGAACCACAATGTGCTTCAAGGTTCTTGATTGACAGCCTCTCTTAATTGTTGCCAAACAGCGTGGGCATGTGCATGCATGCAGCATTTTTTTATTGGTGTAAAAATGGTGCACAGGTAATTGTTCACTCATTAGTCTTGTTTTGATGAAATAATTCTTCAGGTTTTTCCATTACTGCACACTGCTGATTTATTCTGCTATAGTCTTTAAGCTATGAACATAAACACTTTTTTTTGGGGGGGGGGGTCTGGCAGTAGTTCTGCTTTTTGGACTGAAACTGGATGGTTTGAAGGTCATGAGAGAAAGTGGTATTGTGTTAGCTTTGCCCTGTTTTGATCATCCTTTCAAAAAAAGTTACTTTTAGAGGATATTATTAAGATTTCAGGACATGTATGTTTTTGTTTCTTACTGATCTGTAGCTTCTGTTGCATCACACATCCTTGGGGTTGCAGAAATTCAAAAGCTAGGAAGGGGTGTTTGCCCCTTTTCAAATGCCTTGATATTTCTTTTAGCATCGTAATGGTGTACTGAATATATAACACAGCATCATGACTTTCCTGGATCTCATACATTTTAATGAAGAGAACTGTTTTCTCTTTATCACTATCTTTACACTGACATAAAAGAGAATTTCAGACACAAAACTATAGGAAAAAATACACAGAGGGCTTAGCATTTCAGGAAAAATGAAGAGACATTAGAGAAATTGCATTGATTAAAGGTGAAATATTTTTTTAAGCACTCTCATAAAATGATGAGCAGGGGTTATGTAAAGGATACTTCCTGGACTTCTCAACCACCACTGCTAAGCACTGGCTGAGGAGAGAATGTGATGTCAGTAAATTTCCTGGCTCCAGGAAGAGGAAAAGACGGGACTTTGGAATGGTCACACTTGCACAGGGAACACTGAGGGCAGCCTTGCTACAATTGTGGGATGTTTTGCCTCTGCAATATCAAACAAAAGGGGTCAAGCCATTCCCCACCACACCCTATTCTGACTGGCTAAGAGATGTATGGGGAAATATGAGGCTGGTAGGGATAAAAATATTTATTATTTTATTTAATAGACTTTTATACCACCCATCTGCCAGTCATGGCCACTCTGGGCAGTTTGATCAATCCATGGTGGGTAGTGCTAACATTTCATTTGTGCACACTCTATTAGAATTAATTCCTGTATTTCCCTTCTCACTGAAATGCAGACAATTGAAAAGCTTTCAGAATTCCCTTTGTTTGTTTGTATGAAAAAAAAGAAATTTTGTTTTAAACAGCACCTCCATTTTCCCAGTATTTGGAGATTAAAATAAAAATATATATGACATAATTGGCATCACTGAAACCTGGTGGGATGAGGCTTATAATTTCAATGTAGTTATTAGAGGGTATAACCTGTTTCAAAGGAACAGACCTAGTAAGAAAGGAGGAGGTGTAGCTTTATATATTAAGAACATTAATACTGCTGAAGAAACACAAGATAAACAGCAGGTGAAGCATGAGAGTATTTGGGTGAAAATCAGGGGTGAAAAAATTGGGAGGGATCTCACTGTGAGGGTATATTATACACCTCCAAGCCAGCCAGAGGAGTGGGATGATGTCTTCTGTGAGCCACACAGTCAAAAGGGAGAGATGTAGTACCAATGGGAGATTTTAACTATCCTGATATATGCTGGCAGTCCAACTCAGCTAAGAATACAAGGTCTAACAAATTCCTTACTGCTCTTGCAGACAATTTCATGATCCAAAAGGTAGAGGAGGCAACAAGAGGCACAACCATTTTAGATCTGGTCTTAACCAATAAGGAGTACCTTATAGATAGGGTCAAAGTGGTGGGATCATTAGGTAAAATTGACCATGCCCTCTTGGAATTTGTTATACAGTTGGAAGGTGAAGCTAAGCATAGTCAGACAAGAATCCTGGACTTTAAGAAAGCCAATTTTTGTAAACTTAGGGAATTATTGGCTGTGATTCCATGGACCGACACACTGAAAGAGAAGGGAGTCCAAGATGGATGGGAGTTCCTTTAAATCGAGATTTTAAAGGCACAATCTAAAACTGTTCCAACAAGAATAAAAAATGGGAGAGGTCTAAAGAAACTGCAATGGTTTACTAAAGAACTTTCAACTCAGCTAACTATTAAAAAAAGTACAAGAAATGGAAAAATGAGGAATGCACCAAAGAAGAATATAAGCAAACAGCTAATACCTGCAGGGGGTGGTTAAAAAAAAAGCTAAAGCACAAAATGAACTTAGACATGCCAGAGAGATTAAAAATAGTAAAAAGGGTTTCTTTAGTTATGTCCGCAGCAAAAGGAAAAATAAGGAAATGATAGGCTCTCTGTGTGGTGATGATAGCCAGTTACTAACAGGAGACAAGGAAAAGGCAGAACTACTCAAAACCTTCTTTTCCTCCATTTTCTCCAAAAAGGAAGAAGGAGAGCCACTGGGACAAAGAGTACATGAGGTAGGATGGAAATTGCAACATAGAACAGGTAGAGAGGTAGTACAGAAACACCTGGAAACGTTAAATGAATTTAAGTCTCCTGGGCCAGATGAATTACACCCAAGGATATTAAAAGAACTGGCAGAAGTAATTTCAGAACCATTGGCAATAATCTTGGAGAAGTCCTGGAGAACAGGGGAAGTCCCCATCGATTGGAAGAGGACTAATGTTGTCACCATCTATAAAAATGGAAAAATAATTACCACTCAGTCAGCTTGATTTCAATTCCTGGAAAGATCCTAGAGCAGATTACTAAACAAACAGTCTGTAATTATTTAACAAAAATGCTGTCATTGCAATAAGTCAACACTGGTTTCTTAAAAAGAAGTCATGCCAGACTAATTTGATCTCTTTCTTTGATAAAATTACAGACCTGATGGATCAGGGGAATGCTGTGGATATTGCTTATCTGGCCTTCAGTAAGGTATTCAATAAGGTTCCTCATGGTATTCTTGTTAAGAAGTTAGTAGAAAGTGGGATAGATAGTGCTAATCTTAGGTGGATTTGTAATTGGTTGACAGGTCGCACCCAAAGGGTGACCATAAATGCCCTTTCTTCAGCTTGGAGAGATGTGACCAGTGTGGTGCCCCGGGGTTCTGTTCTGGGTCCAGTGCTGTTCAATATCTTTATTAATGACTTGAAGGAAGGAATAGAGAGTATGCTAATTAAATTTGCAGATGATACCAAATTGGGAGGGGTTGCTAATTCCCTAGAGGATAGGATGAAAATCCAAAATGACCTTGACAGATTAGAGTGCTGGGCCAAAGCTAACGGAATGGGTTTCAACAGAGGGAAATGTAGGGTGCTGCATCTAGGTAAAAGGAATGAATTGCACAGATATAGGATGGGAGACACCTGGTTGGAATATAGTACCTGTGAAAGGGATCTGGGAGTCTTGGTGGATCACAAATTGAACATGAGTCAGCAGTGTGATGTGGCAGCCAGGAAAGCCTATGCGATTCTTGGTTGCAACAACAGAAGCATAGTGCCTAGATCATAGTGTCTGCTCTGGTCAGAACCCACCTGAAGTACTGTGTCCAGTTCTGTGTACCT
The DNA here is from genome assembly GCA_023846285.1 of Phrynocephalus versicolor. Classification (NCBI taxonomy): domain Eukaryota; kingdom Metazoa; phylum Chordata; class Lepidosauria; order Squamata; family Agamidae; genus Phrynocephalus; species Phrynocephalus versicolor. The sequence goes on along the minus strand of JAHTLZ010000010.1, from coordinate 58,827,468 downwards.
AAATTTAAAAAGGATGTTGACAACCTTGAGCGGGTACAGAGGAGGATGACCAGGATGACTGAAGGTCTGGAAGAAATGTCTTATGAGGAACGGCTTAGGGAACTGGGAATGTTTAGCCTTTCAAAAAGAAGGCTGAGGGGGGATATGGTAGCTATGTCATATTGAAGAGGGAACAGGTTTGTTTTCCCTGGCTTCAGAGACTAGGACTCGGGGCAATGGTTTCAAACTACAGGAAGAGAGATTCCATTTGAACATTAGGAGGAACTTCATGACAGTTAAAGCTGTTTAGCAGTGGAATATGCTGCCACAAAGAGTGGTGGAGTCTCCTTCTTTGGAGGTTTTTAAGCAGCAGCTGGATGGTCATCTGTCAGAAATATTGTGATGGGGTTCCTGCATGGCCGGGAGTTTTACTGGATGGCCCTTGAGGTCTCTTCCAACTCTATGGTTCTATGATTCTATAAGAAGTATTCAATGAGCCACATAAGCAAAGGCATGTGTCAAGCTGAGTTCTCACTGGGCTAGTAAACCTAGGTTGTTCCATTTCACACAGAGAGGGTAAGATTAGATGATGAAATGCTTCTTGTGTGGACAACCAAAGCCCTCATTTCTATTTTTATTTTGTTTTATTTGAAGAAAGGACTATCTGAGACATTGGAGCAACACATTACAATTTAAAATGTTGCATTTAAGACACCAAGTTTGGCAAAATAAGGGGACCTAGAACATGAATTTGATTGGTAGTCCCAACCAGAGTAATCACATTGAAACAGTCAGATTTACATACATATTGTTTAACCGAGCAGGAATTCATTCAATGGGCTTGTCCTAACTTGAACTAGCAACTGCATTTTGGCTAGGCCCGAAATACAACATATGTTATTGAAGCATTAATATGACAGCATTGAAATGCATGGGAAAAGTAAGATAATTACCCATTATTTAAAATTTTGACCTAAACCCAAAGTATGTTAGTTAGGGTGATGAAAACCTATTTATTAAAAGGTCACAGTTTTTTTAAAAAAATACTAGTGTATGGGGAAGAGTTAATTAAAGTTCCTGTCCAGAATTATATTGCCTCAGTCTAGAAGCTTTTTATCAGGACCTTTGAATTTTTTTTTTAATAAAAAAGCTATTCCCTATAAACTGATGATTTCTCTCTTCCCCAGCTCTATGAAAGCAGTAACAGATTGAGATTCTTATCAACACTATTCCATGAATTATGAATTGAAGAGATGGGAGAACAACATATTTGCTATTATGCACTGCTACATAAAACATATACTGATGTTTTATGTAAAAATTGGAGCCTGGCACAGTGATCTGAAAAACATTGTTTGCCATCTGCTGCTAATGTTTCAGCTATCCTTATTATAGAGTTGACATTATGATCTCCTTTCTTCTGATTTCTTTAACTGCCGAGATACATTTGGCTGTAAAAGTTCATGCCAGGAAACCGTAAGAGTGAAGTGAAAGGTTTCTTTTGCAGGCAGGGACTGTGGATTCGGTTGCTGGATCAGCAGCATCCCATTCCATGATATTTGAAGGTCAAAACCTGAGGACAAGAAAAAGTCCCTTGTGATGTCCCTGGGCAGCTTCTTGTGATGTTCCTAGGTAGGTCCTTCTGATGCCACTTGGGAAGGTCCATGCTATACCCAGAAGCAGGCAGGCAAGCACTGAAAGAGACAAGCTATTTCTGGGCCAACTGATTGTGGAAATGTAAAAAACAAATCTGAGGCAGCAAAAAATTTGGTATAGTGTTTTATCCAGGTAGCGGGAGAAATAGGAGGGCAGTTGGTTGGGGAGGATAGTGGGTTAGAACAGGAAACCAACAGCCAAACAACTCTGCTGTTCTTAGAAGAAATGGCTTCAAGCAGTGTGGATCATTTAATCAGAGCAAAATTATGTTGCTTCTCTTCCTGAAATAACTGGCATGTCTTTCTAATTGTGAAGTAAAGCACCAGTAGCTCAGGAGAAGGTTGGGTCTGGACAAGATGGAATACTTGTCTCACATGTTTTGCAATCCAGCATTTTGTAAACCAGGAGGCTGGGCTGTTGTTACATATAGAGGGACTAGTGGAGCTGACCATCTGGGTTAAACTTTGGGTGATCAAGGAATATGCTTGAATAGCAGCTTCAGAGGAATTAGTCAATTGGATAGTTAGATACTGGTGATTGGTTTCTGGTAGTCTGGACCATTGTTCAAAGGCCAGTAAGGTTCTTGATGTCCACTTGGGATATAGGAAAAGATTTAAAGAGAGGTCCCTACTATCGGTTTCCATGAGTGAGTTCAGTATTGACACCTACACTGGAAGATGATCACTATCAGTATGGGGGCTAATGACAAAATCAGAAATCTTTATGAGGAGGTCGGAGGAAATTAGAATATAATCAATCACACTTGATCCGGGGGGTGGGTGGGTGGGAGGTGAAGAACCTGATGTAGCCCTACCAGGGGAGCCATTCAGAATATAAAGGTCATAACTAGAACATAGGTCAACCATTGAAGAAGCATTCTCATTAATTACTGAATCCTTGGACTTCCTAGCAACCAGGAAGGCAGGAGGGATCATCTTCTCCATGTCCCATCTCATATATTTTGCAAGAGATGGGTTGTTCACTCCTAATCTTGAATTAAGGTTGCCTGCAATAAGGAGAGAAATAGAGGGATCTGGTACCAGTACTCATTCGACAGTGTTTTTCCCTCCTGTCCAATGTTCCATGGAAGAAGAACCAAGGGAAGGGATATACACATTCAGCATAAGGACATGAGATCCAATGTTTTTAAATAAAAAGGCTTGAACATAGAGGGACTGGATAGTGAGAGGAGACATGACAAAAGAGGAGGAAAGTTTCACCAGGCACATAGGCCTGATTGGTTGTGACCCATGTTATTAGTTTTAAAGGCAGGCAGGTGATAGGAAACAGAACCAGCAATACTAGGTTTCTTTAAACACCAGGTTTCCTGCAGGAAAATAATATCGTATCTGGACAGAAAGTCTATAAAAGCAAGATCATGCATTTTCTTCTCCCAACCTGCTATGTTTCATGAGATCAGTTCTATAGTGGATTGGGAGCGGTGAGGGGTGGGGGTAGAGACAGGGAATTAATCCGAGGTTACAATGGTACCAATATGATTCGAGCTGTCATTGAGAACACTGCCATTCACCGTCGCAGTCCCAACTGCAGATTTAGGGTCTAATGCAGTCCTGTTTAAGGGCTTAATAGAGTCTTGGGATCCTATGAAGAAGGAGGGGGTGTTCTTCAGAGCATCATCCTGTGGAGTCGCTGCAGGGCAGATAGAATCTGGGATCAAGGGAGGAGCAGGTTGAGGCTGTGCATCAACTGAGGTAAGAGCTCTGTCATGAGTACGCATATCCACAGTACGGGTGAGGGAATAAAGAAGCACAGATTGTACAAGGGCATAAATTGGGAGTGGATAAGCTTCCGCTGAGAGGGGAGGAGGCACCATCTGGTTTTGCAACAGGAGATAGATTGCCAAATTCCTCAGGTCCACAACAAAGCATCTCTGATGAGATGAAGGGGTCGACTGAAGACTTGGTCAGGGAGGCTGGCCACAGGTGGAAATGGAAGGAGGGCAGTGGGGTCCAACCTCTGTATGTTGAAAGTTTCAGGGGGGCCATGTCCAATTTTCCCCAGCTCCTTATCCTGTCTCTGGGAAGCCGCATAAAAACTTTGTTTAGTGGCAGTGGCAGTCACAGCAGTCCATTGTTGCCTCCACCACAGGAGCCAAGGGAGTCAGCAGGGACACAGGAGAGTCCGAAGAACCACAGAGATTGTTTGAGGGGGGATTGGATAATGCAGTTGGCAAGACATCGTTAATAGAGGCAGTTGGCGAGGGCTCCTCTGGAAGTCTACATTTCTTAGGTAGAGGAGAAGTCGACATTGTGAAGAAGGTAGACTTCAGTTTCAAAAGACAGTTTTCCAGGGAGCACAACACCTCTGTTCCTTCAGGGAATCCTGGACGGGAGTGTGGGACCAACATTATCCCAACACAAGGGATACGGCCTTGGGGTAAGCATGTAGATTGAAAGCCAGATTTAACTTCAGCTGGATGTGAAAGAAAAGGAGATGAGGTTTCTTTCTTTGCTCTATAAGGGCTCCTTGATAGCAAGGGTTTTATAGAAGATTCTTGGAAGACCCTTCTAGTAAATATATTGAAGGACCAAAGCAGCTGTTTTCATTCAATAAGTAACCGGGGGGATATGGCTGGAGTCAAACATTAAAAGCACTCTAGTTGCAAAGGGGAAATGGGGTACCGGTAGGTACACAGCCGTTTTAAAATCAATGTTTGATGGCTCAAGGTCCAGCAGCTTGGAGGTGGATTCATGAATCTTTGATTTATGGAACCACCTCCCCCTGCTGATGGGAGAGAAGCCAATCTCCAAAGCCATGTGGTTGGGGACCCAACAGCAGGAGCTTTTCAGGGAATCTGGCTTAGAACACTCATTTGGCATGGGTGGTCGCTGAGGACACCCCTCATCAACACTCTGTCCTCTATGGGGGACTGAGGGATTCCTGTCTAATTGCTTGAGAATGGAATTCATCTGTTTACAAACCTAAAGAACCATATTGCCAACCATCTTGCATAACAGAGCCAGGGTAGATAGTAAATCCTCATGTCCAGATTCCTCAGCTAGGCTTACAATGGCAGGCACAGAGGGAGAGTCACCGTCTTCTAAATAAGAAGGCTGAGGGGGTGGGGGAGGCACCAGCAAACCCACATCTGGAAGAGGATGAGGAAGAGAGAGAGGGCTCTATTCATAGGTTCAAATGGTTAGCTACTCATGGGCCGGGACCAGGCAGTACAATTTCCCAAAAGGAGTTGTTTTGAATATTTTAAAGGTGGGTTACCAAACTCAGTACAATGTGTTGATCTCCTTATTTTCCACATCAGCTGCAGGAGGGCTTATTGGCCTTGAGTCCTTTAGTCCTCATTCATGCAAGATAAGTGAGTAAAACAAAAACAAACAAATGCCCCCACTCACAGTTATCTCACAGAGGACTTAGACATAACACGGTTTCTCCCCAACAGTAGCTCTCAGAAGTAGACATGGGCACGACCAGAAAAAATGACGTTTCGAGTTTTTGTTTGTCAGAACCGGTCCGTTTCGGGTCGTTTCCGTTTGTCACGAAATTTTTCAAAAATTTGTCGTTTCATTGTTTCGTTTGTTGTTTGTCATTTCCACCGCGATTTAGCGCGATTTGACTTTCCAGAGCATAGGGGCGTCCTGCAATCAGGGCCGGCGCTAGGTGTTTTTGCACCCTAGGCGGTGGGCGGGGTGGGGGGCGGGCGGCAGGGGGGAGGTGCAGGCGGGGGCGGGGGCAGGGGGCCATGGGCGGGCGGCGACAGCGGCAGGGGGAGGCACGGGCAGGCGAGCAGGTGGGCGGCGGTGCGGGCCACAGGTGGGTGGCGGCGCGGGCGGATGGGCGAGTAGGCAGTTAGGATATCACCTAGGATAGAGGTACTGCTCTTGGATTGCACCCCAAATGTGTGTGTGTGCAAGCAAATTGGAGATGGGAAAATAGAAAATAAATGGTACTATATATAATATATTTTTAAAGTAAATCCACACCTCCCACTCCTAGTCGAATCTTCCCCTTTATCCAATATCAGAAAAAAATCCTCACAAACTGCCAGAGAAGAAATAAAGAATAAACTGCTATTCCCTTCAGCAGACAAAGCTGCAGGGAATCAAAGAAATTATTTTCTAAATTCAGTTCCCTCCCTGCCTGCCTAACTTAAATCCTAAAGGCTCCAGCCTCCCTCCTCAATCTTGATCGGATCACATCAGCACCAGCAGCCAGCCCTCCTCCCTCAACCACATCCATACACCCGACTGTGATTTCTGGAAGGTGTCTCGGCTTTTTATGCCCTCTGAGACATCCAGAAGTGTCAGTCAAAAACCTGGCGATGCCATTGGTGGAATGGTTCAAAAAATTGCATGGTCCCATCCCATGCCAAGTCCAAATGGGCAGGTCTACAATAAAATAAAATAAAATAAAATAAAATAAAATAAAATCAATACGATGTTTTATTGCTATAAAAAAACCCACTGCTGCTACTATTAAAATTCAAGCATTTAAAACAAATAAATTTCACATGTTTCTGTGGTGATTTGGTGTGTTTTTTGACCACGATTTCAAAAGAAAAATTGTGGTTGCCATTTTGGATCCCCCCCACCGCATGGCATGGCGAGACGATGAGGATGACCTCCCCCCCAGCCTGGTGCAAGCAGCCCAGGACAGGAGAAGAGGGGGGGAAAGGCCGGGGACCCCCAGAAACCACCCCTCTGGTAGGTGGCAAAGCCTCAGGCAGGCATATTTTTGCCTGCTTTTTTGGCCAGGAGTCGGTTTTTTTTAAAAAAACTTTTAAAAACTTTTTCTGTGCTTTGCATTGCGCGATCGCTGCAATATCACAAACGAAAACGAAAAACCCGACCAAATTTTTCTTTTTTCGGTTCGAGTTCAAGTTCCAATGGCTTAAGTATCATTACCGTTTCTGTTACGTAACGGAAACGAAAAATGGAAACGAAAATGAAAATTTCGCCGAGTCGTGCCCATGTCTATTCAGAAGTCTATCTCTGGTAATAAAAGAAGTAAAAATCTATAAAGTGGTTAAAAGGTTAAGGACATTAAAAGTAAAATGGTAAAAGGCATTTAAAATTAATTTGAAAGGGAACCCAATTCATTCTTCTCCCTTTTGGTTGCTTTTTTCATACCTCATTACTACACAAACTCAATCACACTTCATAAAAGTTCTTAGGCAAAGGTTTATTTCCTTTGAAGCAAAAATGAATAATAACACAACTCTGACTTCATTTAGAATTATGCTAGGCCAATAATGAATACCTGTGTAGTAATGAGGTATGAAAATAGGAACCAAATACACATCTCTCCACTTGGAATATACTGACCTAATCTACTGGTGCAATGAGAAGAAACTGCCTTGGAATAAAGGCTGATGAACTTATTTGTTGGATAAAGTATTTCAGGGTGTTCTAATTATTTGCTATACATGTTTGCATGTTCACTGGGTGTTTATTAAATGGCTAGGAGAGCTGTAGGCGTTCAGATCATTATAGTATTAAGCTGTAGTTCCCAGGTTTCAATGAGTGCTTGTGGCATTTTATAAATAATTCTAAAAAGCAATTCATGCAACATTTACTGGAATTATTCAACCAGGGAAATTGTCAGGAAGCATAGAATTGTGGAAGAAGGACTTAGTTTGCTGGCTGAAAGTCACCTAGTTTTTGGAGACCATTAGTGGCCAATCATTGTGCAGGAGTGAAGACACCTTCTACTGGTCAGCTTTGACCAGTTGCTTTATTTTTTTAAAATATATATATTATTTTATTCACCAAATATACAAATGATAACAGGTACAATCACAGCAGCCTCCACATATGTGTGACAAAAGTTAATTTCTCTGATATCATAAAACAGAATTGTACTTGCACAGCTTTTTACTGGCTCACTGGTTCTAACCAATAAACCCTATTTTCCTTGCTTGGTTCTTTTGCACTACCTCGATAATTCCTTCTAGAATGCTTGGAAAAGAACCACAGTTATGGAAGCTCGGGTGCCAGCATTCGAGATGGGCATATTAGAATGAGGTTACCTTGGCCTCAGCAAAATGGAGTATAGCATGGGCATTAGACATGGGCACGGAGTGGCGAAATTGTCGTTTCTGTGTTCGGTTATTGTTATCGTTAGGTAACGGAAACGGTAACGATAATTACTCCACTCTAGCTCGAACCCGACCTGAAAAAAGAAAAATTGGCTCAGGTTTATCATTGTCGTTCATAGTATCGCTGTGATCGCGCGATGCCATTGCCAATCAGCACAGAAAAAAAGTTTTAAAAAGTAAAAAACAAAAAAACCCGATTCCTGGCCAAAAAAGCAGGCGAAAATATGTCTGCCTGAGTGAGGGCACCTACCAAAAGGGTGGTTTCGGGGGGGGGGTCCCCAGCCTTCCCCCCTCCTTTCCTGGGCTGTCTCTATGCCATGGGGGGGTCCAAAATGGCGACCGCAATATTTATTTTTAAATTGTGGTCCAAAAGCCCACTAAAGCACAACAGAAATATGTGAAAATAAGGTATTTTAAATGCCTGGATTTTTTTTTGTAGCAGCAGTGGGTTTTTCTTGCTATAAAACGTCTCCATTGATTTTATTTTATTTTTATTTTTTTACGCCTGCACAGGCGCAATGATGGGCTGGCCATGGGATGGGACCATGCAATTTTTTTGAACCATTCCACCAATCGCATGGCCAGGTTTTGACTGACACTTCTGGATGTGCCAGAGGGCATTAAAAGCCCACTAACCCTAACCCTAACCCTAACCCTAACCCTAACCCTAATGCCAGTACACTGTCCTTCTTAGTGGGTCAGAGGCACCCAGAGGTGCAGCCCACTAACCCTAACCCTAACCCTAACCCTAACCCTAACCCTAACCCTAACCCTAACCCTAACCCTTACCCTAACCCCAACCCTAACCCTAACCTGTACGCCAGTACGCTTCCCTTCTTAGTGGGTCAGAGGCACCCAGAGAGGTGCCTCCCAGAGCCCACTTACCCTAACCCTAACCCTAACCCTAACCCTAACCTGTATGCCAGTACACTTCCCTTCTTAGTGGGTCAGAGGCACCCAGAGGTGCAGCCCAGAGCCCACAAACCCTAACCCTAACCCTAACCCCAACCCTAACCCTAACCCATGACACTACCAGACTGAATCTCTAACCACTAGATGACCAGGGTTGCATTTGCTTAATTGCTTGGCTTTACATACAAGGAGTGACATTGGAGATGGGGGGCATTGAGAGGAGTAGACCCTCATCCAGAGTTGGGGAGGAACAGAATGTTTGTGTCTCCTGCTGCCTCTGAGAGGTGGAGGGGAGATGGGATGGATAAAAGCTTCAAAAGAAAACAACAAAAAAGTATAACAGGCAGCCAGGCCAAGTAGGGTGGCCAGTTCAGTCAGCGTTGACCAAGAGAAAAAAAAGAAATATATTTCATTCTGCCCACTTTGTTTGGTTTATTGCATAGGATGCAGTCTTGTGCAACAATATATTTCTAATCTATCACCCAGTTTAAAGTGTTTTCCACCTGCTCTGGGTCATTGCGGGACCCGCGGCCATCGGCCACCCACTTGCCCGCCTGCACCTCCCCCCGGGCGGCGGGCCCCCGGCCCCGCCCGCTGCCTGGGGCACAAAAACACCTAGTGCCGGCCTGTCTGATTGCTTGACACCACCATGCTCTGGGACGTCAAATCGCGCTAAATCGCGGTGGAAACGACAAACGACAAACGGAAACGACAAATTTTTGAAAATTATTGCGACAAACGGAAACGACCCGAAACAGACCCGTTCCGACAAACGACAACTCGAAACATCATTTTTTCTGGTCGTGCCCATCTCTAATGGGCATTATTAAAAGGTGCAACAATTTAAAAGCTGTATATGCTTTGTCACCAAGTCATTTCCAAAGCATGGTAATCCTACAAGGGTTTCTGAGGTTTGTCAGTTTAAGATTGTTTCAAATATTGTAATGCAATACCCTATCCACTACACCGACCGATATTTAAAAAATAGCTCTCTGTTTCCAAGTATGTATTATGGATGGGGGTGTGATGTAGAGAGTTGTCATCTCACACAGTTTTATACGCATTGTCTTCCACACAGAAATCAGTCATCTTGACTGCATATTCTTATATAAATATTGCCTTCCATTGTTCTTTTATTTATTCATTTTCCTACAAGGTTGGTAGGCCTTCTAGAATGTGCTGTTTTACAATATTTTCATTTCTTCTGGGAGATCTCCAGGATATATTTTAGTCTATCTGTACACTGCTGAAATTCAAGTAGCTTTTTGCCCGCTCTTTCTCTACAGCAGATGCTTTAGTGATTTATTAATCTAATTATATTATTCCCATCACTAGTGCTGAGGGAAAACAGACTGTTTAATTTCATTTTTCCTTTCTTGCTTTCTTTTCTTGCTGAAAAGAACCTCCATTATTGCTACACAAGAGTAGTTGCACAGCAAGCCACCATTCTATAAGGCTATTATAAAAACGGGGGCTGCCAAAACAAAAAACAAAAATGATATCTTTTACACTGAGCTTCTGCTGAGCACAAACTTTGGCATATGAATAGCAGAAAGTCAGTTCTTGCTCTGTGCCACATTTGGGGAAGTTTGAGCAAAGGGTTTTCAAGTTATGATTTTTGAAAAAAAACATTCAGAAAGAGGCAAACCTACTGTATATATCCACAGATTTAGAACAGATCATATAAATCGAAAAGGCTGATCTTCCTTATCTTGAAAAATAATAGTGGTCCTCACCTGATTTTATTAATTGGAAAGAATTCAGGCTGTAGGGGCTGAAATATTGATCTTGAAAAAAGGCAGTTCAAAGGGAGAATTTGAACAGCCATTTTCTTATAAGACAGCATACACAATGCAGGCATGCAATGAAACACTGTATACATTTATAGGTAGAAGGGAAGTATTTAGGTTGTTGTCAATATTCTGGCTTCCCTTTGCTATGCACCATTTGACATTGTTTTCCCGGCTGGCAATATAGGCACAATATTATGCAGCATTATTGGGCCATTTCAGAGGATAAAGTATAGCCCTCCAATATAAATTAGCATCTGTAAACTATTTATTACAAATGTGGGTGAATAAGAGAAAAGGTGATTCATCTTAATTTGTGATTTATCAAAGTCAACAAATCACAAAAACTAATTATGATATTTTTCTGAAAAGTTGACAAAGTTCAGATAGATAGATATACAGTAGATAGATAGAAATAGATAGATAGATAGATCTTTAAACCCATATAAAATGACCTTCAAGGGACCTTGTGGCACCACATTTTCAGGAATGCTTTTCCTCTACAAGCTGTGCAAGTTTGGTGAAGTTTGGGTTTCAGATATCTGAGTTATGCACCTCCCAAAGAGGGACCACTCAGGAAAATGGCCCCAGATACCCAGAAACCCGAAATTTGCAGGTATACCTCCCATCCCTCTCCTCAACAATCTCTCTAGGTTTGGTGAAGACTGGGTTTCAGATCTCAGAGTTATGCACCCACAAAGTGCCCCTGCAGGAAAGTGACCTTTAGCAACTAGCCCTATCTTCACCAAACTTGGAGGAATTGTGGAGGAGAGCCAGAGTAAGCCTCTCCGCAAGTTTGGTATCTCAAGGTACCGGAGGGGTAACTTTCCTGTGGCAGACTAACTCAGACGATAGAAATGCAATCTTCCCCAAACTTAGAGACTCTGTAGAGAAGAGTCAGGAGAAGCTAACCAGGAACATTGGTGTCTCTAGGTTCCTTGGGGGGCTATTTTATAGCCCAATGGATCAATCAATCAAAAATCACTAAACATTCACCAATCCATATTTGCTGGCAGCATCAATTTGTATGAATGCAAACTGACAAATTAGCCATTTTTGAATGATTTTTTTAATTCGTGTCCATTTCTACTATTCATGCATGCCAGCTTCTGGGGGAAGCCATATCCACCGTTACCTGGCATGCTAGGGCATACACACTGTAGGGTCATCAGACAGGCATTTTGTATGCCTTTAGCTTTTAAGCTATTGTAAACAACACTGTCACTGCCAAGGTATTTTAAGTCTATGAAAGTCCAAGGCACCAGAAGTCCGTGAGTCCCCTGACTATTGCTCTATATCTGGCTTATTCAGACAATACCCCAGAGTCAGACAGAGATAAAAAATAGCCCTGCAAGGTAGAAATGCTTACTTTCTCAACTCTGTAGCTAATGAAAGAGTTAGGATTAGATTTAAATTTAAATCTCCAGTCCACACTCTGGTTAAACACATCATATAAGTTATTTAACTATTTAAAGAAATAAGAAGAAAAATACTTTTGAAAATTAAGAAAAAATCAGATTTTTTAAAATGGCACAGAAAAGTGTCACATAACCACAACAGGAGAAAACCATTAAGAGTAGCCAGCTTAAGCTAAATATTTATAAATGTCTCATTTATTTATTTATTTATTTATTTATTTATTTATTTATTTATTTATTTATTTATTT
>JAHTLZ010000010.1:58790983-58807632 GCA_023846285.1 Phrynocephalus versicolor | reverse complement strand
TAAGGCCATACTCTCTAACTATAAAAATAACTAGAAGATATATTTGCACTAAAAAAAGGAATGAAGTTCTTCCCTGTTAAATTGTGACAGTAAGGTAATATAAATATACCTTACTTACTAAAATTGAATTAATTACATGTAATTTGTCAGTGGTAACGACTTATGTCTAAGCTCTGGAAAATACCAAGTTTAGATATCAACCACACTTTATTTTCTAAAAAATACAGGCAAGATTTTCTACCATCTGGTTGTGTTCAATACATCAATAACATTCAAAAGAACTTTACTTTTCCAAGAGTAAAATCTGCATATTTAATAAGAATGAAATGCTTCTTGTTTGCAATACATGTTGCAACTGGGATTTTAATACCATCTGTCAAAAGACCATTTAAAAAGATTATACTTTTAACAGTTTTCTCCCAGCATAGCAGGGATGCAAGGAAGTGAAGAAGGATTTTAATAAAAAACTATTTCCTATGAAATATAAATCGCAAAATTATTAAAAAAAAACTTAACACTAAAATGCCTATTCAGTCAAACACATTAATGGCTTGCAGCTTCATAGAAAAATATTTATTTATATTTATATTTATTTTTTATACTTATTAACCCCCACACACACTTTCTCTCGGGAACTCTGGGTGATGTACAACAAATTGCAAAATAAACAACTTGCCCCAAAAGACAACTCCCAAACAAAGTAAAACAAATAAAAAGCTAAAAAAAAGAACAGCCCTACAGTAAACACAGACTCTGGCAAGAAAGAGCTGGGACAGACAACAAAAAAACAAATAAAAGCAAAACACTGAGAATCTCTAGTAAGCATATTATTATACAAAGAAAGGAGAAATTAAACAATACTGGTGGTCATCTGTAAACATTAAATGGCTATATGTGGCTGAACAGATTCCTCTGCGGAGTACAGAAAACAGAAACAGAAAACATATACAGTGGTTCCCAGCCCTTTTGCGGTTCATATACTGCAGTCCCGCTATATTGCGGGACCGCAGTATATGAAAAAAGGCCCCCTGGGCTAAGGGGGAAAGGCCTGTTTCAGGCCTCCCATACTTACCCCAGAACTGGCGCTGCCCCAAATGGGCCTGTGAAGACCTTCCAGGGCCTTCTGGAACCCCCAAAACGGCTTCCCTGCGAACCAGAAGCCAATTCCGGTAAACTGGAAATGACTTCCGGATCGCCAAAAATAATTTATGAGGCCTCTGAGGGCCTTTCTAGTCCTGTTGGAGGCCTCAGAAATGATTTTTGGTGATCTGGAAGTCACTTCCAGTTTACCAGAAGTCACATCCGGTTCCAGGGGCCTCCAGAAGGCCTGGGAAGGCCCTTGCAAGCCTTTTCAGGGCAGCGTCAGGCTGGGGATAAGTACAAGAGCCCCCAGCTAGCCCCCCCACCCAACCCGACCTGCATCCACATTTTGCAGATTTTCAATTATCGTGGCTCAGGTTGGGTCCCTAACCCCCACGTTAGGCGGGGGGGGGGTCACTGTAATCACGTTTGCTAATGGTACAGTATAATTGGCAGTAATTCCATAAGTGTAAGCATGTAAAGAATAAAGAGAGGAATTTTAGCCAATCAACCTTAGAATCTCTGTGCTTTCTCAAAGAGACAAGATCTAGAATTTCCAGGAGCATAACTCTACCCATGGGATGCTCTTTTTTTTAAGACAAAATGGCAATAAATGTCACTGACTCCTTCTTCCTCCTGCACTCCTGAGAAGCTCCTTCCTTGAAACAAACTGGACATGAAATAATCTTCCAGGGCACAGAGGTACTGGACAACACTACCAATCACTATGTCAGACTACACAGGGAAGCCAATGAAATCCACAAACATAAGCACAGTTTCAACAAAAAAGAAGAAAGTCTAAAAATCAACAAAGCCTGGATTCAAGTACTGAAAACTACAGCCTGCAAAAGATCAAAGTTCAATGATTCCCACCCAGCCACAAGCACCAGTGATCAGTTCACACAATAGAACAGCTAACAACACCCGTCAACTACAGAAATCGCTGCCACCTCTGATTGCAGTGAAACACCTTAATCCCTCCATTACAATACAATGACTAACACCTATTTTCCTGCATAGGACAAGTTTCTCTTTCCCACAATTTAAACCCCCAGTCTCACTCACTCTATACCCCAGAGCACAGAGAGTACTCCTGAGCAACTTGCCCTCTGAAGATGCCGGCCACAGAGTCTGGTGAAGCGTCTGAAAGAAAAATTTCCAGAACATGGCCAAACAGCCCCAAAAACTCACAACAGCTATCAGTTCCTGGCCATGAAAGCCTTCGAGAATATTCCTTCATAGAGTTGGGCATTGCCAAGAGCATGCAGACATTTACTGTGGAAAGTGAAAAATGTGAGCCAGTCTAAACTCACTCTTACCTTGCTACATCTTACCCTGCTACATTTCCCCCGCATATCTGGTTCAGAAGAATCTACTTTGCCTTATACAGAAACATGTCATTGAAGGCCTACTCAGGCAGTACTCTCCAATGCCAATCATTTTGAAACCTTCCGATTTTGTTAAACCAGCTGTTCAATTCTATGCCTGGATCATCTCACTGCAAATCCAGATGGAGGTGTGAGCGTGAGCTGCTGGATAACATTGTGATTTAGGCATTTGGCTGCAGAGCCAGAGGTGGGAGTTTGATTCTCTATGTTGCCTCCTCGACAGAGGATGGACTCAATGACCCACAGGGTCCCTTCCAGCTCTGCAGTTCTAAGATGATGATGGTGGCGATTATTTATATACTTATTTAGAAATAAGGGAGGGTTGTTAATTCCCCCCCCCCCCCGGCATCTCCATCTAGACTTAACTGTAAGGATATGGGATCATAAATTACTGCATTTTCATATCTTGGCTTTGACTAGTTATATAAGTTGGCTGAAAGTATTAATATATTAATATAAGTATTAATATAAGAAATAGACAGGCCTTTGTTACATTACTGATGTCTATTATTGTGTCCCTTTTCATTTCTTATTTCTTTTCAATTTTTTGTATTATGATAGTTTACTGTTTTAAGTTTGGTAAATTTTGCCAGCTCTGTTCTACATATTATCTTGTAATATAACTGTCATAGAAAGATACAATTCATTCCCTTTTTACCATCACTGAGTAAAATAACAGAATATTCTAAAGTCAGCTTCACCCACACATTTGTGTCTTTGTGTTACAATACTGTACTATAGCATTCATTAATCATTATGTAACAATAGTAGTGGTACGGTAGCTCAGTGGACTAAGGCTCCGAAAACTGTTGGTTGCAGTCAGCAGCTCAGCAGTTCAAATCCCGGGTGTCACACAGCGGAGCGAGCTTCCACTGATAAACCCAGCTCCTGCCAACCTAGCAGTTCGAAAGTATGTAATTGCAAGTAGATAATTAGGAACCGCCGTAAAAAGTGGGAAGGTAAAACAGTGTTTCCTTGCAGCCATGCCGGCCATGTGGCCATGGACTTGCACAACACTGGCTCTTTGGCTTCAATACAGAGATGAGCCTAGAGTCAGACACAACTAGCACACATGTGCGGGGGGAACCTTTACCTTTACCTTTTTAACAATAGTTATGCTGAATTCACCTTTTTCATAGTTTCCACATGCTCGGTTGACGTTTCCATTGAGCTGCTATGACTGAAATATCACTACTGTGTTTAGCCATTATCAGTTCAAATCCTGCCATTGAAAATGTGAATATTTCCTGACTCCTAGAGGGATGTAAAGCCTTTCTTGGTTCATTCAAGGAAAGAAACAACAAAACAAAACAAAAACACCATAAGGAAACAAAATTATTGCCACTGTAAGACAGCAAGTTGTGTTTTGCTGTTGATCTCAACAAGATATTTTGAACATATTGGAGATTTACTTTTGTGCATTTCTTCAAAATGTGCAAAATGAGGGGAAATGTAGTAACTATTGCCTTGTTCTATGGTCTAGCAGTGGATGAGGTTGTTCTTTTGTTTTTTGTGGGTTTGTGCTTGGCATTCAAAGGGGGAAAGAAACCAACATAACATAACATAACATAACGTAATGAAATAAAAGTATTGTTGTTATAAGACACCATAGGGAAACACTAATAATAACAGGAATGAAATTTGGCATCTTCATTTTACAGTGGAGATGAGACTCTTCAAACGTGTTGAAGGATCCATCAGACATTATCCCACAATTCCAAAAGCAAAGCAAAAGCAAATTGCTCTGCTTATATACTGCCCCATACCACTTCAAGTAGTCTCTGGGCAGTTTAATTACAGTATGCAGGCTACACATTGCCCCCGCCCCCGAGCAATCTGGGTACTCATTTCATGAACCTCGGAAAGATGGAAGGCAGAGGCATCCATGAGCCTGCTACCTGGGACTGAACCCCAGGTCGTGATGACAGTTTTACCTGCAGTACAGGCATTTAACCACTGTGCCATGAGGCTCTTGACTGATTGTCTCACCTAGAATCCTACCTATGGTAAGATGATTCACATCTCTAATGTCAAATCATACTTTTTCACTGTGTGAGAAAGACCTTTATTTGCTGTTGTGTTGGTCATTCCCCCAGTTTGAAGAT
This sequence comes from Phrynocephalus versicolor, assembly GCA_023846285.1. NCBI lineage: Eukaryota > Metazoa > Chordata > Lepidosauria > Squamata > Agamidae > Phrynocephalus > Phrynocephalus versicolor. The sequence goes on along the minus strand of JAHTLZ010000010.1, from coordinate 58,803,059 downwards.
GCTGTTTTTGAGAGATTCACAGTCTGCTACCATTTTCTTCATCATTAATGCTATGACTAATACTCAGCAAGATTGCTTTGCCTTTCGACTGAGTCGTACATATTACTTTTTCCTGTTGCCTTTCAGAATCATGTTGGTCTTACACTCTAGGCCAGGGCTGTCCAACTTAGAACAGGCCGAGGTCTACTTTTTCTGTCCCAAAGTGCATGAGGGCTACTACTACACTTATACCTTGACTTACAAATTTTATCCATTCCAAGTACATGCTTGTAAGTAAAAAGAAATTGTAAGTAGAGCAGTGGTTGCCCATGGGAATGCATTCAAATCTATTCCCTTCGGAATGGATTCATTAATTTTCTATGCATTCCTATGGGAAGGCTGACCATGCACACATTTCCCTTGCACCTGCTCAATCATCTGGCCAGTGGGGGGAGCAGGGGACCATGCCAAAGCCCTTGAACTGCCCCACTCAGCTGAGACAGTGGGCTGGCAGACCCAGAACTTTGCTGGGGCAGTGGTGATCCTTGGGATGGGGGGGGGAGAGGTGAAGAACTTATCCCCTCACTTTTTATTGGTGGCCAGCGGGCTACTTTTGAACCCTTCGTGGGCTATCTGTTGTGCAGGCCTGCTCTAAGCCAAAGAGTTTGCTTCCTCTCCTGGATCTTGGAGAAGTGGATGTAATGGAAAGTAGCATCAATTTAAAGCAACAAGAGCTTTCAGGGTTACATTCTTTGTAGCGCTTCTTGTTCAAGCTGTCAACTCATAGGTGTGAAGAGTGATGTTTATTTAAAAACAATTAATAATTATAATAATGTCCTGAAGATTACAGTAATGAAACATGATGACTGCTCAATGAAGTGTGCATAAGTCACGAAAATGTCAGAGTCACTGCAGCGTGTGTAATCTTAATTTTCTCCTTCAGCACAAAGTTTCGAGGAGAAGAATGTTTGAGCCCATTTACTAAGAATCTTTCTATTGTTCTTTCATAGTGGATTCACAAAACCTGTCCAAAGGAAGAAACAAATGGCACCCATTTACTTGTAACTAATTTATAGCCATGCTTGCAGCAGGAAAAAAGGCACTGTTGTTCGCCACTACCACAACTAAACACTTGCAAAAACAAGACAAAGATAGAAACTAGGAAAGAGGAAGTAGTACTAAGATCAAAGAAACCTAAAGATGTCTGATCTAAAATTTAATATAATAAAAATTATGGAATAATTCTTAAATTTATTTCACATGGCACAGCAGAATACAGGATTATTGTGTAAGACTTTGCAAGGACAATATAAAATATGTATAAAATGCAAAACATCTAAAATTTAATATAATGAAAATTTATGGAATAATCCTTAAATTTATTTCACATGGCATAGCAGAATACAGGATTATTGTGTAAGATTTTGCAAGGACAATATAAAATATGTATAAAATGCAAAACATTAGAATAAATTCTGAGAGATTTTAAAAACATGCAATATGAATAGTGAATATTTAGTGAGATAAATAATGTATGAGCAATTCTTAGAGCAACTAAACCTAAGGCCACTAATCTAAAGCATTTAAGCATTAAATAGCAGTGCCTCAAGATAATGTATTTCTTGTAGGGAGCCAGGGAAACTTCTAAAGGGGCATTCCACTGCAATGTGATGGAAAGTCTTTGGGATGAACCCACAATTACAATTAGAATTATAGGCCAGCCCCTAATTATGTTTCCAATATTGCCACCTGCTGCAGTTCAAATCTTGTTACGTGCTGTTTAGTTGTTCTGTGGGAGATCAAAGCCATAATGGATACTGGAACAGACCCCAAGATAAACAGGTCTGGATTAGAGGTTGTCTGGGTGCCATGCTGTCTCAGTGTCAAAGTCTCCTCTGACTAGTTGGCGGTCCAGGTTTCCATGGCAGGTTTCAAGACTTGAGTCCAAATATTTGATAATGACAGTCCTCAAGTGTAGGTAAAAGTTGGTTTGCCTTGCATTTCTGCCACTCCCTGTTTAAAGCTGACTGTCTTCTAAGGTGTGGGGATGCTATGCTAGACAGCATCACTAGCCACTTGGAAGGCATTGTTAATAGTTCCTGATAGCCAGGGTGTTCACCATTTTTGTATGCACACTATTTAGCCATACTCAGCCACTAAATATACCAAGGCAAGTACTGATGTCTTAAGAACAGTGGCAATTGGTCCCCAGCTACAGCCAGAAACATTGTTTAGGATATTGTTTTTATTGTATCTGAGTTTTTTCTTCACTGTTCCCTATAGGTTAAGGACCAATCAAGGCTCACTCCTAAATACTCTGGGTTACAGTTGGGCTTCAGGAGTGGATTCTGTTACTCAAGTTAAAGCAAGTGACCTTGGTTTTGTTCATTTTGGGATTCAGCTTCCATATTTCAAAAAACAAAAACAAAAACACACACTATTTCCTTTAAATAATTTTAAGGGCTTTTTCAGATGAGTCAAAGTCTTCAGATTGTTTGATCATCACAATATCAGTGGATATACCATATTTTCCGCTCTATAAAATGCACCCCCCTCAAAAAGTAAGGGGAAATGTCTGCGCATCTTATAGAGCAGATACAGTAGTCCCCACTACCTATATATCACAGATTTTCATTTAGAGAAAAGTTACCTGCACGGAACCTCTCCCATCCCCTGCTGCAGCTGGGATTCTGCAGTTCCAATCACCTCATTTGCAAAGAGATTTCCTCCAGGGAGCCTCTCCCCACCTCTCCCCTTCTGCAGCCAAGATTCCCCAGTCAAAAATCACCTTGTTTGCAAAGAGGTCTGCTCCATGGAGCCTCTGCTCCCCCCTCTTTTGCAGCCTGGATTCCACAGTTCCAGTCACTTCATTTGCAAGCCTACCCTTTTGCAGCCGGGATTTTCCAGCCATGAAACCTTAGGCTAAACATTTTTCTTGTTTTCTTCCTCTAAAATCTAGGTGTGTCTTATGGTCAGGTGTGTCTTACAGAGCAAAAACATATGGTAAACTGTTTTGCAGTACTGTTTCATATGTCAAATGTGCAAATATTAAAGAGTAGTGGAGCTAGCACAGAACCTTGTGGCAGCTGGTCATTTAACACATACATTGGGCTGCTTTGACCATCTAGATCAGTGATGGCAAAACTTTTAGAGACCGAGTGTCCAAATTGCAATTCAAAACCCACTAATTTTTCGCAAAATGCAAATACCGCAATTTAACTTGAATACAGGTGGCTGTGAAGGGGGGGGGGATGTCTGGTGCCCATAGAAAGGGTTCCAAGTGTCACCTTTGGCACCCGTGCCATAGGTTCACCAACACTGACCTAGATATACTTAAATGTATCTATTTGAAAGCATGTTGTTGAACAGAGTAACTATTTTCTTACATGGCACAATATGTAAAAAAATTTAAAGATTATCCCTTCTCTCCTCACTATTGCAATGTAGACTAGCCTCCTTGTGGTGCAACTTGATTTGTCGTGGATAAATAGTCTGCTTATTTTGGCTGCTGGACCTCACAAGGATTTCTCAGCAAGCAGAATCTAAAAAAACACAAAAATTAACAATCCAAAGCGACAAACTGCTTATTTGACCAAAATAATGGGCAGGAAAAGCAGTGAAAGACATTTGCGGCTAACAGGCAGAAAGGAAAGCGTTCTCTGCGTTGATGTGTACTCATTCATACAATACTGAGCCATTTAAGTAAAAGGATGAAGGAAATATTCACTGCCATTTTTGATACATTTCTGCATTAACAAAATTGAAACTGCATATTTGGGAATATATGCACTTTTCTTAAGCACAGGGTTGGCTAATGTGTTCATTTCGGATTTAGCAGTTATTTGTTGAGGGAAATCCATCTTGTGTTATATTAAGAGAACAGCACAATGTAGACAAATTGTTGCAACAGTTCTAGAAATAGAGTTTAGTCCCTCAGTCAATATGTTTAGCTCTCCGTGATACTGGCACATGTACTGTATGTATAGCTCTTCTGCATGTGAATTTAAAAAGAGGGTCCATTCACTTATTTTTGTAAAAGGAAAAGACAGTGTTGTTCCGATAATGTCTTCAATCTCACCAATTTCTGAACTCATTCTTGAATCGATAAGGAAATAAAACAATGCAGACGAAAGAATCCAAGGTAACATACTATCTCTTCACAACAAAGTTAGTCTCCATCAAATGTATCTGTTTCAAATGGGCTAGTTGTAAAGCTAAATTGTCCTGTTTTATAAAAAGTTTCAAGGGCATTTCAATGAACAAAAATTCCTAGGAAAATAGATCTAAATGCTGCCTACCCAGCAGAAACTTTGCTGCAGTTTTCTATCAGCGGTGAAAGAAGCATACAGTTCATATTTCAGGTTGGCTATTATTTCCTTTGTCATAAAATTTGAAGCTCCAGTGCATAGTAATAAATTGCCTGGCCATCTTATAATGCAGACAAAAGATACTGTCTTATTATAAAGTTTTTGACTTTGTAGCATTGCTTTTAACCCCACCCCACCCCTGCATATTAATGGAAATCCATTCTTCCTTCAACCTAGCACTTGTGATAACACCTTTCCCTTTGACCTTCAAAACTACCTTTGCACAACCATATAAACCACACTGCTCTGTACTCAAAGGTAGCTATACAACTAGTGGGTGCTAACCCACTCTTGGATGTACCTCTTCATGCAATGTAATGAACAGGTTTGAGCTTTTCAGGGGGGTCGATTCGATTAAGAATTTCATCAAGCTGCATTGCCTGAGGTAGAATGGTCCAAGTTGAAACCCAAGGAGCATCATTGGTCCTTTTCAGCTGCAGCAGCAACAGCAGCAGAAGAGTACTGATACCTCTGGTGCTCACGAGGAGGCTGCAACTGGCCAGTAGTAGCAGAAGTGGAAGGTGACACTGGTGGAGGATCTTTCATAGAAAACAGCACTGGCATCCAAACAAATTAATATTAATGCTGAGTAGAAGAAGGCAATGGTGAACATCCACTACGTGTACTTTAAAGACCCTATGATGAGAGAGTCCAAGGTGAAACAAGATCTAGTGCTGGGTTGTGGGCTCCCAAGCTGGAAGGCACTAAATCAACTTCTAGGAAAGAGCAAATGACAGTATACAACAGATAGCTCTACCACTAATGGGACAACTACAATGAAGTCAAAAGGACATCCATTTGCTGAGGGGAACAGAGGCAAATTGAAAGTCTTGTGCTTTCTGAAATGCATAATTGAAATGTAGAACGCGTGAAGTGAGTCAAAGCAAGTGTAAAACAAGAAACGGAGTGCTTTCACATGAAGCATTTTTTTCACTGAGCAAACTGGAATGGGAAACCTTCAGTAAGAAAATTAAAAAGAGAAATTACGAAGTGAAAAAAAATACAAAGGAAAGGTACTTATAAGAAAAAGAGCAGACTTTTTTCCAGACTTTTTTCCTAAAAGAAATGGGTGTGCCACAAAATGTGTCTGTCTTACAGCAGAACCTATATTCTGGGCAAGATGCAACCATTAGGAGAGTAATATATACAAACAGAAGGTCTTCTACTAATTGTTGTTAACTGCCCAGAGTGGCCTTGCTGCCAGATGGGCAGTATAAAAATCCAAGAAACAAAGAAACAAACAAATTCCAATGGCCAAAAGAATCCAAGAAGAATATATTTTACCTGTCTATCTGTTTAGTCTGTATGCAGAATTTCTAATAGTGAAAGCTTGGAGTCAAGTGAAGGATGAATGACAAGTGTGGGGAAATTCCAATAATTTAAGATATGTTCATTTTGGAGATCACTCACTCATAGGATTTCTACAAGTCAAAGGTGACTTGATGGCACATAACAGTAACAGACAATACTATAGTACTAGCAGAGTGTTGCACTTAAGTAGCACTGTTACTGATGAGAATGACTCTAGTCTAGAAGCATTGTTGTTGCAAAATTTGCTTACACAGGAAATCAATTTGTAGATATATTCTCAGTAAAATGTTGATAGATTCAATCTCTGCAGCTTAGAGTAATTTCATTTGAATCATGTCTGTTGCTGGCAAATTTCCCTCTAAGGGGTGCACACACATGCTTCTGCTCCCCTCTGTGCAGGGCTTTTCCTCCTCTGTGTACTCACAGCAACCATTTTTATTCTGGTCATGACAGAACTCATACTGGAGGGGGGTGGGAGTTGCAGGCAAGTGCATGAAGGACAGAGCCCAGCTAAGCAGGGCTGAAAAGTAGAGGGACATTGGTTGCTGGTGATTTATTTTTACTATGCACTTTCCCAGTAGCTAACATTTCTAACATTGCAAGTTCTTGGTCACTGGGGTTGCCTTCAGATAAATTTGTTATCCTTTCATCTTGTCTGTACACTTCTCCAGTATAATGGCCTGTATCCTGGTCTATCAGCCCACCACTGCTATAACAAAAAAATGATAGCTTGTTGCGGAGTAAAGTCTTCCTGTTTTTATTTTGCCTTACATGCAACTTATAATGGGACAATATTTTGCACAAACTGGCATCAAGAAATTAGAGGCAACCTGCCAGTGCTTGTGACAAAATTCCTGGTATGTCAATGGAGTTATTGAACTGGCCATTTTTGACTGTACCAAAAGTGTTATCTTTATTTTATATTCACCCCCTGCGGATTGTTCTAATCTTGGCCAGAGAAATTGTCTAACTTAACAAGGAAAAAAAATCATAATTGGTAAAAAGATATCTATACCAACAGTATCTGTGCTATTGTGTTCCTTATTAGTATTGTGGATCTGAATAATGAGTGGCGAAGAAAGGTGAACGGAAAACAATTTACTCATTTGAAATGTGGTGCTGGATGGGAGCTTTCCAGATACTATAGATAACATGAAAAACTACAGATACTGAGAAAAACAAATAAGCAGGTTTCTCAATCAAATCAAGTCCGAATCTTGACAGGAAGCAAGGGATGACTAACCTAAAGTGATCATACTTTAGACATATCATGCAGAGTTTCTCGAAAATAGAAAACAATGTTAGGAGAAATAGAAGGAAGTAAAAAAAGAGAAAGATCACATGAGATGAGCTTATCTGTAAGCTGAGTCATGGCAACAGGACTTCTTTTCTTGACAGATTGAAACGTTTCACTACCCATCCAAGTAGCTTCATCAGTCTGAGTTACTGGCAAATCCTCCTTTTTATAGGTCAGCTTCATTTCACATCACTCTGGTCTGAATAGCCCCATGTTGGACGATGGCCTGAATAGGCATGTTGGGTGGACTTTCATGCCTAAGGTGGGTGAAAGTCCCACCTATGCAACCTTTCCCAACATCCATTAAGTATGGGTCATTAGCCTTGCTGGTGGAGGTGAGAAGAGCAGCCACCGAGTCTGGCGAAATGTCAGGAAGAAAAACTTCCAGAATACAGCAAAACAGCCTGAAAAACTCACAACAACTATTGGATCCCAGCTGTGAAAGCCTTCGAGAATAGATTGCTTCTTATTTGTCTGGGGATTGATGAAAGGGCCACTTTACAAGTAGCAGACAGATGGTGTCTGAGTCCTCCACCTCTGCTGAGAGAGGGGTTTTCAATACACACATGAATGGCTTCCCTGACCCCTCACTTTAACCACCTATCTTCTCTGTCTAACATGTGTACATCCTTATCTTTGAATGTGCACCCTTTGTCTTTCAAATGGAAGTACACTGCTGATTGTAGCCTTGAGCTGTTGCTTCTCCTTTGTTGGGCCATCCTCCTGTTTAGTGGCTATTTAGTTTCTCCAATTTAGAGGTCTGCACACTCCTCACTGCATTGGACCACATATACTATGTTACTCCCCTTGTGTTTTGGTAGAGGATCCTTTGGGTGGATGAGTCTCTGCCTTAGTGAAGGGATGTATGCTATTAACATATGTTAACCAATAAGTAGCATCCTGTGTATAATTTGCATAGCATTAAATGAAGAATGGATAATGAAAGCATGTCCAACTTCACCTTCTCTGTGAAATAGTTATAAAAAGGCAAGGGGCCACTGATTTAATGATAGGAAAATTCAACAACCCCACATGAGTATTCAGATTTGTGCCAGCTCTTAATTAACATTCTGGCAAAGCATGAACATAAAAGAGGGAAACATGGACATGTGTAAGTGATAAAAATGTTGATTAACGATGGTCCAATCTTATAAGCCTGGAAGAAAATGCAAATAGTGCTTCTCAAAAACCAAAATACAATAGAAATAAAAAGTGCTAACACCTTTTAAAATGCAATCTTTGCATCCACAGAAAACTAAACGAGACAGGCATAGATGAATTTGTAATGCCCAAGTTTCTACTTCAATTTTTAAAACCAGAGAAGGGTCAGAAATTATTGCAATGATTAGCATCTTCCTTTTCCTGAATTTCCTAACAGGCACAGCTTGGATCAAACACTTTGTAGATTAGATGTGAGGCAGATGGTTCTATATGCTTGGGAGAAAGGGTTTTATAGCATTTATTTGCCACAGGGAGCTAACTAACTAGTGGAAATGGATAGTTTTCAGGAATGAAGACAATTACTTCTACTTCTTTGGAGTAAATGCTGTTATTGGGCCTGCTTGCGGCCCCTCATCAGCAGAAGGCCCCATTTGTTTTATCTGGGAACTCGTCCAGATCTTCCACCCTTTCTCTTTCTTTTTCCTTTCCTCTTTTTCCTAATATTTATTTATTTATATTTGCTTATTTATTGCATTTTTATACTGCACCGATTTCCCAGTAGGGACAAATTTGCCTCTTTGTTCCCTAAAAAGGCACCCTACAGAACAGAGTTAACACACTGCTCAACCTGCTGGATTTAAAATGACCACTAGACGGTTACCCGTCCTTAAAAGAGTTCTATTGCAAAGACTGTATAACATTGAGGTACAATTGTTCATAGGTTACAAACAATGTGTTACCAAGATATGGAACCTTTTATGTCATATTCTTTTAAATGGTATTGGTAACTTTTATCCAGACCTAGGAAACTATATAATACAGCCTCTTTTGCATTCATTTCCAATTTACCCCTGAAGAATGATTTATTCCCTGCTATCTATTAGATTGGAATGCCTACCTCATAATTGCACAAGAGTGCAGTTATGTTATTGTACAGCTGAGCGATTCATCATTCTACAAGGCAATTCTAAAATAAGGGCATCCCAAATAAAAGATTGTAACTGTGAAACTGGACTTTGGAGAACCACCAGATTCGGCACAGATGTAGCAGACTGTCTCTCTGTTCCTGGTTTAGCCTACTTTGGTTAAATTTGGCCAAAGGGTTCTCAAGATATGATTTTTAAAACTAAAATTGCTTTAATCTCCTATTCAGAAATAGGTGGCCTCCATAAACCCCAGGTTTAGAACAGATCTTGTATACCAAAAAATCAAATCCTGCTTATATTGAAAGAGAATGATTGCCTCACACATTTTTTTTTAGATCTGGAAAGAATCCAGACTTCAGGGGCTGAAACATTAACTCTCAAAAAGGTCTTTCAAAACAGAAAAAGGACCACTTTGTTCTACGACTGAACATGTGCAATACAGACTAGTTAGCAGGAGCTTTGTGACATGATGCATTGTATACCTTCATAGACTGGGGAGTGAGGCATTTGGAGAGAAAGGGCATAGAATGGAAAGATCGGCTTTCTTTAAAGAACCAAAACAAATGAGTTTAGTTTGGAGAAAGCAATGGTGTGCCAGTCCTCCAGTAACAGCAGAAGTTTTGCCATGTATATTCAAGGAAATAGCATACAATTTTGTAAGGCAGGTTCAAAGTATTTCTTATTATCCGAGAAAAACAGATAGCAGTTGTGTTTTGTTCTAGCAGCTCCAGTAAACATTCTCTCAGGATATCTGACACCAGACAGTCTCGTTACCTAGGTTTTCAAAGGGAAAATCAGCTCCACTTCTGTGGCACTTGAACTTTTGACACCATCAATCAAGACACAATTAGGTGACACTTATTTAATTTCTTCCTTGCCAAGCAGGCCTATTAGAATGATGCTTCCAAGGGGATTCTGTATCTCATTATATAAATGAAGACACAAAAAGAATATTAAAGAATTAAGACACCAAGAGAACTTGTTGAAAAACAGCCTTGACAATTGCTTTGTGTTTGGATGAAAACATGTCAACTTCTGGGATTTTTCCTTGCTTGGTGTCACTTTGTGAATGGTAGTGAGCAGAAGACGGTATCCTGCGGACCATCCTGATGCTGACATAGGTCTCATCTACATTCAGGCCACCTTTTGTTGTGTCAAGTTTGGCATCCTTTTTCCTGCTGGCAATGCTAGCATGATACTGTGCAGCAAAAATTGGTTATTTCCTGACATTTTGAATTCTAAATATAGATGCACAATATCCTACTTTCAAAAACTGAGGTTTTTGTTTTCAAAGAATTGGTATGATGTTGTCCTCCCGTTTAAGGGAGGTATATAACCCGGGCATGCTTCTGAACCCATCTGTCTTGTCATTCCCAAATTTTAGCCATGTCTAGAGCTGCCTTAGATGCCCTAAGCACATCCGATCTCACCTGATTTCGGAAGGTAAGCAGGGTCGGCCTGGTTAGTACTTGGATGGGAGACCACCAGGGAATGCCAGCCGCTGTAGGCGCCTGGAGTAGGAACTGGCAAACCACTCCAGTATTCCTGCCAAGAAAACTCCATGGACACGGGGTCACGAAGGGTCGGTCACGACTATAACGACACAACACACACACAGAGCTGCCTTTAACCAGCTGAAACTCACAGTCCAACTCTGCAGCTACTTAGACCAGGGCCTCCTCAAAACATTGGTGCAGGCACTGGCCACCTCCCAGGTCAACAACTCCAGTGCAGTCTACATGGGGCCTCCCTTGAGGCTGATCCTGGAGACTGAGGAGATCCAGAATGCGGTCACCAAGCTGATGCAAAATGTCAGCAAATTTGATTGCATATACCCAATTTTGGTTCACATGCACTGGTTCCTGGTTGGGTCCTAAGTCTGGTTCAAGATTTTGATGCTAACCATTGATGCTTCATGGTCTAGGACCATGGTTCTTGTCGTCTACCTGCTTCACCAGATCCTCCCACGCAATACTACTCCAGCTGCCTTCTCTGAAGGAGGCTAGGAAATCAACTACAGTAACATCTTAGTTTAAGAATACTTGGTCTACGAGTTTTGCAAGACAAGTAAACATTTATTTTAAATTTTGCCATGATCAATGATCAATGTCTAGCAATACGAGTACTGGAGCAGGTAATGTATCACAAGGGAGTCAATGGTATCTCTCTCTCTCTCCCCCCACCCCCTTTGCTGGATTGTGAGTGATTGTCTGTAATGTTCCATCTCAGGCAAGCCTCAAAAGCAGAAGGAGGAGATAGGATGGGAGGTCTCCATTGCATCAGCCAGGGATGTTTTCAAAGCTGAGTGCAGGTTAGGATTTTATTTTCTTTTTCTTTATATTTATATATTATTTATTTATTTTCAGTATCCTTTCTTATTTTTCAAACCAGTTCTAGGCATGGGGCAGCTAGTCAAGTGTGTATAGGGATACAAATTGCATTTTATTATTGTCACATTAAAAACACAGAGTAAAATCCAATTGTTAGTCCAAAACAGAGCAGATTCTGCAGCCAGTTACCAAAACCATGGTGTGGACGTGGACTTCTAGCCAACTTGTTTTGTGCGTTTTGGCATTTTGTGTGCATAGCCCCAGAACAAATCATCTGAGTTTCCATTATTTCTTATGGGAAAATTTGCTTTGATATAAGTGTGTTTTGGTTTACACGCATGTTTCCTGAATGGATTATGCTCGTAAACCAAGGTATTACTGTACCAGACCTTTGGACCTTTTTCATTGTGGCACCAGCACTCTGGAATCAGCTCCTGGTGGAGCTGCACTTGCTGTCCATGCTCCTGACATTCAGAAGGCTTCTGAAGATGCTGTTTTATAGAGACAGCTATCATTGCAACCCGGCCTGGTTTCCATGCTTTGTGGGTTGCCCAACATATCTAATTTTATCTGTTGATTGGTTTTATTTAATTTATTTGTTGCTTTGTTTTATAATTTCCTGTAAACCACCCAGAATAGTGATTTGCAGTATACAAATTAATAATAATAATAATAATAATAATAATAATAATAATAATAATAATA
>JAHTLZ010000010.1:58774086-58790973 GCA_023846285.1 Phrynocephalus versicolor | reverse complement strand
TAATAATAATAATAATAATAATAATAATAATAATAATAATAATAATATCATGGATCAGTTCTTGCAACATCTGGTCAAATCTGTGTATGAACTTCATTACCCCAATCCCCATTTCCCTCAGTATTCACAGAAGCCTCTGTCTCTCACACAAGGCACACACACACAAGAGGTAAACCAAAACTGCATGGGTGCAACTGGCTCAGGAAACAAACAAAGTTCCTTGTTGGAAGCCATTTACTTAGGTCTTGTGAAGAGCAGACAGTGTTTATAATCTGCACAGGGGTTCATGCTGGGGTGAGACAGAATGTGTTTATATACTGCACTGATAGGCAATGAAAAACAAGAGCACAACATGGCAAGGAGAAGCTGAGAAGGCACGAAGTGTTTCCTCTTTCTCTCCCTTCTACTCATCTTGCCCAACTCCCTGCAAGGAGAAGAACTACATTTGCTCTCCCTGACTTTGCCACACAGCTAGATCTAATTGGTGCCAGAATGTCATTGTACTGATAGGCTGAGATCCGGGAAAATTCAGCCGCGCAATCAGAGCTATTTAATGGACACCATAAATCATTCCGTTCTTACCTGTGTACCAGCTGTTTGTGGCTTACACAAATGGCTGTCTCGTAGTCGTGAGTGACACAGACTTTATGTGGGCTGCACTTTACCTTCAAACACGGGTCTTTGGATGGATCAAGAGCTATTAAAAACAAGAGATAAAGAAGTAGTTTAGAAAATTACCCCTTAGCACTCATTAGTCAGAATAATGAGCCAGACATCTCATGAAGATAAAAATCAATAGCACTTTTCTTTGTGTTTATCCTCACACTTCTGTGAGAGGGATTGTGTTTGGATGTAGTCAGTTGACCAGGGTCATCCAATCAACATTATAGCAAACTAATTATGCTTTTATACTAGATCTGATATCCAGATGGTATTCTTCTAACTGCAATATCCTTGTTCTTGGTAGTGTTTTTTTTTTTACACTGTTTAGGGCAGTATAACTATAGAACTGTTCAGATAGAATAATCTTGAAGTCAATTTCCCTTCTCCTATGGATTAGCCGACTGGTGTATATGTACTGTGAATACTATCTGAAGAAGTGGACACATTGTCCACAAAATGTTACATTAAAATATGAAAGTTAATATTTAAGGTGCCATATGTTTTGTGTCTTTTGTTTTGTTTTGTTTTTCTTTGATTTTGCCTGTGAATAAATAGAGAAATAAAAATAATTCCCTTCCTTTTTATAAATACAGATTAAGGATGGTGAGTAGAATGTACACAGGATTTCACAGTGCATGAACAAAACTGATGCTGATGTCCCAGGTTTCTAAAGCGTCCAGGAGAGCTTTGTCACAATTTACACTAGCGTACTAGCTGTGCCTGTTCCTGGAGAGGTGTGATATAGCCATGATGACACATGCCTTAGTTACATCCTGGCTGGCTCCATGTACATGGAGCTGACTCTGGAAAGTGTCAGGAAACTTCAGAGGCTTAAAAAAATGCAGCAGCCAGATTGCTAACTGAGGCTGGTCACTGGGATCCCGTAACTCCCCTGTTACAATAGCTTCAATGGTTTCAAGTACATTTAAAGTACAAGCTCTAACCTTGTTCTAGTTTTAAAGCTATCACAAGGATGCTTCTCCCTCTTTGAGCCTGCTTGAATGTTAAGGTCATAAGAGGAGGCCTTTTTCTTGATCCCACCACCTTCCTTAGCTGGATGCATAAGAGACGGCCATCTCTGTCGCTGCTCCCAGACTTTAGTTTTAAAAGCCTGGCAAGCTTTGCTCTTTGTCTTACTGTCACTTCCAGCTGCAAGTGAGAAAAAGAGCAGCTTTTCCCTCTCAAGCTTTCTGCAATTTGCACAAAATTGTACAAAACTACAAAGCAGTCAGCTTCCAAGTTTGGGGCAAGTTGCTCTCCCCTCTCTGTCTATGAAGATGAATGGGATGAATAAAAACACATGAATATTCATCCCTTATTCATTGGGGGCTCCAGATCTCACAAAAATGAAAGGACGGATAATTAATGAACCAGCAATATTCATGGAATATATTGATTCTTTTTTAATTCGTACCCATCTCTACTGTGAGTGTGATAGCAGGAGAGCCTCTTAATCCATGAGTCTACAGATCAGCTTTGTGATTGTTCTTTAGGACTTAAGAACATGATACCCTTGAGTGTTTTCCAGAAGTTAAGTCATGGCAACTGGACAGCTTTTCTTGTGAGTTCGATCTCACAAGAAAAGAAGTCCAGTTGCCATGACTCAACTTCGATGACTGAAAATCTTCACAGGCATATCCCTTTGAGTGAAATCTCACTCCTCAAGAACACAATGCCCCCTGGATCATGTCTTCATAATACTATTAGGCTTACAAGTCTAACAGCCAGTTACCTACGTAATAAGTTTCTGCCCTAGGCAAGAGCATCAAGACAACTAATCTCAATCATAGAACCATCTGACATGAAAGCCAAACTATTTGATACTTGAACAGGGTCCTATAGCCATAGGAGTATTCACAAACTGTTATTATCCTGACATTTTATAAAATTCTATATAGGTCCCAGTTCAAGAATAAAACAATTGAGCTTGATCTTTCCATTATGTATTTTGGGTTTTGAAATATATATGAGAGCTTCATGTTTAGGTTATTATTTTATTTTATATTATTTTTTTCAGGGAAACTAAGCAGATACATAAAGGCAAACTATGTCATATGACTTTTCTGGTAGAGAATGCATGAAAGCCTGTATTGTCACCCAATGTCACAGTTATCTATTGAAATAACAATTACATGACAGGCTGTTTAATGATTGCTATTGCAGCAGGACTTGGAGGGATTGCTGAGTCATATGTGAAACTGAGCAATCCTGTTTTATGGCAATGTGTGACTTTCTCTATTTGATCCAACACAGCCCTAAAATCAACAAAAACACAGCACGCCAGTTTCAGCTCTTGCCAGCATGACATGCAAATCCTACTATAGAATAAAGACACTGCCATCACAGGGACAGTCATGCTTTTAAACATCGCTTTTCATTTATGAAGAATCCAAAAGACCCTTTGAAGCTTTCTGTATAGCAACATGGATGATGATTTTCCCCCCAGTTAAATGCAATTATATCTGTGTTAAAATTCAGCCCTCAAATGTATCACCAACATGGGGAAGTTTTGAAGAAATTAATGATGCAGTGGAACTGCAGACTGACTTTTTAATGCTATAGAAAGAAAAATAGGTACAAACTGGAAACCGTAGCAGAATCATCAGGATTAAAACCTCTAACTTAATCAAAATATATATTTGGGGACTGACAGGCAGCACACTGAGGTTCGTTCACCTAATAAAGGACTCCAATGAAAATGTGCCATTCAGTTTATGAGAAACCTGTTGTGCGCAAAGCTCCAAATATGAATGTCAAAAGGCAAATCTTTAAAAGCAGGTTAGGTTATCAAGATTCATATAAAGTATGGTATGGGCTGCATGGATTGCCTGCATCAACATCTTGAAAGATTCCAACCCTCCCTGATCTTCTAATTTATCTAATTCAGGTCACTATGCACTGTCATTTTTTTCTGATGAAAAAAGGGCCCCGGGAGGGAAGATGGGGGCTTTTCCAATCAAAAACAACATTATCTGAAATCAAACCCATTTTCAGCTAACAAAACTCATTGTAGTGACCTTTTAAGATAACTGATGCAAACAAGGCTCGTGGCAGTGCAGACCCTTGGACCTGTTGAGAATCCCACCCTGGTTTATATAGGGCTGTGTGGGTGAACCTGCAGCACTCCAGATGTTTTGGATTACAACTCCCACAGTCCTTTGTGACTGGCAATTCAGGCTTGGAATTCTGGGAGTCATGGTCCAAAACGTCTTGAGTGCTGAAGGTTTGCTACCACTGATATAGGGGCTTCCTCTCCAGAGTTCTTTGCTGTTCAGATACATTTGGTCTACTGGGGGATATACACATACACGACCACCTCTCACAAAATGCATACACATTATCCATGTGAATACCATGGGGGAATGGGAACCAATGTACTTGCCCTTCCTTTGCCACCCATGCATGCACTGCTGCTGTGAAAAAGGGACCATTGGGACACAAACATAAGACTTCCACGTAGGATCACAAACTTCAATCATGTCAGGGTTTATGACCGTATAAAGGAACTGGTGGCCCCTTTCAAATTGACACTATGTCAGTACTGGAAGCAGGTCAAGCAGATGTGCTGTAGTCAACCAGCAGGCATGCCTTGACTTTCTGTTGCTTTCTGAGTTGAAACAGAGTGGCATTGGCTTAATAGTCCTATTATTTCAGAAAATTTTGAGGCACCTCTGTTGGAGAACAATATCCCTAGGAGGCAACAAAGGCTGAGTGTTTGAGCCTTCGGCCACCCAAGCCCTCTTTCATTGCTGAAGTGAGATTTGTATTAAAGAGTTTCTGTTTTGCAGTTTCTTTTTTATTTTATTGGTACATCAGTTGGCCCCTTTAAATCAGATGGGCTACAAGCAACCCCAAGCCTATTCTTGTGGCATCCGGAATCATGCCCCCTTGGTTGTAATCACCAAGTGTGTATGTGGAAGACTTCTAAAAATAGAAATTGATTTTTTCAAACTGGAAGGGAAACAATAAAATACTCCCAGCTTTCAAAACTTGAGTCTGATTTGGGGACAGTCACAGCAACAATTACATGGGTCTCTACAGGATGAGCACTAGAATTCTTGGCTTTTTAAAAACACAATGTTTCTCATTTTTATGACTGGGTAGAATTTATGACAGCATCAAACCAAAGCATCCCAGAGCTTTATGCTTTTTGAAGGACTGCATGCTACATTTTCAAAGACCATAATTCCTAAGATTTTATCAGGATTTTGAAGCATGAGACCTCCAGGTAATAGGGCACCAAGGGTTTTTGGATCACTTTCCCAAAATGAGTTGCTCTTTAACTTTTTGAGTAGATATATTTAATAGGTCTAAAAAGAAGACTGCATAAATTCATATTTGATTAGGCAAAGATTATCTTCCAAGCAATTTCAGAAATGTCACTTTTTCTGCCACCCTAAATTTGTGCAATTTTTTTACTGCATAAAATGTGTCACACGCATATTTGCCATGACAAACACGAGACTTCTTTCAATTAATCTAACTTATATATCAGTTTTATTCCAAGAGTGCTGCACCCTGCAATTTCATGATGCAAATTCACAGCAGTTTACAGAGGCGAAAAAGATACCCACACTGGCTTTGAAGGGGGAAACAGCACGTCTCTCCAATGTATGCTTATGAGGCTCGGGGATAAATTATGTCTGACAAGGATAAATTAGCAATAGCCAGGAAAGGGAATGAAGCCACTTGAGGTTCTGCTCTTCTGACCCTGTGGAGGATGATCTGGAGTTAAATCTCCTTCCATAAGCATACTCTTGCTGGGTTTTTTCAAGCCTCATTTCAATCTGCAGCCAATCAGAAATGTGCCAACCCACCCTTACCCCATCCTTTCTTTTTCTCTTTTATTCTGCTGCCTTGTCTGTTGACCTAACGGTACTAACTCCTGCATCAAACTGTTCAGGAAGCAGACTTGAAGACTGAGGGACAAGGGGATGGATGCAGCCAAGTCAGATGCAATCGGCAACTAAACTTGCAATCTTCCATAATAGTAATCATTGTGTGCTATCACGTCATTTTTTATTAGTCATTTATTTATTGAACGTTTGTACTGCCCATCTAGCAAGTAGAATGACTAATTCAACAAGGGCAAATTAACAATTATAAACGCAAAAATAAAAATGAATGCTATAATACTAAAACAGTTATTCATTACACTGAAATAGACAATCAAATTACACATTACAAAAATCAAGGCAGAGGCAGTATTAATGCAAAAAAGTAAATGCAGATAACAGAGTGTCGAAAAAAGAATCAAAGAACAAACAACCTGTTCCATAGTTTTCTAAGTGGAACATGCTTAGAATATCTCTACTCTTCCCTTCCCAGGAGGCACAGTCAGGAAGTGGGAATCCTATCTCCTGTACCCCCACCCATAAGCTATCTAGTTATTCTTTGAGAGCTAGTAAAACAGGCATGTCCAAACTTCGGCCCTCCTGTTGTATTGGACCACAACTCCCAGAATTCCAAGCCTTTATTGCCAATGACAAAGGACTGTGGGAGTTGTGGTCCAAAACATCAGGAGGGCCAAAGTTTGGACATGCCTGTAGTAAAATGAAGTTCTTTCTAACCAGGACTTTACACACATACTGATGTTTTTTCCAGGCATGGATAGCCTCCACTCATTTCCTACTTTTCTTTAAATCACAAGTTCTCGAGGGAAAGTCGGGCAGTTAAGATAGGGTTTTAAACTCTATAGGTTAGGACTTGGTGGCCAGGATTTTATAATCAGCTTTGCCTAGCTGACTAGCTATGACATTTCCATCTAGCCATGCTCTGATAAACCCTTTTGAGCTACTGAAATGGTCTGTACACAGGACTGTCCTTGAAGACTGTCCACTCCAAAGCTTTAGCTAATGTAAAACCTTAACAGCCAGGACTTTTACATCATTCATCATTCTTTATTATGCAGTCATAGACCCGATTTAAAAGCACAGAAGGAAATTTGTTAAAAACAAATAAATAAAACCAATTTGTAATACAAAATGTTAAAATACAAGCTAAAACCAGGACGTGTTAAAACCACAGTAGGAAAATTGGTAAAAACAAATAAATAAAACCAATTTGTAATACAAAATGTTAAAATACAAGCTAAAACCAGGACGTGTTAAAAATGCAGAGAACCATAAGACCCAGTGCTAAGGGAAATCAGTAGCATAATTGAGACGTTGCTTATTTTTAAACTTGATCACGAAAGCAAAAAATTTAGCCACAGAGTCCATATTTAGTTCATTTTTGCCCACCAATAATTGAGACAAATGCTCTGTTTTGGATCTTCCAGGACACTTCTTCAAAATTGGCACAATAAATCTGTTACTACTTTTCATAACCCTCCCCCAATTTATCTATCGTTTGAAGGTACTTAATTTTTTAAATAAATCTATGATTCAGCTAAATGTCAGTATATTTTCTAAATATAAAATTAGTATATCTCAACTGATGAAGTGTGTTATTTACAAAGATCAATAATGACAGAGTTAAAAATAGTAATACATTTCCATGATTACTTGTCACTACAGGAAACTGTTATCAAACATTTACTGACATTTTGGCAGAAATGTTATGAATACTCATCCATAATGCATCAAACGCAGAATGAGATTATACCCATGACATTACTGAGCCTGGATTTTTGAAAGAAATGTTTTTATCTCTTTCTGTTGTTCCCTGGCAAATTAATAAAATAACATTATAGAGAAATACACATCACTACTTGCCTGGCTTTATTTAAATAGCAAAAGGCATCTGATCAGCTAGAATGGCTGATTTACCTGAAATAGTAAAACACTGGGGGGAAATAGCAATGAAAGGACAAGATTTTGAAGGAACCTAATGCAATTATTTTCAGCACATGATTCTATCTTTATACTATATGATCATAGGGAGATATCAATCAGAAATGCCTCACTGTATTAATTTTTGTCTTGTCCATGGAACCCAATTAAGCTACGATACTATGTATAAAAACAGAATACTTAAAAACAGCCTTTCTGCTAGTTGGTTTATTTTTAAAAAATATCTAGAGAGATCTTCCAAAGTCATTTATTTACGAATGAAAATTAATATAGCTTCAGCATATAAGACAAATTTATTAAGATCAGAATTGATGGGGATTTAATCTAGGACAAAGGAGATTAGATTGCAAATAATCTAAAAGGAATCAACAAAAATCTAAAAAAGTGAATCATGAATGGCCATGAATGGTCTTTAACAAAGAAAAAAGCAAAGTAGAGAGATGATCTGATCTAAGAATGACAAATACCTTCATTTCATTTCATTATTTATATTTATGCCCTTCTCCTAAAGAGGATCTAAGACTGTTTATGATATTAAAACAGAAAATATAAAATGCAAAATAAAATAAACTATGTAATATTTAAAAATAATTAAACAGATATCACATGAAAACAGATTAAATGTTTTCAAATATATATAAAAAGCTAAAAAGATATGCAGTTGTTTAAAACAAACTTCTCATGCATAGCTAGCAGTTACTTGAGAAAGGGCTGCATGGCAAAAAAGATGTTTGCCTATCTGCGGAAGGCCAGCAAACAGGGCAGCCAGCTTGTTGTCTTGTGGAACAGCCTGCCAGCAGCCTCAAAGAAGTCCTTGTCATGTCCTCAATAAATGCACCTGCAGTTGTGGTGGGACCAAAAGAAAGCCTTCTGCTTGTGATTTTTAAACATGGACAGGCTCATATATGGAGATGTCTTCTTTTATAGAGCTTAGATCCAAGTCATTCAGGGCTTTAAAAGTCAAAACCAGTGTTAAGACCCAAAAATTGGGCCTAAAAAAGATTGGCAGTTAGTGGAGTTGCTCTATATACCTTGATGTCAGGGAGTTGGTTCATTTTTTGTACATTTGTACCTTACCATGAGATACTGCATTTTCAAAAGTGGAAAACATTTGCCAAAATTCAGTCACCAACATAATTTCAAATGTCATTTAATAGATATTTGTGATAGCTATAGACCTGGGACAGGTGTCATTTTAAAGCTTATCAATAGGGTTTTTAAAATATATATATTTTCACTTTTTTTTTTGAAAAACAGAATTTTTAAAAATTTTCAAAAAAAATCACACTTCAAGATGCATATTTTGTAGCCAATCACTCGACTCAGAGTTCTAGGAGTTTTGATTCAAAACATCTGGAGTGCCAAAGGTTCACCACCACCGCTATATACTATGGTAAGTCGTTGAAAGAAAATTGTCTCCAGGCTTAACACCAATTACTAGAATATCTTAGAATAAGGAGCTACTGAAAGGAGCAACTGCAAGTAACACTAAGATGTGGGAAGAAGCAGGTATCAGCAGAAAGACTCACAATGATATGTCTATTAAATGTCAGGGATTAACGATCTTATTAAAGGTCAGGCATGTTGCTCATTCACTGGTTCTCTAAAAACAACACGAACTTTTAAGAAAATAGCCTAAATTTGAGCGAGTCAGACACATGAAAAGTCACAAGAGATGAGCTTATCAGGTATAAATGTAACAAAACTAACCATGTATCAATGCATATTTGTTTCAATAAAACTAGGAATGAAATCTATTTAACTTTCTTTCAGTAAAACCATGGAAATGAATCTAGGAGAATGTTCTATGGCACATGCATTTTTAAATCCAAAGAAGAGCTACTATACACAAAAATTCTATACCATGAGTTAAACACGAGCCTGTGTACAGATGCAGGAACAGATATACACTGGTGGTGCAAACTTGCAAGAACATGTATACTGAATGACATTCTTTCTTGTGGGGAAGAATATTAGAAAACAGAAATGAAGGAACAAAAATAATGATAATATGACATACAATGCAGTTTTCTCTTTAGATAAATGAAGACATGTGGTATTTAAAGATTGTAACTACCATTAATCTAATAATGGCTGACAGAATTGCAATTAATTGCAAATCAAACATTGATTAATTAATTTAGTTAGATATTTGTGTATTATCTGTTTCCATATTTATTCTTCATATTTAAGTTTGATTTGAGTTTACTGTGTTTACTATTTTCATTTTTAATTGTTACTTATCTTGATGTAAACCCCTAGAGTGGCCTTGTTCCCAGATGGGTGGTATATAAATCCAATAAATCAATAAATCAATAAATTGATGCATAAGATATTATGTGAGTAAGGAAATAGAAGATGAAGGTGTGGGAACTGGATTTGTATGCTAACATTTTCCACTATGATTGGAATTGAAGTAGGCAGACAGGGAAATGAAATTTGTAATGAATATACAAGGAAAAGTTGCACAATTTGTTACATTTTAGTATAATAAAATGCTGGGCAAAGTTCAGCCCTATGCTTTCTGATAAATGCATTGGGGAGGAAGGCTCATGTGAAATTACAATACAAGTAAATATCAATTGATTCGAATAACATTGCAAATTAATTAAGTGATGAAAATATGAATAACATTTGATACACAATCACACTTTTCTCCCCAAAGCTCACACTTTCAATGTTAACAAGAATTTAACATTCAAGGTTGACTTACTGGAGTGTTCCAAATTCGTCACTGCTTACCCACATTCAGATTTACTGGCATAATCTTTTGGTAGTTCAAAGCTAAAAATCACCAACAGGAAAATGCTCAGAAATTATGGCTGAGGTGGATTCCTTTCTATTCAACATGCCCGGAAAACGTTTTTAGTCAATGATGTTGATATGCTGTCGAGCCTTGTCAGGGTTATCTATAGCTACTGTTTTCAAAACTCCCTCTTGTGTGTATACGCTTGTATGTGTGTCTGCGTGTGTCTTATTATTTATTTATTTATTTATTTATTTATTGGATTTTTATACCGCCCATCTGGTAGCGAGGTCACTCTGGGCAGTATAAAAATCCAATAAATAAATAAGTGTATGAGTGTATGACTCTCCCACCAAAGAATGAGCCACATATGTGTGGCCTCTTGGACCTCGAACTCACTATGGAATCTTAGGTGGTCCATTCTACATATTTCCAGCTGTGGCAGATTGCACACCTTTGCACCTTCTTTGGCATGTTGGTAATCTTGTAAACTCAAGATTAGACTACTACAGTGCTTTCTATGTGGGGTTGCCTTTGAGGCTAATGCAGAAACTACAGCTAGTGAAGAACTCAGTAGCCTAAAAGATTTCAGTTTGTGGTTCATCTGAGTTATACTGTTCATAGGTCTCATTAAAGGTGGAAAATGTTCTGAAATGATTTATCTTTGTCTCATTTATTTGCATCACAGACACTTGACATTTTAACAGGGGTGTGTAAACTTTTTATATCCACTATTGATATTAACATATTGCTCCTGCTCTGCCTGCAGTGTACTGGTTTCTGATACAATAACCCGCCCCCGCCCCTTTCTGGTTCATTTACTGCGGTCCTGGTATATCATGGAACCGCAGTATGTGAAACAAAGATCCCCTGGGGTAAAGTGGATGGGCTTGTTTCAGGCCTCCTGTACTTACCGCAGGACTAGTGCTGCCCCAAACGGGCCTTTGTGAACTTTCCCAGAAGCCCATTGGAGGCACATTTGGGGCAGTGCCAGGCCTCAGATAAGTGTAGGAGTCCCCCATAGGCCCCCCAGGCCCCACCTGACATAGCATCCGCATATCACAGATTTTCAATTATCGCGGGTTGGGTCCCTAACCCCTGTGATAGGTGGGGGCTTACTGCATGTTTCCACATTGATTTCAACATTTAATGATAACAGTGTAGGACCTTGTTATCGTTTGGAACGGCTTCTTGCAAAAAGTAATTCCCGGGTCACTCATTCACCTCAAACAGGTCACTTGGGGATGCCAACTCCAAGAGATACCCAAAAGGGGATGAGGAGGAATCAGGACTTCTCGGTATTCACCCCTCAATTATGGGACCAAAGTCCTGTGGAAATCTGCCTGGCCTCCTCACTACAAATATTCAAATGCCAACTAAAGACCTGGCCATATAGACTGGCCTTCCTGGACCACCTAGACAATTAAAATGCTTGACAATGTTTTATCCAATTCTGTCTCTAGTTCCTTCCTTCCCACTATTTCCATTACAGTGGTACCTTGTATAACGTAATTAATTCGTTCCAAATTAAATTACGTTATACAAGTTTTCCGTTATACAAATTGTCATTTCCCATAGGAATGCATTGAAACTGGATTTAATCCGTTCCAATGCATTCGAATGCGGCGGGGCACAATCCCACCGTATGGAGCGGGCGGGCGGGTGGGTGGCCAAGATCGCCCCAAAGCTCTTGCCAGGTGAACGGGGTTTTGCCCCAATAACCACCCGCTCGCTGAGAGACAAAAAAGACACCCACACCCACACTCCCCACTCCTCCTCATCGTCTCGCGGGGGGAGGCGTCCGAGCCCCCTCCCCCTCCCTGGCTGCCCGAGGTGACGCTGCCGGCGGGCAGCAGGTACCTGGCGTAGTCGGCCGCCACTGGGCCAGCAGGCGCTCCCCTTCTTCGTAGGGATGGCCCTCCGCGGCGTCTTCGTCCTACCCGCCTCCTCCTTTGCCTCCTCCACCACCACCATTCCAACTCCGCCTGGTCTTAACTCTCCCACTCCCTTCCCTTTCCTCGGGGGCGGTGGGAAAGCATCTGGGCTGGCAAAATAGCAGCGGCGGCGGCGGGGTCCGGCACGCCCCTGGCCGGGGCTTTGGGGGAGCCGAGGCGAGAGGTGCCTCGCTCTTGCCTGGCCCCTGACGAGGTGGCGCGCCGGCTCAAGAGCACCCGGCGGGAGCTGAGCAACAGGCGCAAGATCCTGCTGAGGAACCTCCCCGCCGAGAGCAGCAGCCAGGTGGGTCCACCTCCATCCCCGGCGGGTGGGGAGACCCTGTCGGAGAGAAAGGACGGGGAGAGCCTAACCCTAACCCCCCACCCCCCCAGCCAGCTGCCCAAAGTGGCCCCCTTACCAGGATCCAGCCCAGTGGTGCAGGAGGGCTGGCCTGGCGGAGCGCGCGCAGGCGTCCAGGAGGCAGTTGCCGCCGCCGCCGCTGGCTTGCTCTCTCCTCGCTCCCGGGCGAAGGCGACGGCGGAGCGGAAGATCCTCCTCCTCCTCCTCCTCCTCCTCCTTCCTTTACATGCCCGTAATCTCTCTCTCTCTCTCTCTCCACTCCCCCCCTCTTCCCCGGTGGCCGCAGGTGATGGGCGGAGGTGGCCGCTGGGGGGGAGGGGGCGGATTTTTTCCCGTTATACGGATTTTTCGTTATACAAACCCTCCGTTATACGAGAGTCTACTGTATTTATTTGGATTTAATATTTAAGTTAATTATTATGTATGCTGAGTATTATGTTTCTGGTTTTGTTTTTGTTATTAATTTTTGTTAATATTATAATATTTGGAAGTTGAGTCATGGCAAGTGGACTTTTTTTGATAGAAATGTTTCGCTGCTCATCCAAACAGCATCATGAGTCTCAATAAAGCTAGTTGTGAGTCCCCCATCTTTTAGTCCGCTTTGACCTCTTAGGTTCATAAGATGAACAATGGCCTGAATAGGTTTGTTAGGTAGACAACAGTCAATAGCCTTAAGGTGAACAATGGCCTAAGGTGCTGAAACACATAAAGTATGGGTTGTTAGCTATGACCTTGGTTGCTCAGTCATTCAGTCATGTCCGACTCTTCGTGACCCCATGGACCAGAGCTCACCAGGCCTTCTTATCTTCCACTGCCTCCCGGAGTTTTGTCAAATTCATATTGGTTGCATCGATGACACCGTCCAACCATCTCATTCTCTGTCGTCCTCTTTTCCTTTTGCCTTCGATCTTTCCCAGCATCAGGGACTTTTCCATCCTCATGAGGTGGCCAAAGTACTGGAGCCTCAGCTTCAAAATCTGTCCTTCCAGTGAACATCCGGGGTTGATTTCTTTCAGGATGGATAGGTTTGATATCCTTGCAGTCCAGAGGACTCTCAAGACTCTCCTCCAGCACCACAGCTCAAAAGCATCAATTCTGTGGCGATCAGCCTTCTTTATAGTCCAGCTTTCACTTCCATACATCACTACTGGAAAAACCATAGCTTTGACTATCCTGACCTTAGTTGGCAAAGTGATGTCTCTACTCTTTAGGATGCTATCTAGGTTTGCCATTGCTTTCCTCCCACGAAGCAGCCGTCTTTTTATTTCGTTGCTGCAGTCGCCATCTGCAGTGATCAAGGAGCCCAAGAAAATAAACTCTGACATTGCCTCCATTTCTTCCCCTTCTATTTGCCAGGAGGTGATGGGACCGGTGGCCATGATCTTAGTTTTTTTATGTTGAGCTTCAGCCCATTTTTTTCACTCTCCTCTTTCACCCTCATTAAGAGGTTCTTTAATTCCTCCTCCCTCTCTGCTATTAGAGTAGTATCATCTGCGTATCTGAGGCTGTTGATATTTCTTCCGGCAATCTTAATTCCGGTTTGTGATTCATCCAGACCTGCCTTTCTCATGATGTACTCTGCATATAAATTAAATAGGCAAGGTGACAGTATACAGCCTTGTCGTACTCCTTTCCCAATTTTAAACCAGTCAGTTGTTCCATATCCAGTTCTGACAGTTGCTGCTTGTCCCACATATAGATTTCTTAGGAGACAGATAAGGTGGTCAGGCACTCCCATTCCTTTAAGGACTCGCCATAGTTTGTTGTGGTCTACACAGTCAAAGGCTTTGGCATAGTCAATCCAGCGCATGTTGGCAATTTGATCTCTAGTTCCTCTGCCCCTTCAAAATCCAGCTTGTACTACTGCCGAAGCCTGCCTTGTAGAATTTTGAGCATAACCTTGCTAGCATGTGAAATGAGTGCAATTGTGCGATAGTTGGAGCATTCTTTGACATTTCCTTTCTTTGGGATTGGGATGTAGACCAATCTTTTGCAGTCCTCTGGCCATTGCTGGGTTTTCCAAATTTGCTGGCATATCGTATGCAGCACCTTTACAGCATCCTCTTTTAAGATTTTAAAGAGTTCAATTGGAATGCTGTCACCTCCACTGGCCTTGTTGTTTGCAATGCTTTCTAAGGCCCACTTGACTTCACTTTCCAGGATGTCTGGCTCGAGGTCAGCAACTACGCTATCTTGGTTATCAGGGACATCCAGGTCTTTCTGATATAATTCTTCTGTATATTCTTGCCATCTCTTCTTGATCTCTTCTGCTTCAGTTAGGTCCCTACCATTTTTGTCCTTTATCATATCCATCTTTGCATGAAATGTCCCTTTAATATCTCCAATTTTCTTGAATAGATCTCTGGTTTTTCCTTTTCTGTTGTTTCCCTCTATTTCTTTGCACTATTCATTCAAGAAGGCCGCCCTGTCTCTCCTTGCTATTCTTTGGAAGTCTGCATTCCATTTTCTGTATCTTTCCTTTTCTCCCTTGCATTTTGCGTCCCTTCTCTCCTCTGCTATTTGTAGGGCCTCGTTGGACAACCACTTTGCTTTCTTGCATTTTCTTTTCTTTGGAATATTTTTCTTTGTAGCCTCCTGTACAATGTTACAAGCCTCCATCCATAGTTTTTCAGGTGTTCTGTCCACCAAATCTATTTCCTTGAATCTATTCTTCACTTCCACTGTGTATTCATACGGGATTTGACTTAGGTTATACCTGACTGGCCCAGTGATCTTCCCTACTTTCTTCAGTTTAAGTTTGAATTTTGAAATAAGAAGCTCATGATCTGAGCCACAGTCAGCACCAGGTCTTGTTTTTGCTGACTGTATAGAGCTCCTCCATCTTTGGCTGCAGAGAATATAATCAATCTGATTCTGGTATTGTCCATCTGGTGATGTCCATGTGTAGAGTCGCCTTTTGTGTTGTTGGAAAAGAGTGTTTGCAATGACCAGCTTGTTCTTTTGACAAAACTCAATTAGCCTTTGCCCTGCTTCATTTGGAACTCCAAGGCCAAACTTGCCAGTTATTCCTTTTATCATTTGAATCCTACTTTAGCATTCCAATCCCCTATGATGAGAAGAACATCTTTCTTTGGTGTTAGTTCTAGAAGTTGTTGTAAGTCTTCATAAAATTGATCAATCTCAGACTCTTCAGCACTCTTAGACTCTGGTGGTGAAGGCTTTTTGATTTGTCTAGTTATTGTTGAAAGCACAGCCTGATAAGTGGCAGATGGACTGCACCTAAGGCCCTCACCTCTATTAAGAGAAGTGTTTTCAATGTTCACATGAATGCCTTCTCTGACTCCTCTCTCAAACCACCCATCTTCTCTAATATGTCTACATCCTCATCTTTGAATGAGTGCCCTTTGTCCTTCAAATTGTGATATACTGCTGATTCTGGTCCTGACCTGAGCTCTTACCCCTTCTGTGTTGGGCCATCCTTCTGTTTAATGGTCCAAACATAGGAGGGGTAACAGTAGTCAGGGCCAGAATCAGCAGTACAGACCAGACTAACAAGAGGTCAAAGCGGTCTATAAGATGGAGGTCTTGGAGCTAGCTTTATTCAGACTGATGAAGCTGTTTGAATGAGCAGTGAAATGTTTCTATCTCCCAAGAAAAAGAAAGCCAGTTGCCATGACTCAACTTCCAGATAAATTCACCTGGATGACTGAGAATATTAATATCTTATAATATTCTTATTATTATAATAATGTTATTATAATATGACCACGCCAAGTGGAGGACCAAAACAAGAAAAACAGATCCCACGACCAACTGAGATAAATGCTAAGAAAATTGAGAATGTTATAACATTGTATCATTATTATTTCCTATTTGATTGTTTTATAAGTAGTAGTAGTAGTAGGAGTAGTAGTAGGAGTAGTAGTAGCAGCAGCAGCAGCAGCAGCAGCAGCAGCAGCAGCAGTAGTAGCAGCAGCAGCAGCTGTAGCAGTAGTAGTAGCAGCAGCAGTAGTAGCAGTAGTTCACTGCCTAGCATGGTCCCTGGTTTAGATGGGCAGTATTAAATAAATAAATAAATAAATAAATAAATAAAGAGGATTCAGAAGTGCCTTACCATTCCTGTGTTTTGGAAGCACTCTAGTGCTCTGTAGTTGCCCAGGAGGTACACTGGGGAACTGAACTTCCAACCTCTGACCCTGCAACCAGGTATTTGATTCAGCGAGTCATCAATGTGACCATTCAGCCATTAACAGAGACTCTAGCACAATGGTTGAACTGCACTAGTGCAATCAGTACTCCACTCTTGACTGGTGTTTGATCCCAATAGGCTCAGGTTGACACCTTTTCATCTGTCTGAGATTGGTAAATTGAGTACCAAGCTTGTGTGTGTGTGTGTGTGTGTGTGTGTGTGTGTGTGTGTGTGTGTGT
>JAHTLZ010000010.1:58757909-58771199 GCA_023846285.1 Phrynocephalus versicolor | reverse complement strand
AGAGAGAGAGAGAGAGAGAGAGAGAGAGAGAGAGAGAGAGAGAGAGACCATTTCTTTGAACAAGCATGGGACTCCCTTAACGGGGTTTGGACTGAATGATCCATTGAGTCCATTTCAGCTCTAAAGTTCTAAGACTACAGATTAATTATACCGACAGACAGATATGCCTTTCCTTATTATCTTAAGACCTCTACTGCCTCATCAAGTGAGATGCAGTCTTTGAGATAGATTGGACCCAAGCAGTTTAGGGTTTTATAGTTCAAAAACATAGCACTTGGAATTGTGCCCCGAAACCAATTGGCAGCCGGTGGAGCTGTTGTAACATGGGACTTATGTGATCCCTGTAACCAGCCTCAATCTGGCTGCACAGTTCTGGACATGATGAAGTTTCTAAACACTTTCCAAAAAGCAGCCCTATATATATTATTAGATGGTTTTCATCCCTATGAGTTTCTTGCAAGCTTTGTTCACGTTTATCTGTCAATTGTTGGTGCTTCTGACATGAATGTTATTCATGGACATTCTGTCAGCAAAGAGATCACTATGCCTACATGATGGAATGGCATCTATTACCACAAGGCACATCACCAGAAGAAGAATGTATTGATGGGTTGATTGTTTTTACCATACTTCTGTATTTAAAAAGAAACCAAGATGGCCTATATCATTAAAAAGACAGTGTTTAAAGCTAAGAATATACAAATATTAAAGAGGATCAAACAAGTACCACACTAAAAAAGGATAAAGAAAAGCAACACCAAAACATGCATTAAAGCAGCCAGACCTATTAGAACCAGTAACAGTTGTCTAATAGTTGAAATGAAGGTTTAAAGAAAAAAAAATCATATTCTGCAATTTTTAGACATCACTATGAGTTGGAGGGATACAAGTTTTAGCTGACAAGCATTTTCAGAATGGAGGAACATAAAGGATGTTTGAGATATATACAATATAGGAGGTTGTGGTCTCTTCAAAGAAAAAACTTGCTGCTAGTAGAGCTATTTTAATTCACAATCTATATTCACTCTGAATCTTCTTTTCATTTGCATTTTAGGTTGTCCGGGAAGCAACAAATGAAATATGTATGTATGTATGTATGTATGTATGTATGTATGTATGTATGTATGTATGTATGTATGTATGTATGTATGTATGTATGTATGTATGTAATTGATTTTTATCCTGCTTTCTTCCATTCCTGGGGACCCAAGGAAATAATCAAATATTTCAAAAAAATCAACGATTTAGAGATGGGCACGACCAGGAAAAATGACGTTTTCGAGTTGTCGTTTTTCGGGACGGGTCCGTTTTGGCTCGTTTCCGTTTTTCGTGAAATTTTTCAAAAATTTGTCATTTCGTTTGTCGTTTTTTTGTCTGTCGTTAGTTCTGGTTTAGGGGGGTAGCGGGCTCCTGGAGGCACCTCTCTGGGGTGGGTGCCTCCTCTGGCCCGCTATGAAGGGAAAGCGGGCTCCTGGAGGCACCTCTCTGGGGTGGGTGCCTCCTCTGGCTCACTATGAAGGGAAAGCGGGCTCCTGGAGGCACCTCTCTGGGGTGGGTGCCTCCTCTGGCCCGCTACAAAAGGGCATGCATAGCCAATTGGATATGCATACCAAGTTGCAGTGGCAGAGGCACCTCTCTTTTGGGTGCCTATTGACTCACAGCCTTGCAGTGGCAGAGGCACCTCTCTTTTGGGTGCCTCTTGACTCACAGGCTCACTACTGGTATTGTGCAGTGTCACAGTGCCCAGGGGAAGGCTCCCTCTGGGCGCTCTGTGGCTCACTAAGAAGGGAAGTGTACTTGCGTGTGTAGTGCAATGTGAGTACACAGATCTGGCTTAGGGTTAGGGTTAGCGCAAGGGCTAGGCTTAGGGTTACGGGTAAGGTTACAGTGAGTTAGTGGGGTGCACCTCTGGGTGCCTCTCTGACCCACTAAGAAGGATAGTGTACTGGCGTATGGGTTAGGGTTAGGGTTAGGGTTAGGGCTAGAGCTAGGGTTAGTGGGCTTTTTATGCCCGACTGGCACATCCCAGAAGTCTCAGTCAAAACCTGGCCAAGTGGCCATGCAATTGGTGGAATGGCTCAAAAAATTTGCATGGTCCACTCCCATGGCCAGCCCATCATTGTGCAGGCGTAAAAATAAATAAAATAAAATAAAATAAAATCAATGGAGACATTTTGTTGCAAGAAAAACCCACTGCTGCTACTGTAAAAATTCTGGCAGTTTTAAAATAGCAATTTTCGCATGTTTCTGTGGTGCTTTGGTGTGTTTTTGGACCACGACGATTTCAAAATAAATATTGCGGTTGCCCCATTTTGGATCCCCCGCCTGCACCGCATGGCATGGCGAGTTGGCGAGACGATGAGGATGCCCCCCAGCCCCCACCGGAGCAGCCCAGGACAGGAGAGGGGGGGAGGCCGGGGACCCCTCCGAAACCACCACTCTGGTAGGTGCACTCTCAGGCAGGCATATTTTCACCTGCTTTTTTGCTCGGGAATCGGGGGTTTTTATTTTGTTTTTAAAACTTTTTTTCTGTGCCGCTTGAATGGCGGCGACTTGCGACTTGCGAGATGACGAGGATGCCCCCCAGCAGTATCCCAGGACAGGAGAGGGGGGAGGCTGCCCCCCTGAAACCACCCCTCTGGTAGGTGCACTCTCAGGCAGGCATATTTTTGCCTGCTTTTTTGCCCGGGAACCTTGTTTTTTTTTTTAAACTTTTTTTCTGTGCCGCTTGAATGGCGGCAAGTTGCGACTGCGAGACGACGAGGATGCCCCCCAGCAGCAGCCCAGGACAGGAGGGGGGAGGCCAGGGACCCCCCCGAAACCACCCCTCTGGTAGGTGCACTCTCAGGCAGGCATATTTTCACCTGCTTTTTTGGCTGGGAATCGGGTTTTTTTTTGTTTGTTTTTAAAACTTTTTTTCTGTGCCGCTTGGCATCACGCAATCGCCGCGATGCCAGGAACGACAACAACAAATCAGACCCAATTTTTCTTTTATCGGTTCGAGTTTGAGTTCTGGCGGAGTAATTCTCGTTTCCTTTTCCGTTCCGTAACGGAAACGAGGAACGGAAACGAAAACGGGAATTTTGCTAAGTCTTGCCCATGTCTACAACTATTAATTAAAACAAATTGATCAAGTCTTAAAACTATGGCAGCCATTCATTTTAAACATTATTTTAAAGCTATAAAATTTAAACAATCATCTCAGCTGCCTATTTACTGCCCCAAAACTTTTCTAAAGAGGCATGTTTTCAGCTGCCCATGGAAGGAAAAGAGGGAGTTCCATTGTTTCAGGACAAATAGCAGAGTTTGCATGATCCTGAATTTGTACTTGTTTTATTGCACATTGTTTTAGGGTGTTATCGGGTTTTGTATTGCTGTTTATTGTATATTTTTATTACTCATTTTGATTTTCATGTTTTTATTTTCTACACCACCTAGAGTTGTTTATACAAACTGGCAGAATATGAATTGTAAATAAAGTAAAAAAGTAAAGATGAAACAAATTAAACAAAAATAAAGCAAAAAATAATCCTATTTTGCCTAGGCAATACTTGTTTTGAAGAAGTCCTAAACAACTCCTCTTCATTCATTTTTCTGACACAGCTCTCAGTGCTCTAGAAGGAAATAGTATATGTATGCAACATTACTCAAAGAAAGAGAAACACACATGTTGCTAGGTTACATTCGCATGTGTGCTCCACATCTCATGCAAGCTGTTGTTCTACAGTGTTAGGCGTGTGAATATGCCTGGGTCCACCAAGTTTTTCCTTTGACGCTAGATGCCTATCATATTAACTGTGACTATTAGGTCTCTACTCACCTCCACTCAGCAATTGTGGTAAGAGTTCAGAAGACTAAAATGTTTATTTATTTATTTGGTTGGGAACAGGGATAACAGCTTCTTCTGATTCTACAATGGTATAGCAGTTACTCTTCCACAGTTCCATCCCGCAGAACTACAATAATACCTTACCCTCAGGTACAAGGAGGCACATTTGGTTGCTGAATCAACACGGATGCAAGAATTCACAATGTAAGAATTTTGATCTCTTCTTTACAATACCTACATATTTCAGTACCTTACCATGTTCAATTGTTTTGCTTATGCAAACAAAAAATCCCTTGGATCAAAATGTGTTTTAACAAAACCAGTGGTTTGCTTTTGTACTACATTCTTTGTCCACTGTGTGCTAATATTGTTCTTCTGCTCCTATACGCTTAATGTCCATCATCATCTGTGTGGCATACACCAAATTCCTGCCATAAGTCTTTCCATCTCATCTTTGTTCCTGCTTTCAAAGTGAAGAGTGGAATGCACCCAAGGTGATGAATACACCTTTTCTGACTTTTCCTAGAGGACCTTTTGTTATTAACAACCTCCTAAGCCTCTGATTAAATCTATAAATCCTCTATAGCATCTTTCCAAAGCTGTGGAAATAACTAAGAAATAAACATCAACAAGCATATCATGCTTTTAACAAACTACCAACCATATGTTTGAGTGTGCAGCCAAGTCTCGCAAGTCTGCGCACAATTTTAAATGTCCACTTGTCTTCCAAATCTCTTTTTTCTATGACCAAGGGAACAGAACACTTTGGTATGAATAATGGAGGCATAACACAGAGGGTAGGAACTCAACTGTATAGATTATCGCAGGACAAAACCTAACAGAAGTGCTTGAATTAACTTCTCCTTTACCTGTCATGCTTGTATATAACTGCTATAAAGGAAGACATACAACCTTAGAAAAATTTTCTCAAGTTCAAATGGGAGGAATCCTCTGGAGGATTAGAAGACTATATTGCAGCTCTAGGTCATGCGTTAAACACAGAACAGTACCAAATCCATTCTTCATGCATGTGAGGGGGATAACCCAAAAATACTCCCCAAGGCTTTTTGCGACAAATGTACATTTCAGCACAATTGTATAACACACTTACAAGAGGATATATTAACTTGATTTTGCTTTGCAACCATTCTTTTATTAAAAATATCAATCCAACTGCGCAAACATTCAGTACGTCCGCTTACTTAAAAGCCAGCAATCAAAGTTAATATGACATTAAGTAAATACTCTTTGTTTTCAATGCTACTCTATTGAAGCTACTCTGCTTACTGCAAAGCAAAAATACTTTTGGATCATGAAAGGTCACAAGGTGCCTCCAGTTGTTTCAAACAGTCCTCTTGGAATTGTTCTTGGTGTAAGAAAGAACATCTACCCACAAATGTATCAAGGAAAACAGTGCTACATACTCCTTCCTTTCTTTTGTACGATATTTTATTCATTTTCTACGGGAAAAAAGAAGCATATGTGATATCTGTTACACATTGTGTTAGATGGGTTTCAGTCATTATTATGTTACAACCAACTTACTCTTATTCTTTGTTTCTTTTTTCTAGCCACTGCTAAAAAACATTCTATACTTAGTAATATTATGAGTCCTCTTTTTCCTTGATTCTCATTGTCAGTCTATCCCTCTCTGCACATTCCAAAATTTACTTCACAATCATTTCATCTGTTGATGTTTCTTCATCATCCTTGCCGCTGTCAGTATGTGCAGTACTAGATAAGTATTTTATTTATCTAAAATTTCTGGTAATATGCCTAGTAAAAACAGTTCTGGTCTAAAGTCTACATGCATTTTTAATCATTCTAATAAGCCAAGTATGCCTTTCAATCCAATATCTTTTTCACTTTTTTCACATGTCTACTATTCATGATAGCAAGCCCCTGTTTCATGCGCACATTTTCCAAATTTTGTAGACACATTTGGGGACATATTAGATAACTTAGAAGGTGGAAAATGCCATCTATAAAACATTTTATACAAATTTTCTTTATACAATGCCACCATTGTTAATTTAGAATTTCTATCTTATTTTTTTTTGCAATTTCTCCAGCTCCACATTGAAGCCATTTTTTTTTGCCCACTGTATCATTGTTTCTTTCACATGCTCATCTTCCATTTTCCATTCTAACAAAAGCTTACACATTTTCTTAATTACAGTGGACCCTCATATAACAAACGGTTTGTATAACATAAAATCTGTACAACATAAAAAATTCTGGAGATAGGGGAAATTTGCTTAACAGGATCACCTATGGGGCAAATCCGTACAACATAAAAATGGTTGCAATTAGGGATTACTCTGTTTTAATGCATTCCTATGGGAAATTTGTATAAAGGAAAAATTGCTTAACATAATTTCATTTGGAATGAATTAACTCCTTTATACAAGGTATCACTGTAACTGAACATCTGAGGATAATATTTTATCAAATGCTTCCCTAAGTATTCTTGAACAAGACAAATAGGGGCAGTCCCACTTTAGCTCTTTTTTCTGTGATATTTACCCAGGAATGCATGGGATCTTGCAATTAGTATTACTATTATATTGCACTTTTTAGTTCTCTGCATTTTTGGCGTATGAGGGTGGGCCAAAGAATCAAGCCCAAATATTAGGAGACAAGTGCTAAGTTTCTGTGGGTGAGATGATATGCTGGCAAAATCACTGCTTTTTTCTTTCCATTTCAGGAAGCAAATCAGCCATTTTTGTGTTAACTTGACAGCCAAAGGATTTTGAAATGGCACCAGTTGCTGAAACGAGCATGGGGAGGAGAAGGACTTGATCTTTCTTCGGTATTGTTTTTAAATGCTTGCTTTAATCGTCAGTACTTCATAAATATTTGGAACACCATACTGACATCTTTGGAAGAGCTATTTAAATCATCAAGACCCAGTCCACAATTCCCAAGGAGTATGTTAAGATGTTAATTTTGGGGGTTGCCAGCTGTTAGTAGCAGTCATTTTCTTTGGCATCAAATTCTATTTTGAGTACACTCTGTATGCTGCCAGCACTGCCACCTCAGTGCTAAACAGCTCGAGAATGCTATCCATTATTATTATTAGCCTACAAATCTGTAGGCTGTTATACTATCCACCAACCACAGCAATGCCAGCAGCTGAGACACCTCCCGGGACAGATATGGTGGTCACCACCACCATCATTACATAAGTAAGATCATAAGTGAGGCAAGTAGAAAACCTACTTCTAACAGACAGTAGACCTGTCCCATCTCATGTCCCCAGAAAGGGGAACCAGGTCCATCTCCTCCCACCACCTCTCAGTCACCCTCTGTAGTTTCTTCCATATGCTAAACTTAAGCTTTAGCTGTGTATGTGAGCGATGGTGTCACAAAACAGCTTCTTCCATTCCAGGTCTCTCTCCCATAGATAAGCTCCTCTTGAAAAGCCATCCAGCTCCACTCTCAACCACGGCACTGCAATATCCCTAACAAATGATATGATGGGCACATCTTGTCTACAAGATGATAGACAATAGGTCTTGTCAGTAACTTAAGGGTTCGAGGCAGAAGTTTGATTATTGCGAAAGACATGGGAAAATAAAAACATAGCATCTAGGCAAACATACCCTCAGTGTGTGGAGTCTATAGTGTACAACTGTTGTATCTTGTGTACTGTTGCTTCTCTTTGTGCCTCTCCTGTGTTCTCCATTAGAGCTGTGAAGATCTGTGTTTTTAGATTACAGCTTCCAGAATTCCTTACAAATTTTCACTCTCCAAATCCATATTCATTGATGTTGGAATATGTGACATATTTTAAGTCACACTAGGCAAAAAAGGAGAGGGAGACTGATTGCAAATGGGCAATAAGACTTAATGATGGGAAATCACTAAGGAGCTGAAAGCAGTTTTGAATTTCCATGGGTGAAGGGTGTGTCTTCATGTTTTGCTAGTATGTCTCTTCCCCATGGTGCCTTCTCCACTATTATTTGCTTCTCCTTAGCATTTTCCTCATCTACTTTGTTTTGCAGTTCTTCTACCTCCAGTGCTTCTCTTGGCTGTTGCTGCTTCTATCTATGTACTCTTCATAGTCTCTTACAGCCTTAAGCATGACCCAATTGCTGCTCCAGTTCTCTCATTTTTTCTTCCAGTTTGTACTTATTGCATATATACACAGTTTTGTTCTCAGGCTTGAAGCCAAACATTGCAGATACTTTACAGATCTCTGCAACTGAAGTATCTCTTCCCTCCATTGTCATTTCATAGAGTACTATCCTCTGTTTACTTATGAATGTGTTTTCCTTTGTCTTCCTCTGCCTTGAGAGATGTTGAGAAACTTCACTAATATATATGTATATAAATGTTTTAAGGAAGGATCAAGAAGAGTTAAAGAAAAAAATGAAAATGGGGAACGGAGTTAAGAAATTGACATATTTGGGAGTGATTATAACAAAAAATGGGAAGAAAATTGGGGTGGAAAATTATAATAGGACATGGAGGAAGATCAAAAAATAATAAAGGGGTGGAAAGATTAAAAAATGGGGATTTTGTTCAGGATTAGAGCATTAAATATTTTATAGTATCCAAGTTACTCTAGTTATTTCAAGTGTTACCGATATTGCTGTTGGAAAAAAATATTAAAGAAACGGGATGTCTCACTAAAAAATTGGGTCTTTGGTAAAAAGAGGGTAAGAATAACCCATGAAATATTATACAGTATGCTGCAAAAGAAGAAGGAGGTTGGAATATGCCTTCATTAGAAAATTATTATATAACTTTTCAGTTAAAGTGGGCAATGAAAGTGGAGGGTTTCCCCATCCCAAAATGGAAAAGAGTTGAAGATGAATAAATCAGTGGGTTGCTTAGGTTTATTTGATAGAGATAAAAAAATTAAAACAATTAGAGGGTCCAAGGAAGGTAACGATGGAAATCTTAATTAAAAGAACGAAAATAGGAGGATTATCAAAATGGGGACTGATAGAACAATTAAATAAAGAAGGGAAGATATTATCATTAAGAGATATAAAGACCCTGACCTCCAATCGCACTGTCTGGAGGAAAGAGATACAGCATGGTCTACATAAATTTGAAGAGGCATTTGTCCAACAGGCAGAGGAAAAGAGGCAGGCACGGAAAGAAGGAAACTCGAGGACCAGGCAAGAAACAGAATACATCTGCCCCCAGTGCGGTAGAGACTGCCATTCCCGAATTGGTCTATTTAGTCACACTAGGTGCTGTTTTTAGGATCTCTACTCCAGGCATGATACCATAGTCTTTCGAGACTGAAGGATGCCAATGATGATGATGATGATAAAGAAATTAAATGAGAAAGGTTATAATAAAATCAAGGATCTTCATCCGTTAATGCAAACAGGAGAGGGGGAAAGAAAGTTAAAAGAGATATTAGGAGATCAAAAATGGTTAACAGTAGAAAGTGTGAAAAAGAGATATAATAAAAGGTTTCAACACCTATTGGACAAGCAATGGGAAGTAATGTATAAGATATATACAGAGAAAAAGGGAGGAGCAGGAAATATTTATAAATACTTGGTTACTCTGGGAAATCAGTCAGAAAATATAATTAAAAATATTTGGGAAGAGGAGTTGGGATTAAATAAAGAAATATAAAGGAAAAATTGAATCCATGATAAAGGGGGTAAGAGAGGTTATAATGGAAAAACTTAAGGAAATGCAATTGAAAGTATTGTATAAATGGTATTATACTCCGGAGAAAGTAAGTAGAGTAGATAAAAAAATTTCTTCCCAAAGTTGGCATTGTAAGAAAGTAAAGGGTAAGTGTGAGAAAGTAAGGAGTTTTTGGAATAAAGTAGAAAATAACAAATAAAAGGATTCAGTTAAAAATCGACCAGATATTTTTAGGATTAGTGGAGAGAGAAAGCAACTAGAGAGAAATAAAACAGATTATGTATTATGGAATAGCAGCTGCTATAAGGGTGCTAATAACTGGATGGAAGGATGAAGGAAAATGGAAATACGACAAGTGGAAAGATTATCTATATCAATTTTTTCAAAATGAATGGATACAAATAAGGCAAGAAGGAAAAACTGTAGGGAAAAATAGAATTTTGAAAAAGTGGCAGAAGTTTATAGAATGGTTGGAAGGAGAACCTGAGAATGAGAAATGGGCTAGACTTTTCCATCAGGCTTTGACAATGTATAATATGAGAGGACACTGCAGTTAGTAGCTTGCTCGGGGTGGGAGGGGGAGGGAAAAAGAAGAAGGGCGAACAACTTTGGAAATTGTATAAGGATTGATATGTTGGAAAATGAACTGTATTCTGTTGGTCCTAAAATTAAAAAAACTGCAAAAAACCCTAATATATAACTATATCTGGAAATGAACATTTTTATTTGGGGCCACCTCTGCTGAACTCCCCCATCAAACGCCTGTTGGCTCCACCTACTCTCATAGAGTCTGTCTCAGTTTTATTCCTCTGCTGTGCTCTGTAGAGTCAGCAAAAGCTGCATATATTTTTATTATCAATGAGGCTTGAGAGCTGCATAGGTAGTCAGATATATGGGATATAATCTGTATCCAAGCTTTTGAATCCTCTTTGTTTAAATAGTCTTTGTTTTCTTTTCTTAAAATGTACATATGTATAGCATTTCCATTTTAACCATGCCAATGGGCCTTTTTACACTATCCCTAAACTCCGCCGCAAATGGCTGCCAGCTCCGGAGCTTAAAATTGTTTACCCACCAGCTCCGGAGTTTACTGAAAATTAAGTGCGACCACACCCACCTAAGCGCGTCCCAGCACACTTTTTAGGTACCTGCTCTTGGAGGGTGAAAAATCTTGATGCGGATGTGCCGGGCTCTCCTCGCTTCTTTTTGTTGTTGTTGTTTGCCTCCCGCCCCTTTAAAAGAAGGAATCACAACGACGGGGCGGCGTCCACCGGCACCGGAGGTAAGCCTGCATTCTTTTCTTCCTTTTTTTCTCCCTCCCCTCACGCAGCCAGCAGCCAGGAAGTGCGGAGGGGTGGGGACGCAGGAAGAGCGACAAACCCCTAAGATCTCTGGTCCGAATTTAAGTGACCAGCGGATCTTAGGGGTCATGTAAAAGTGCCCAATGTCAACTTCTCTCTCTCTCTCTCTCTCTCTCTCTCTATCTATCTATCTATCTATCTATCTATCTATCTATCTAGAGCAGTGGTGGCAAACCTTTGCCATTCCAGATGTTTTGGACCACAACCCCCAGAATTCCAAGCCTGTACTGCCAATGACAAATGACTGTGGGAGTTGTGGTCCAAAACATCTGGGGTGCCGAAGGTTCATCACCACTGATGAGAGAGACCATTACATCCTCAAATCTTTGGACAAATAATGATGAAATTAGAAAACAAGATGACATCTAATTAAAATGCTATTAAATTCCATTGTTAAAACCCTCTGGAGGGCATGACTTACATACAATCTACTAGTGACAAAGAAAACAGAACCCCAA
Source organism: Phrynocephalus versicolor (assembly GCA_023846285.1). Lineage (NCBI taxonomy): Eukaryota > Metazoa > Chordata > Lepidosauria > Squamata > Agamidae > Phrynocephalus > Phrynocephalus versicolor. The sequence continues at coordinate 58,759,929 of JAHTLZ010000010.1, read as the reverse complement.
ATACCTAGCTATTAATCTTTTGTTCTAACAGGTATACAACAATACAGTCAACAGTTATTCCAGATAAGAAGGGATCTTTTTTCACTGCTTTTGTTTTATGAAGCCAAGGCATTGTGCTTTGATTACCAATTACATTGAGCTGTTGGTGGAAAGTAATCTAAAGCCTTAATAGCAGAATTGTTGTATGTATTGTTCTGCTTTAGGAACATCACTTGGAAGACAACACCACCACCAAAAATATCAGTTTTTGTTTAATTTTCCTTCAACAAGCAACAGTATAAATCATTCTGCTTTCTTTACTGAGAAATTTGTCAGTAGCCCTCTCAGGGCAGGGTTGAAAAGGTGAGGGGGTGTTTTTTTAATTAACCCACTCATATATTTAACTCTCTTTTTTCTCTTTATTTGCACTTTCTTGCATTCAGCAGTAGTCACTATAGATTTGAAAATTTCAAACATATGCATATATTCGTCTGGATACATGAAAGCAAAAAAATAAACAAACTGACAAAATAAGCTTTTGGGTGGTTTCATGCTTTGAAGCATATGTGTAGTGAAACTGTGGTTATCCTAGGGAGCAGGTATCTTTTTTAAAAAAAAAAATCATAAGCATTTTCCAAAATCATCTTTCACAGCTGATGTCTGATGATGCAGATGGATATTCAAGGTACAGATACTGTAAAAGGACTGAGCAGATTTGCTCTCCAGCTGTGATAAGAAACCTGAATAATGACAGTCTGCTTGACAAGGGGTATATGAGGTGCAGTTATAGTAAGTGATGGGAGGTAAGAAAACACCCAGCTGGATGCTTGTGATAAACACATTTATGGCAAATATATGATCCTGCATTTCATGCTGATATGAGTAGCTGTGTGCTTCCGTAATATTAATATGGATATTTTTAAAGTATACAGAAGTTCATTGGACTAAAATACCACGAACATCTTGGGAATACTATGGAGAATACAGAGCCTCCCTCTATAGATCGAAGGAAGGGGGTATGCGTGCAGCTCCTTGATTTTATTAGGTTTATCCACATACCCAAGAAGAAATGGGAGGAAATAGACTCATATCAAGAAAATCTGAAACCTTGCTCATGGAAATGAGAGGAAAATATTTAAGGACATTGTGATCCCAATCTATCATTTTCCTTCATGACAGGAAGTCTAAGATTCTGGTGGAAGTAAACACCTGAAAAATGTGTTGCATTTGAAAACCTAAATGCATTTCAAACCCTCCCCCTGTAAGAAGCAAAATATATCCTACATAAAAAACCAAACAGAAATATGGCCCTGAGCTCAAACCCTTAGTGTGTGTGTGTGGGGGGGGGGTGCATTTAGAACCTACTTTCCCATGGTAACAAATGTCCAAGGCAATTACCATCACTATAAAAACAGAGATGATAATGATTTGCCATCAATCTGATTCTGCTTTATGGCAATTCTTCTATATGATTTACTGTACTACAATCTTCTCCTGGAAGGGTTGTAGGGATGAGCAGATTGCCAAAAGAGACAGGGTCTGGTACTTCCCCCAGGAGGCAAAAGAAGATTTGGTCTTCCAAGAAGAGGAAACAGATTCCAGTGGTGTCTGGGGATGATGCAAGACTTAGTGGAAATCTCAAGGGAGCACAGGACGGGTACTCCTCTGAAAGCTTCCCTCTCTAGCAGTTACCAGACTGTGAGACTATCTGCCCCATGCTTCCTTGAGACTCCTAGCACCACTCCTAGGAACCATCAGGAACAGTTTTCCTTTTCCTGAAAAGCCCACATAATGGTGACTGGATGGGGAAGTATGCTCATTGAACTACTGTCTGGAGCTGCTGCATTTCCCAGAAAAAGAAACGAAAATCCCATCCTAATTTCTATGTATTGTGTCAGTGGACTGCTTCCTTATTGTTACATGCCATCAAGTCGCGCTCAAGTTGTAACAACCCTAATAATATATGAGACATTTAAGGCATGGTTTGACCAGTACTGCACACCTATGAAGTTTCCATAACCATGCTGGGATTTGAACCCAA
>JAHTLZ010000010.1:58747806-58757899 GCA_023846285.1 Phrynocephalus versicolor | reverse complement strand
CTGCCTAAAACCAGGTGCAACCAGGATCAGGTTCCACATGCAAGCAGACTCAAGGATGCAGAGAGCTTTCTATTTGGGTCTAATAATCTATAATCTGACATCTGTAGCATTTGGGTCCCTTAAATCCCTGTTGCTGTCTGTGAGAGTTAATTTGTTCTTGGATGCATCTCCCTCCATGGCAGCTACACCACATGTCCTGATAAGCTCAAGGCCAAACTCTGTTTGAAACTAAATAGCTTTGAAACAAGGTCGGTGGTTGGCTGTTTACCCAATTATTAACTCCGGTAACTACAAGGAATACAAATGAGGAAATGATTTAACTGCTGGAGTTAAAAGTCTGTTTCTCATGCTAGTGCACTTCTGTAACCCCTACGTCTGAACATATGATCTGCTTTTAAATTTCTCAAGCATTCACTATGTTTGCACTATGCACAGAAGTAGGCTGCAACATAGGAATTCTGTTAGGTTTTGCCTTAAATGCATAAAAGGACATTGCATGAAGTAACAAAATGGCCCAAACTACATATTCAGTATATATATTTGTGCATATGTATATCTCAGGTTGTTCAATTCTGTGCAGGAATCTAGAAATAGTACATATATAGTAATTTTGGGAAGTACTTGCCAATTTGGGTTGGCAAAACTGAACCAAGCAAGACCCCACCTTTCTTACTCACCAAGGCCTTTCATAGGAGACAATCTTAATGATCTCCTCAATGTGGAGATATGAAGAGCAGCCCTAATAGTAGTAACTCTAAAATCATAGAAAGATGGTGTTAGAAGGGACCTATAAGGGCATCAAGTCCAGCCCCTGCTCAATGCAAAACTCCATATGAAAGCAGATCTGTGTTGGTGGCTGTCTAACATGCACTTAAATGCCTCCAGAGCACTCATCACTTCCCAAGGCAACTGGGTCCCTTCTTGGACTGTTCAAACTGTGAGGAACTTTAACCTGTTATTTAATCAAAATCATGCCTACTGTGACTTGAGCTCATTATTACATATCCTGTACTCTGTGAAAATCCAGAATAAATCCTGCACTTCCTCTTTACAGCAGTATTGGGAAAATCCTTTCATACTGTAGTCTTATTTTCTCTAAGCTAAATGTGCCCAGTTCTTTTCACTTTTTCCAGTCCCTTGATCATTCTTGTTGCACCCCTTTGAACTTGCTCCAGTTTACTGGCATTCTTCTCACAAGGTGGTGTGCAGAACTGGAAAGAGTACTTTTGATGAAGCCTAACCTGTACCAAATAGAGGAGGAGTAGAGTTGGAGACTATACTTCTGTTAATGCATCCTAAAACTGCATTAGATTTTTTGTAGTCACATCTCCCAGTTGACTCAAATTCATGTTATAATATACTGTACAAGAATTCCAAGACCCTTCTTGCTTGCAGTAATACTGAGCCAAGTACCTTTCCATCTTGTGTGTTTGGGAAAACCATTTGCATTTATCCCTGTTAAATTTCATTCTGTTGTTTTCAGTCCAGTGAATGAGGCTGTTAAGACTTTTATTTCTGTCTCCAGGGTATTAGGAATTCCATCATGTTTTCTGTCATTTGCAAACTTGATAAGCCTTCCCTGTATCTTCTCATCTGAGTCATCACTAAAAATGTTGAAAAGTATCAGGTCTGGGGCTATGCCTTGTAGTATACCACTTATTCCCTCCTCCCAGATTGAGAAGGAATCATTGATAAGCATTGTTTCTGTTGCAATATGTCTAAAGAAGTGGACATGTCCACGAAACAGTACATTAAAATATGAAAGTTACTCTTTAAGGGGCCACATTTTTTGTTTTTTGTTTTTTTAATTTTCCTTGATTTTTGCCTGCATTGTTTGAATATGATTCTCTAACCAGCTATTTATCCACATGTGTATCCAGCCCACACCTAGTTAGCTTGCTAATCAGCAGATCATGGAGCACTTTGTCAAATGTTTAGCTGAAGTCAAGATATATTATCTTGACAGCAGTCCCACCATCTACCAGGAGGTTACTAAAAATGAGATATTTTATTTATGTATTTATTGGATGTATATATCACCCCATTAATGCAACACACTATTCTGGGAGGTTTGAAATGATACCGTGATAAACTATAAGTACTAGGGATTGGCACCATACAAAAAAAAAAAGACACACTGTTTCATCGTTTTGTTAGCTAATGAAACAAAATTAAACAGGGAAGCAGCATTTCAGTACAAAAGAAATGAAACACCATTTCCCCCTCTAGAATGAAACATTTCGTGTTAGAGGAAATAGCAGGGGAGCTTCCTCAAGCTCTTTCCTGAAAGTACCCAAAATTTGGAAAGATTTGGGGGTCAGAAAGCTGAGTTATTAAGCTCCAAAGAAGGTGTCCCACTCCCCCCACACCCCAACCTGTCAAAAAGCCCCAGCTGAGAGACGGGGGAGGGATGAAAGGCAGAAAGGAGCAGGGTTTCCCCCCTCGCTGCTCATTTCTGTGTTTTGCCCCTCCCCTCCCCTTCTTTCTATCTGGGGCTTTTTGTTAGGTCGGTGTTGGGGAGGGATGACCCCTCTCCAAACCCCAACTTGTCAAAAAGCCCCCACTGTTAGGTAGGGGAGGGGCGAAAGGCAGAAAGGAACATGGAGGGAAAAGACCCTACTCTGTTCAGCCTTTTGCCCTCACCTCCCAGCTGGGACTTTTTGAGAGGTTGGGGTGTGTGGAGATGGGGGGCTGGGTTCCACCCCCTCCAAATGCCAACCTGTCAGAAAGTCCCAGCTGGGAGGCAGGGGAGGAGTGAAAGTCAGAACAGAGCATGGAGGGGAAAATCTGGCAGGGATCACAAGGAAGGAGGAAGGAAACAGCAGTAAATTGAAGCACTGTTTAAATTTACCTCTGCCTCCTTCTTTCTCCCATGCTCCTGCTCCCCCTCCTCCCAGGAGAGAGGAGGGCTGGCTCCACTGTCCACAGAACTCCCTCTCCAAAACACCCCCCCCGGGAGGAGGGCGTGGCAGGGGGGAAAGGAGCAGTCAGGCAGGGAATTTACATCTGCCTGGTTGCTCCTTTCCTCCTACGCCGTACCTCCCAGCTGGGACTGAGCAGGGACCATGGGGGATTCATTTTGTTTCATTTTGTTTCATAAATAATGATTTTTTTTTTTAAAAAAAATCATTATTTACGATATGAAACAAAATATGGGGGAGCATGACATGGAACATGACCATCCCTAATAAGTACACAAACATTAAAACATAAGTAAAAAAAGAGCAAATTTCACTCATGGTAAAACATGAGTGAAATAAGAGCAATAAAATTGTGGAAGTAACTCCCCCACTGGTCTAAATTTGTTTTGAATGCAGAGATCCAAACAAGGGCGTCACTGGGAAGCAATTGAAGTTGCAGTTAGCTGGATTTTAGTTCAATCATGAAGTCTAGCAAATTTTATGAGACAAGTGTCTCCTGAGATTCTCAAACCCCACATTTCAACTAAGGCAATTAGGATTTAAATATATGTCTGAATGAACTTTGCATGAGTAAACTGCAGTAGAACTGGAATTGCACAGTTCTCTCCTCGGTCTTAAAGAAGGCAATCTCACCAGAGTTTTAATTCAGCTCTGCAATGGTTATTTATACTGTTATAACATCCAAATTTGCAAGCAAGCTGTGCCTTCTGATGGCCGGGGGTGGCGGGGGGGCGGGGGCGGGATAGATCTCATTAATAACTCTGAACCCCATATTGTTTGTTGAAAACTAAGTAGCAGATTACCAGGCTCATGAACTGAACTCTCAGTAGGAATAATAAGACTCAGTTTCTCAGCAAACTCAAACTGAAAGTATTTACTAGGAGCTTGTGAAAATTCACATCCCTCAATACTGAGTCACATATGCAGATGGAGCTGCATAGGGTTGACAAGTATAGTTATTATTGCAGCTGCAATTCTCATTCTGAGAATTCATCTTAGACATCCAGGACACTCTGTGTTAAAAAAAGCAATTAGGCAGGATGAGAGCCTGTGTTATGTTCTCAGCAAAAAGAAATCAACAAGGTAACTGCAGAATTTCTTTTTTTTTTTGTGGTGCTTTTCTAATTGTGTTTTCTTCATGCTAAATTCTGTAAGCAAAGTAGCTGTTTACTGAAAAGCAATGGAAATGATAACTCAATTATCTTGATATTCTGTAGTCAGGGCAGGAAGTGGAAGAGCTATTCTGTAACATCTCCACTTGAAGGAGAGGGGCACTGGGTGTGCACTTAAAAAAAGGCAGATAAGCTCCCTAGAATCTTTTTTGCTCGCAATACTAGAGTGAAGGAAATCAGAAGCTACCATAGAGACTGAGCCATGGACAATTTTATTATGAAACATGCGACACACTGCGCTAGGTTATAGGATTCTACATAAGAATTGTCTAGCCAATTTGCTGAATAACACATGGGAAGAGAATGTGGCAGTAATGACTAACTGCTCCAGGAGAACAATGCAATTTATTTTCCTTATCTCCAGAGACTGCTGATTTTACTTCCCTCTAGAGATGGGCACAAAATGAAAATACAGCATTTCATTTCATTTCGTTTCAATTTGATTTGTTTTTCATTTCATTTCATTTTGTTATTAATGAATTTTAAAAATAATTTCTGAAACAAAATGAACCAAAACAAAATGATTTGTTACACTATAAAGTGGGTCTCCTGGGTCCCAGAGGCACCAAATTTGGTGGATAACTTCCTTCCTCTCTTCCCTTTAAGCCCTCAAAATGTGGAGAGGTTTGGGGTTCAGGGGGTTGTGTTATAAAACCCCAAGGTGCCCCCAGGAAAAAATAATTTGTAATTGGAAAGTTATGTACAGTGGTACCCTGACATACGAAAATCCTGACTTAAGAGTGCTCTTCAGTGCTCCCCTCCCACTGGCTGCTTACGAGCAAGATCGGGATTCCCCGTCTTGCGAGCAGCGGGTGGGGGGTATCAGGATTTGAATTGCCTTCCAGCCACCAAGGCAAACACTGCCTCAGTGATTGGAAGGCAATTCAAAAGTGGTGTGCCACTCCCCCCCCCACGGGGTCTCTGGAGAAGCTGTGCGCCACTTTTGAAATCCCTTCCAGTCACTGAGGCAAGTGCTGCCTCCATGACTGGAAGGCATTTCAAATTGTGTAAGCTTCTCCCGGGGTGGGGGGATGACGACTGTGCATGTAATTCCTCCCCCAGCCAGCACCAAGCAGCTGATTGGCGCTGGCTGGGGGAGAAATTGCGCAGGCAGATTTTCCCGACCACCCCAGGGGGGAGAAGCTGCACATGAGAATTTTAAAGTGGTTTCCCATAGGAATGCATTAAAATCCATTCCTTCTGGAATGGATTAATTAGGTTTCAATGCATTTCTATGGGAAACCACTCCCCGGCTTCTGAGATAACCATCTTACGAGCGTTGGCTCAGAACAGATTAATCTTATAAGTCGGGGTACTGCTGTACTGGAAAATAGTGATCCCAGGCATCTAGCAGCATGGAAGTTACTGTGGACCTTCCTCAAGTCTTTCCCTGTAAGCCCACCATATTTTGAGAGCTTTGGGGTTCAGGGGACTGAGTTGTTCATCTCCCAAGTGGGTCACCCCAGGAATCCATTTATAAAGTGGTTTTTAATTTTTTTTAAGGAGAGGTTTGGTTTCGGTTTGGTTTCTCTTTTGCCTCTCCTTTAAAAATTATAAAGCACTTGTTCTATTACAATTTTTTTCTGGGGCAATCCACTTTGGTGTTGAATAACTCACCCCAATGAACCAGAAAGCTCTCAAAATATGGGGGGGGCTTACAGGGAAGAGCTTGAGGAAGCTCCGCTGTAATTTCCATGCTCCTAGATGCCTGGGATCCTTATTTTCGAGTACATAACTTTCCAATTACAAATGATTTTTCCTGAGGGGACCCATTTTGGAGTTGAAAAACGTGACCCCCCAAGCTCCAAACCTCTACACATTTGGAGGGCTTAAATAATAGAGTCCAAGGAAGCTACGCACCAAATTTGGTGCCTCTAGGGTGAATTGTTTAATTTTTAGAGCAAAAATTGTAGTTTGTTTCATTTCATCACGAAACGCATTCTACCATTTCATTTTGTTAACAAATCAATTTGTCATGTAATGAAACAATGAATCAGTGTTTCATTTTTTGTTTATTGCCCATTTCTATTTCTCTCTATAACTATAGGAGCTGGTTGGATAGCTCAGTGGTTTAGGTATCTGGCTACGGAGCCAGAGGTTGGGTGTTTGTTTCCCCATTATGCCTCCTGCAAACAGAGCCAGCCTGAATGGCTTTGGTAAGCTGAACATTTCTAGGGCAACCCAGGAGAAGGAAATCGCAAAATACTTCTGAGTATTCTCTTCCTGGAAACCCCTGAAAAAGAGTTGCCATAAATCAGAATTAACTTGATAACCCATGATAATTATAATTACAACAGTAGGTATAAAATTGGATTTCATTTTTGTTTATATTTTGGTGTTTATAGCTAGATTGCTTTCCCTATAGCCAGATGCCCTGTTTTGTAAAAACAAAACAAAATACTTGCCTGATGCTGCTGCTGCTGCTGCTGCTGATGATGACAACGACAACAACGACAATGACAATGACAACAAAGACAATGATGACAACAACAACAACAACTTTATTTTTATGCCACCTTTCTCCCCAAAGGGACCCAAGGCGGCTTACAACAAATCAAAAAAGTAAAATACGATACAATGTAAAATACAATACAATGTAAAAACAACACAATACCTATAAAATACTATAAAAATACTATACAATATAATACAATAAGAAACAAGATTAAAAACAATTGCTGCAGCATAGTTTAAAAAGCTCCCCAACCAATAAGTCTAAAAAAGTAAGATGTTATAAAAATATGTAAAGGCTGGAGGCATAGAAGGCTTGCCTAAATAAGTAAGTCTTAAGGCCTCGCTTGAACATTTCAAGGGAGGAGGCAGTTCTTAACTCAAAGGGGAGGGAATTCCATATCGGTGCCACTACTGAGAAGGTCCTATTTCTTGCTGCCGCCCCTCGCACTTCCTTGGGTGGCGGTACTCGTAGAAGGGCCTTCTCCGATGACCAAAGGGGGTGGATTGGATTATATGGAAGTAGGAGGTCTCTTAGATAACCTGGTCCTGAGATGTATAGGGTTTTAAAGGTCATAACCAACACCTTGAATTGGGCCCGGAAACAAATGGGCAGCCAATGTAGTCCCTGGAGAAGCGACTCAACAGAGTCGTACCACTGAGCTCCAGTAACCACCTGGGCTACCGCATTCTGTACCAGTTGTAGTTTCCAAACCACCTTCAAGGGCAGCCCCACATTACAATAATCTAGTCTTGATGTCACCATGGCATGGATCACCGTGGCCAGGTCTGCATGATTCAAGTACGGCCGCAGCTGGCGCACCAGCCGAACCTGGGCAATGGCCCCCCTGGTCACAGCCGCTACCTGGGAGTCCAGGAGCAACTCTGAATCCAGGAGGACCCACAAACTGCGGACCTGCTCCTTCAGAGGAAGTGCAACCCCGTTCAGAGCAGGATGATATTCCAGCACCTGCATCGGAGATTTCTGAACCAGGAGAGCCTCTGTCTTGTCTGGATTTAATTTTAGCTTGGGGAAAGCTTGATGAAGAAAGTATGAAAGAATTGGGCATGTTTAGCCTTGAGAAATGGAGATAGGGGAGATATGATAGCACTTTTTGAATATTTGAAGGGTTGTCATACAGAGGAGGGGGTGGACCTGTTCTCAATCATCCCAGAGTGCAGAACATGAAACAATAGGCTCAAGTGACAGGAAGACAGATTTTAGCCGAATATAAGAAAAAAACTTCCTGAGTGATGGACCAATACCATAATGCAAAGGTGTCCAAACTTTTTGCAAGGAGGGCCAGATTTGGTCACAACCAGCACCCGGTTGGGCCGACTATTCAGCCTGACAATGTGTGTGGGCCAACTATTCAGCCTGAACGGGGGAGAAAGGGCATGGACGTGCGTACGTCTGCAGCAGCCCCAAACGTTCCAGTTTCAAGGCACCCAAGGGCCCAATGGCTGTTGCATGGCCTGAGAATCAGCTCACGCACACCCAAGATGCACCGCTGCTCACATATGCTGCCCTGCCTCGCAAGGAGGTGGTAAGGACACTGCAGCAACAGAGCCAGGGGGGTGTAGGCAGGGCAGGTGGCTGGGGGGACAGAGGGAGGCAGGGAGGGCAGGCAAACCATAAAACTGCAAACTGACATTTCCAGATGGCACAGGGAGGGGGCAGCCGGTGGGGATGAGTGACAGGCTGAGCCGGCAGGGAGAAGAGGCTGAGGGCCACTAAAAATTTTAAAACGGGCGGCATTTGGCCCTCAGGCCAGACTTTTGACATGCCTGCCATAATGGCACCAACACTAGAAGAGAAATTTAGATAACCATCTGGCCTAGATTGTTTGATTTAGATTCCAGCCTTGAACAGGGACTTGCTAGCCTTGTAGTTCCTTTCCGTGATTCTATGATATTATATTAGTTCTCTATACCAGCAGCCCCTTAAAAGCAGATTTTCTCTTCTTTCATTGTACATTTTTACAATGCTGTCTTTCGTCTGCTTCCATATTTAAAACAGAAAAAGAAATTCCTACTTCTAGGTTACCTGAGGTTCTGACAGGACAGGCTCTGCTTGCGCTATCACATATCAGTGCCAAGTTACTGCAACTGCTACTGATAAAGAAATTATACAAAAGAGATGAAATTCCTGCAGAGCTCAGAGCCATGATAATTCATTGCAGCTTTCTGCTTGTTACCAAGGAAATGTGTGGAATCATTTTATTTCCTTTATCAACAATTAAAGACTTGTTTCCACATTATGTTAATGTGAGTCTTCGGCGAGAAAACCAAATGCGAAAATGAGAGGGGGAAATTTCAAAGACTAATCATGTTTCTTTTATATCAAGTGCAGTCTAGAAATGTCCGTGAATGAAGAAATCATTCATGCATCTGAGTCTCATGCTCTGGAGCAAGAGAGTGAGCGATATAGCAGAACTGCCACCTATCCTTACCCAGAGAAGCATAAATGTGCCTACGTAACTTCTTTTCAGGCATGCTGTATATGCAGAAAATTAGATGGGATGTGGGCCAAGTTCTCTTCTCTGCTGCAAGGCAGAATTCTCTTCTTAAAACCAACTTCCCTATTTCCCCCAAATAAGGCTTATTGGGAGGAGCTAAGAACACCAGCTTTTAGGGCTGGCCCTACCTTACCATGCAGTCACCTCTGATGGCAGAGAACTGGAAGCAGCAAATTGGTACTCAGGATCCTGCCCAGGAGCTACTGCCAGTCATTGACAGTCCCTTTCATTGGCTGTTTTTATCCAGACATTGGTTGGCCCTCTATCAGGGATGCTTTAGATGTGGATTTCTACATCCCTTCCAAATCTACATAATTCTGTGCTGGTTTCTTGTACATAATAATGAATGATATAAATATATATACAGTGGTGCCTCTTAAGATGAATTTAATTCATTCTATGGGTCAATTCATTTTATGAAAAATTCATCCTACGAAATGCAGTTTAACGCAGTTTCCCATAGAAATGTGTTGAATTTGCCTTGCGAGTAGAGATGGGCACGACTTAGCGGTATTCCCGTTTCCGTTTCCGTTACTCGATTCCGTTACTCTACGGAAACGGTAACGGGAATTACTCCGCCAGAATTCGAGCTCGAACCGACGAACGAACAATTTTGGTCTGATTTGTCGTGCTCGTTACTTGCATCGCGCGATGCCACGCGGCACAGAAAAAAAAGTTTTTAAAAGTTAAAAAAACCCGGTTCCCGGCCAAAATGCAGGTGGAAAAATGCCTGCCGTGCCTCAGGGCACCTACCAGAGGGGTGGTTTCTGGAGGTCCCCGGCTCCCCCCTCCTCCGTCCTGGGCTGCTCTGGTGGGACTCGCCGCAGGCTCGCAGCCAGCAAAAAGCCCAGTCTTGCCGCCGGCCGCCGCAATTAAAGCGCAAGCAAGCGGCACAGACGGCACAGGAAAAAATTTTTAAACTCTCCCCCCACCCATTCCCGGGCCAAAAAGCAGGCGGAAAAATGCCTGCTTGACTAAGGGCGCAGGGCACCTACCGGAGGGATGGTTTGTTTCTGGAGGGGGGGTCCCG
>JAHTLZ010000010.1:58718804-58740271 GCA_023846285.1 Phrynocephalus versicolor | reverse complement strand
GTGTGTGTGTGTGTGTGTGTGTGTGTGTGTGTGTGTGTGTGTGTGTGAAAAATATAAACAACTAATATTTCCAAGGCCAGTAAATTATAGGGGCCAGTTTTCATAGTCAGAAAATGAATAATGGGAATTTATATGGATTTTGCCCCTCCTGTAAATACAAGGATTTATTTATTTATTTATTTATTTATTTATTTATTTATTTATTTATTTAGAATATTTTTACCCCACCTTTTACCCCACCTTGGAAGAGGACCCAAGGTGGCTTATAATAATGAGGGACAATATACAGCCCAGAACATTTAAGACACATTCAAGTTAAGAACAGGAGAAGAGGCAACTTTAGAACATTAAAAATATATCAATAGAGCTACAGAAAGTACACGAAAAGAAAAGAAAAAAAAACCATTATGATGGGTGGAAAGTAACATGGAAAACACTGGTGTTCTTATGAAATCAGTCAATGCAATCATGTATAATAATCCATATAAAGTTACATAGTAAGATATCCCTCATTTAGGGAAAGTGTGTGAATCAGCAAATGGACATCATGATGATGAGCATTATTATTCTGACTAATGGTCACAGCGCTGATGCAGTCCAAAGGGCTGAAACTATAGGGATCTAGTCAAAGAGCACAATTCAAGGTGCTAACCTTAATATGCAAAGCACAAAACGGTCTGGGTCCAAGCTACCTCAAAGATTGAATCTCGCTTGGGTGCTAAGGTCATCAGGAGAGGCCTTTCTCTCCATCCGACCACCCTCACAGATGCGTCTTAGAAGAATACATGAAAGGGCTGTCTGTTACTGCTCCCAGACTCTGGAACTCTCTCCCGATGGAGGACATTACTGCCCCATCTCTGCTGTCTCTCTGGAAGCAGGCAAAGACTTTTCTCTTCAGGGAAGCTTTCCCTGAATGAGGGACTACCTACTATGTGACTTTATATGGATTACCATACATGATTGCATTGACTGATTTCATAAGAACACTAGTATTTTTTCATGTTGCTTTTCACCCTCATAATGGAATTTTTATTTTCTTCTTGTGTGCTCTTCATAGCTCTCATGTTACCTTTTAATGTTTAAGATCCCTCTTCAAACTCCCTGTTCTTAACTTAAATGTTCTGGACTGTATATAGTTTCTCATTATTGTAAGCCATTTTGGGTCCTTGTCCAAGGAGAAGGATGGATAAAAATATTATAAATAAATAAATAAAAAAATAAAAATATAACAGGACCAAAAAACACTATTTCTTATCACAACAACACATTAGAGTCACCACCCGCCGATTGCGGGGGTTAGGGACCCACCCTACCCGCAATGCATGAAAATCTGCGATATGCGGAAGTGGGTTGGGTGGGGCCTGGGGGTGGGGGGGGGCAATTGCGCGCCTGTCTGAGGCTTCTCGGAGGAGCGTGGGGGGGCTGCGTGGAGTGAACCGATCACCCCCCGCGCTGCTCCGAGGTGCAGGTACGGCGATCCCGTGATGTAGTGGGACCACAGTACCTGAACCTTGAAATGGCGGGGGATGACTGTACAACATTCAACATATTTCAGTACACTTTCAATTCAACATTTTGCCTTGGCTATCATCTGTAAACACATTACATAAGAACATAAGAAGAGCCATGCTGGATCAGGCCAATGGCCCATCTAGTCCAGCTTCCTGTATCTCATAGTAGCCCCACCAGATGCGTCTGGGAGCACACGAGACTAGATCTCTGTTTCCTGATACCACTCCCGTGCATCTGGACCTTGAAGTACCCCGGTTTGAAGCCTGGAGATGATATATCTCCATCATGGTTTGTAACCTGTGATGGAATTTTCCTCCAGGAATCTGTCCAATCCCCTTTTGAAGGCATCCAGGCCAGATGCCATCACCACATCCTGTGGCAGGGAGTTCCACAGACTAACAATACGGTGGGTGAAAAAAAGTCTTTTGTCTCTTCTTACCCTCCAAGCCCTCAATTTGAGTTGATGTCCCCTAATTCTGGTATTTTGTGAGAGGTAGAAGAGCATCCCTCTATCCACTTTACTCATGCCCTGCATTATTTTGTACATCTCAATCATATTCCCCCTCAGGCACCTTTTTCCAGACTAAAGAGCCCCAAATGTTTTAGCCTTTCCTCGTAAGGGAGGTCGCCCAGCCCAGTAATCATTTTAGTCATTCTCTTCTGCACCTTTTCCAGTACCACTATGTCTTTTTTGAGATGTGGTGACCAAAATTGTACACAATACTCCAGGTGTGGCCTTACTATTGTTTTATATAATGGCATTATAATGTTGGCTATTCTATTTTCAATCCCCTTTTTGATAATCCCTAGCATGGAATTGGCCTTCTTCACCACTGCCACACATTGGGTAGACATCTTCATGGAGCTGTCCACCAACACACCAAGATCTCTTTCCTGATCCGTCACGGATAGCTCAGAGCCCATGAGTTGATAGATAAAGTTTTAATTTTTTGCCCCAATATGCATTATTTTACATTTTGATACATTGAACCACATTTGCCATTTGGCAGCCCATTCCCCCAGTTTGGAGATGTCCTTCTGGAGCTCTTTACAATCTTCTCTTGTTTTTACCACATGGAAAAGTTTTGTGTCATCAGCAAACTTGGCCACCTCACTGCTTATCCCTGTCTCCAGGTCATTTATGAACAGATTGAAAAGCACCGGTCCCAGGAGAGATCCCTGGGGCACACTGCTTTTTACCTCTCTCCATTGTGAAAATTTCCCATGGACACCTACTCTTTGTTTCCTGGATCTCAACCAGTTCTCACTCTATAAGAGGACATACCGTCTTATCCCCTGACTGTGCAATTTTCTCAGCAGCTTTTGGTGAGGGACTGTGTCAAAAGCCTTCTGAAAATCCACATAGACAATATCCACCAGTTCACCCAAATCCACATGCCTGTTGACCTTTTTAAAGAATTCTAAAAGGTTTGTCAGGCAAGACTTACCCTTACAGAAGCCATGCTGATTTTCTCTGAGCAAGGTTTGTTCTTTTATGTGTTTTAAGATTTTATCTTGGATGAGGCTTTCCACCATCTTCCCTGGGACAGATGTAAGGCTAACCGCCCTGTAATTTTCCAGGTCCCCCCTTCCTTTTTTAAAAATTGGTGTGACATCTGCTATCCTCCAGTCCTCCAGCACTGTGGCCATTTTAAGAGACAAGTTGCATATTACCATTGAGAGATCCGCAATTTCATTTCTCAGTTCCCTAATAACCCTTGAGTGGATGCCATCTGGGCCTGGTGACTTGTTGATCTTTAATTTATCAATTAGTCCTAAAACATCCTCTTTTAACCTGTATTTGATTTACTTCTTTAGTCAAGAGGGGCTGTTTGGGCAGCAGGCTTTGCTCTATCTTGGATCCAATATTTTCTTGAGGATCATCCCCAGAGAGTGCAAATAGGGGAGATGGTTTCCACCCATTGGATTCTTAATTATAAAGTCCCTCAGTGGTCAATAGTCTCGCTGTTTTTTTTAACATCTACATGAGGCCGCTGGGGGAGGTTATCTAGAGTCTTGGAGTTTTGCGCAACCAATATGTGGATCTCTTTTTCCAGGGATCAGGTGCGCAGTCTGGGTGTTGTTTTGGTGATGCCACAAGATTTTCAGTGCTGTCAATGGACAACCAGATATTATTTGTGGTCCAACCCACCTGTTTCCATCATAGGAGGATTGTGCAGCTGTATCCCTACGTGGGTATGGACCAAGGTAATGGATGAACAGGTAAAGACACAGCAGCATAATCCTCCTAAAATGAAAAGAGGTGGATTGGATCACAGACACTCTTGCTGTCCGCTGACAGCACTGAAAATTTTCTTGTGGCATCATTGATCATCATCACAATTGCCATCATCTTTATCCCTCTCCCCAGTTTCTATAAATGTCATCTGCTTAAATGTCATTTAAATACAAGAAAAGAAGGGGAGGAGAGATGCAACTGTACCTTGACTGATGGGATAAACACAATTCACTGACACACGTGATAACTGGTGAAAATGAATTCATAACGATTTCTCAAATCATCAGTGAACAAAGATTGCCTTTGGTTACTTACATTAGGCAATTACTACTCTTGGATGACAGAATAAATTTAAAGGTGGCAGGCCTATCACAATCTGGTTACAGGTTAGCTCCATATAACTAACTCTATAAATGGCGACTGACAGAATACAAGTTGATAGAGAATATTCTCAAGAAGCCTTTAATAGAACATTTACTAAAATAGTGCCAGTGAAACTTCCTGATAATGAAAGAAGGCCTGGAGGAGAACAGAAAAATCAGGATGACTTCAGTCAGTTCTATTAATATGCATTAGCTGATAAGTCAAAGGTAAATAATAACAGCATTTCCATGCTATCTCTGCTGCCATGAAGTGAATCCAATTACAGATGTGTTTCCAGCATTCCCTTTGCAGTGGAGACATTAAACTTATAAATGGTTCATTTACCTTGTCGTTTAGGTGATACATTGGTAAGGGAGGTTCTTCCTACAGACTGCCTCAATGACATGTGGTAAAATGTGTCTGAAATTTGTAACTGGGGACTATTTCATATATAGGAACCTATGACAGTATCCCATGATCAGAGTTGGGAAAAAGTAAACAGCATGGACAGAGTTATAGTTCCAACAAACAACTTTCCCAACTTTACTCATGCAAAGCTAGCCTGCTGATCTACAGCTGAACACAAACTGTGGACAATGTGTGGGCACCCCAGTGCAAATGCAAATACTGTAGTTTTTTTTTTAAAAAGGAAAATACTCTGATTAGTGGAACCATTTTTGAAAATGCCAATGAGCAGGAACAACCCTTTTCAGGATTTTCTGTAGAGGTCCTTCCCATCATGTGTTATACCAGGGCTGTCCAACTTTAAACAGCTCGCGTTCTACATGTAGGTCCACCCTGTGGTTGACTCTTGGAGCTCCCCAACGCCTCTGTGGGCTACGCTCAAACTTCACCGATGTTCCAGATTAGCCCTACAGAGGAGCCGAGCGAGGGAGTGGGGTTTTGGGGTGACAGATAGGGAAATAAATCTGGATCAAATATCTTGGGCCAATTTTTTTTTTCAAACACGCCACCACTGGCGGTGGATTGGGAGGCCAGTGGAGACCTCGCGGGGTAGTTAAAATGACCCCACGGGTGTTGTAAGCAGGCCTGTGTTATACAATCTTTTTTTTCCCTGCAGAGATCAGGCAGTCAGCATAAAACTTTGTGCAAAGAGCTTGCTGTACTAATGACGATAGCTTTCTTTCTGTAGCCGAAAACACATGGCTGCTCCATATTGGAGAGATACTTCAAACAAGACAGTTATTCTAGGGCACATCTATGCACAGAGGAGTACAGCAGTACCTCTACTTATGAATGGCTCAACTTAAGAGCAATTTGACTTAAGAGCGAAAAACCATTGGCATTTTAACTGATGCCTTACAAATTTCAGATGCAGTTTGCTCTACTTATATTTTTTAAATTTTTATTTTTTGTTTTAGATAGGGCTGCTCTACTTAAGAATTGTTTGACTTAAGAGTGTGCATTCAGAACAGATTAAACTCTTAAGTAGAGGTACCACTGTATTATTTTTTTTTAACCCTGCTAACATGGATTGGAGAAATGTTCACAACTTTTCTTGTTTTTTGCTGTTTCCCAGATATCACATAATGGAGTCTTCCTACTGTATCTATGAAATTTCCCAAGCTTTTCATCAAAACTAGACCCTGGGTTCATCCCCACTTCTCCATATTTCCCCCCACCCAAAAATCTGGACATCTTCACATCCTTCCTAGTGAGTCCTACGCAGGAAGGGCACAATTCTTCACAGGAATCGCAACAATTCTAAACAGTTTCCAGGTCAGTCCTCCACAGAAAATACTGTTCTGAAAAGGAATCACAACCCTGTGCATTTTGAAATAAAAAGCCTGAAAAATATCCTGGGATTTCCTTATTGTTTTCTAGGAAAAAACATCACACAGAGAGAAATCTTATTCCTAGACATCCCTATCCTGCTACATTTCTTGCATAATGAAAATAACAGATTCTTTGGACCATTAGAGCAGCCTTTCATTTAGGGCCCATGCACAATTATTCTTAGTGTCTACAAGGCTGCTGCATCTCATGCCTTTAACCAATAGATACTTAGGACAAACCCTCTTAATATACCCAGATAAATAAGTCCCATTCAATCAAGGGGATTTACAGAAATGTTTGCTCACATTTGAACAATCAATTCAGTACTCGTATTTGACCTAAGTCTAGCAATTGGATTTAAGCATTCAAGGTTTCCCCCTTTATATCCTAGTCTTCATTAAGACCAAACTCAATTGTTAATCATTACTAGAGCAGAGCCACTGAATCAATGGGATTTGCCCAAATGTAGACTTAACAGTCGTTAGATGATTGAACAGGTCAGCTCTAACTGAGAACAGCAATTGGATTTAAGTTTCAGACTTTTCCCTAAGTAGCATTAAATGTATACCTCCAGTCCCCTTGCATTGTCTCATGTTCTTTGCTGTTGCATCATTCCAGCTTTCACTTATTTCAGTGTTTAGCTTTGGATCTACAGCATTACCGCAGCCGCAGGGAGCCCTTCCGGGGCCAGGGCAAGTCTCCTGGGAGAGCCGTCCCGCAGCTACGGGGAGCCCTCCCGGGGCCGGGGGCCGCTGGAGCCAGTGGCAAGCCTACCGGGAGAGCAATCCCATGGCCACGGGGAGCCCTCCTGGAGCTGGGCACTGCTCTGGTCACCTCCCAACAGGCCGCCACCCCAAGGACACCGCCGAGCGCCGCCCTCCCTTGGGCCCCCTCCCCAAGGACCAATCCGCCGGTCCATCTGCCACCTCCATCGGGTCACTACCCCTGAACCCCATGCAGCGCCGCCCTAACTGGGGCCCTTCTCCCTGGGAACCACTCTGCCCCGGGAGCTCCCACCCCAGCAGACCGCCCCCTGCACCCCCCCGAGCCTAGACCCGGGAAACCTGTGGGGGGTGCCACTGCACTCCCCCTGTGCTCCAACGACACCCTCCACTCCTGCTTCCGAGCCGGCTGCACTGTCGCTGCTTCGCCATGTGGCCAAGATGGCGCCGGACACAGCCGAGCTCCAACGTCCTCCCCTCCAAAGCCTGCCGAGTGCCGACAAAGAGGCTGGGATCCCGAAGCCCAGCCCTCATAAGGGCTTGGATCTCGCCTCTTCTCGTGAGACATGCAAAGTCTCGCGTTGGCTCTGGCAGGGAGGGGGCAAAGAGGCTCCGCCAGGCCCAGCCCCCTCTCGCCACCCTCCGCTGCTCCATTTTTCATTGCGCGAGCAGCGTGACGCCAGTAATGGAAATGAACAGAACAAAAAAAAAATCTTGGTTCTGTTCTGCTCGAGCCTTTCCCATCGCAATGGTCGTTATTCATACCGTTACATAATGGAATGAATAACGGAGAACAGTAACGAAAAAATTGTTGTTTTGTGCCCATCTCTAGTCAGAACTGCATATGCTACAGTAGTGGCCCTCCCTATGCTACTCCTCTACATTAGGCAAAATACAGGATGCTGCCCCCTCTTGATGGTGTTGGTTTCACCTGCCAGTTCAGTTGGTTCTGACATGGACAAGAAGGGCACCTTCTTGTCAACTGCCCTGGGGATGCTGGCACTATCAGAACAAAATCAAAGCTGCTGAACTAGCTGAGCTCTTAGAATTCAGAAGGCAGGAATGAGTGGGGTGTCCTCCCAAGTTCAGCATGACTAGTATGGCTCACTTACCATAGAGTTTGGATTAGATGTCCCAGCCTCCTATACTTCCACCATTTTTATAATGAATGGGTAGGGTGGATGAGGCATGTCTTTGCTCATTGTGTTCAGAAATCCCACATCTCCTCCAAAGCACCATAAAAATATTCACCTGGTATCTATCAGAGTTCACCCCACCAAACCCCACGGGGGGGGGGGAATCTGAACGTTTCCTCTGCTCTAGTGACCCCTCCTCCTCATTTTGAATTAGCAGGACATTGGGAGGGGAGCTTTGCATGGTGTGCAGGATAGCTAGTGGAGAGGAATCTTTATTATTCTGAATGTGACACAGTAAATCTTCAAGGAGATGCTGACTGGACTCCTGAGCTCAAGCACTCGGCTGATTAATTACAGAGATGTACCGTAAAGCAATTTCAAAGCATACTTGTGTCTTCGTCTGCCAGTCAAGCAGCGAAGGCTACAGTTACAAGTCAGTGTGTGTCAGGGTTAAAACAGAGGACAAAAGAAAAATCAGGTTAAAGGGATAATCTGAAGAAAATGCCAATTTTTGCCTAGAGTGGCAATAGAGGGATTTTCTCCTGACTCACAGAAAAGAATCATTCCTTGCAAAACATTTGAGGAAAGAAAGGGGAGATTTCAGCACCAGTGAGGCTTTAACATTTAAATTATACTAAGGCTGGTAGCATAATGGACATGTATTGTAGTAGTTGCAATAAGGCGGAGCTTGTAAACATATGTTGCTGTAAAGTTAGAATTTGTGCTATTGGACCCAAAGAATTACTGCCCAGTCAACTTGACATCTATTCCTGGAAAAATTCTAGAACAGATTATTAAGAAGACAATCTGTAATTAGACATGGGCACGACTGGACGAAATTCTCGTTTCTGTTTCCGTTCCTCGTTTCTGTTACGTAACGGAAAAGGAAACGACAATTACTCTGCCAGAACTCGAACTCGAACCGACTAAAGAAAAATTGGGTCTGATTTCTTGTGTTGTTGTTCCTGGCATCGCGCGATCGCGCGATGCCAACAGCACAGAAAAAAAGTTTTAAAAAGTAAAAAAAAACAACCCGATTCCCAGCCAAAAAAGCAGGCGAAAATATGCCTGCCTGAGTGAGGGCACCTACCAGAGGGGTGGTTTCTGGGGGAGGTCCCCGGCCTCCGCCCTCTCCTCCTGTCCTTCCTGGGCTGCTCTGGCAGAGTGGTAGCCGGCGGGCATCCTCGTCGTCCTGCCAACGTCGCCGCCTCGCCACCGCCATTCAAGCAGCACAGAAAAAAAGTTTTAAAAACCCTGATTCCCGGCCAAAAAAGCAGGCGGAAATATACCTGCCTGAGTGAGGGCACCTACCAGAGGGGTGCTTCCTGGGGGGGGTCTCCGGCCTCCCCCCTCTCCTCCTGTCCTTCCTGGGCTGCTCTGGAGGAGTCGCAGCCGGCGGGCATCCTCGTCGTCCTGCCAACGTCGCCACCTCGCCGGCTCGCCGCCGCCATTCAAGCGGCACAGAAAAAAAGTTTTAAAAACCCCGATTCCCGGCCAAAAAAGCAGGCGGAAATATGCCTGCCTGAGTGAGGGCACCTAGAGGGGTGGTTTCGGGGGGGTCCCCGGCCTTCCCCCCCTCCTGTCCTGGGCTGCTCTGGTGGGGAATCCTCGTCGACGCCATGCAGTGCGGGCGGGGGATCCAAAATGGGGCACGCGACCACAATCTTTTTTTTGAAATCGTCATGGCCCAAAAACACACCAAAGCACCAAAGAAACATGCGAAAATTGCTATTTTAAAACTGCCAGATTTTTTACAGTAGCAGTGGGTTTTTCTTGCAACAAAATGTCTCCTGTCCTCCTCTCCATTGATTTTATTTTATTTTATTTTATTTTATTTTATTTTGTTTACACCTGCGCAGTGCGCAATGATGGGCTGGCCATGGGAGTGGACCATGCAATTTTTTGGAGCCATTCCACCAATCGCATGGCCACTTGGCCAGGTTGACCACAGAGACTTCTGGGATGTGCCAATCAGGCATAAAAAGCCCACTAACCCTAGCCCGAACCCTAACCCTAAGCCTAAGCCTAACCCATACACCAGTACACTGTCCTTCTAAGTGGGTCAGAGAGGCACCCAGAGGTGCACCCCAATACTCACCCTAACCTTACCTGTAACCCTAAGCCTAGCCCTTGCGCTAACCCTAACCCTAAAGCCAGATCTGTGTACTCACATTGCACTACACGCAACTACGTTTCCCTTCTTAGTGAGACACAGTGAGAGCCCGCATTCTCTCTCACTGACTGATGCAGGGAAGGCATCCCCAAGAGGGGTGCTTCTGCCAGTCCACTAAGCAAGTCTGCAACTGGTATGCATATCCAATTGGCTATGCATGCTACTTTGTAGCGGGTGAGGAGAGGAGGCACCCACGGGTGCCTCCAGGAGCCCGCTTTCCCTTCATAGCGGGCCAGAGGAGGCACCCACCCCACAGAGGTGCCTCCAGGAGCTCGCTACCCCCCTAAACCAGTACTAACGACAGACGAAAAAACGACACCACGAAACAACAAATTTTTGAAAACACGAAAAACAGAAACGAGCTGAAACGGACCCGTCCCGAAAAATGACAACTTGAAAAAAAAAATTCCTGGTCGTGCCCATCTCTATCTGTAATTATTTAACAAGCAATGCTGTCATTACTAGAGGTCAAAATGGATTTCTCAAAAACAAGTCTTGCCATACTAATTTGATCTCTTTCTTTGATAGAGTTACAGGCCTTGTGGATGAGGGGGATGCTGTGGATCTTGATTTCAGTAAGGTCTTCGATAAGGCTCTAAATTACATACTTGCAAAGAAGTTAAATAGAATGTGAGATAAATAGTGCTACTGTTAGGTGGATCTGTAATTGGTTGACTGATCCTATGCAAAGGGTGATGGTAAATCGCTTCTCCTCTGCATGGAGAGGGGTGACCAGTGGGATGCCCCAGGGTTCTGTTCTGGGTCCGGTGCTATTTAACATCTTTATTAATGACTTGCATGAAGGAACAAAGAGTATGGTAATTAAATTTGCAGATGATACCAAATTGGCAGTAGTGGCTAATTCCCTACAGGACTGGATAAATATCCAAAATGACATAGACAGATTAGAGTGCTGGGACAAAGCAAATGGAATGAGTTTCAATACAGAGACATCTAGGCAGAAAAAATGAATTGCACAGATATAGGATGGCAGAACCTGGATGGAGAATAGTACCTGTGAAAGGGATATGGGAGTCTGGGTGGACCACAAATTGAACATGAGTCAGCAGTGTGATACAGCAGCCAAGAAAGCCAATGCAATTCTTAGTTGCATCAACAAAAGCATCGTGTCTAGAGTACCACTCTATTCTGCTCTGGTCAGACCCCACCTGGAGTACCGTGTACAGTTCTGCGCTCCTCAATTTAAAAAAAGATGTTGACAACTTCGGGTTGTCAGAGGAGTACAGAGGAGGGCAACGAGGATAGTTATAAAGGTCTGGAAGAAATGTCTTGTGAGGAGCTGCTTAGGGAGCTGGGAATGTTTAGTCTTACAAAAAGAAGGTTGAGAGGGGATATGCCAGCTATTTTAAGTATTTGAAAGGATGCCATATTAAAGAGGGGGCTGGCTTGTTTTCCATGGCTTCAGAGACTAGGACTCGGAGCAATGGTTTCAAACTACAGGAAAAGAGATTCCATTTGAACATTAGGAAGAACTTCATGACAGTTAGAGCTGTTCGGCAGTGGAATATGCTGCCACGGAGGGTGGTGGAGTCTCCTTCTTTGGAGATTTTTAAGCAGAGGCTGGATGGCCATCTGTCAGGAGTACTTTGCTAGGGGTTCCTGCATGGCAGGGGGTTGGACTGGATGGCCCTTGAGGTCTCTTTCAACTCTGTGATTCTATGATTTGCTTAGGTGGCAATAATATATAAATAAGAAATGAAAGGCTCTGATTTTAAAAATCTAGATCTCACACCAGTGCTAAGATTGCCAGTATTCATCAGCATCCTTCTGCTTCTACTGGAGTAGTTTTGTAGTGGAATGTGACATGATCTACCTATTAAAGCAGAAATATTACTTCATTATGTGCATTTTGCGTTCAGAATATTTTTTTCCATTGTGCTGTAATATTCCTGGCAAGTAAAAATGGCTGAATATATTGGTGGTCATTAAAAGGTTGAGAAATATTATGAATCTTATTTATATTATAAGTTGTATATGCTGCTAATAATCAGAAACAAAGTACTGTACAGTAATCATCACATCTATTACTAATAGAAACATATTCTATTGTGCCCTAATGAGAAAACTTCAAGTACCAGATTTATTTACTTTGTGATTAAAAGCTACACCTCAAGTCACTTTTTGGAAGGTTTGGATGCAAAAGTAACCCAGAGTTCATTATATTCCAACCTACTGTTTGCAAGTATTGCACTAGCCTACACAAATGTCCCCTGCTTTGTTTCTTTTGCAGAAGCAGTTGAACAAACCGTGAAATCTTGTTGTGACATCCGAAGTAGCAATAGACTATGGAAGTGGTTCCCAAACATTGCACCACAGTGTGGTTCCATGGGGTGCCACGAAACTAACCCAGAGGTGCCACAGAATCTTCTAACCCTTCCCCATTCTGTTCTCCCTCTCTAGCCCATAGTGTCCTACAGCACTTACCTGAAGCTTCTGTCCATGAACTCTGCAGAAAGGAAACCCTGGCCTAGCCTTGCCAAAGGACTCAGCCCATGAGGTCGGTCCCATTAAACCACCTGTATATAGCATAGTATCTGGTTCCATCTAGCTCTCAGTTCTGGTAGTACACCTTGGGTAGGTGTATCCGTGTGTGTTTTTTGTTTTTGTTTTTCCAGGCAATGGATAAGTGAAACTGCAGATAATGATGCTATGGATATGGAGATCCTACTGTACTGGGGAACTGCAGCCAATGGCTAGCAATTCAAGGGAGCCATGAGTGTAAAGTTTTGGGAACCACTGAATGATGGCCTATGGCTGGCTCAACAAGGGAAGATAAGCTGCCCCTATTTTCCTTGTTGAGCCAGCCATGGGCCATCATTCCAGATAAACTTGAATTGTTGTTTTAGAGTCACAATGGAGAAAACCACAAAGCAAAGATCTTTAATCCTTCTACTTGCAGGGGAGACAAAGTGGAAGTGAGCCCCGCCCCCAAAAAGCAATGTTTTTCATTATTGATAGTCCAGCTATTTTCAGGACTCTGCCTTATTCTGATGCTGCAATGTGGCCAATGTCACCAGTGTAATTTTATCAAATAAACCACTAACTTTGTTATAGCAACCCTGTCCCATTATAGGATGGGGCACACTCTCATGTCAATATCCTAACAACCTACAATCTTGGTGGCAGGGTCCATGTCAAAATCAGGCAATTCAGGGAAGAGCAAATCAGAGAAAAAGGTAAAATAGCCTTATGTCCAAAGGCTAAGCAGATGGGTGACTCAGAGCAAGTTCAATTAACAGTCCACAATTCAAACCATGAAAATGTAACTTTTAAAAGTCAAAGATCATCTAAGAGCTGAGTGTAATATATTCCAAAGGAAATAAAGAGAAAAGAATTTCAGAACCATTGGCAATAATCTTTGAGAAGTCCTGGAGAACAGGGGAAGTCCCCATCGACTGGAGGAGGGCTAATGTTGTCCCCATATTCAAAAAGGGGAAAAAAGAGGACCCAAATAATTACCGCCCAGTCAGCTTGACTTCAATTCCCGGAAAGATCCTAGAACAAATTATTAAGAAATCAGTCTGCAATTATCTAACAAACAATGCTGTCATTACAAAAAGTCAACACGGGTTTCTTAAAAACAAGTCATGCCAGACTAATTTGATCTCTTTCTTTGATAGAATTACAGGCATGGTAGACGAGGGGAATGCTGTGGATATTGCTTATCTGGACTTTAGCAAGGCCTTCGATAGGGTTCCCCATGGTATTCTTGCTAAGAAGTTAGTAGGAAGTGGGATAGATAGTGCTACAGTGAGGTGGATTTGTAATTGGTTGACTGATCGCACGCAAAGGGTGATCATAAATGGTCTCTCATCATCTTGGAGAGACGTGACCAGTGGGGTGCCCCAAGGTTCTGTTCTTGGTCCAGTGCTCTTCAATATCTTTATTAATGACTTGGAGGAAGGAATAGAGAGTATGCTAATTAAATTTGCAGATGATACCAAATTGGGAGGGGTTATTAATTCCCTAGAGGATCGGATGAAAATCCAAAAGGACCTTGACAGATTAGAAGTCTGGGCCAAAGCTAATGGAATGGATTTCAACAGAGGGAAATGTAGGGTGCTACATCTAGGTAGAAAGAATGAATTGCACAGATATAAGATGGGGGACACTTGGCTAGAGAATAGTACCTGTGAAAGGGATTTGGGGGTCTTGGTGGACCACAAATTGAACATGAGCCAGCAGTGTGATGCGGCGGCCAAGAAAGCCAATGTGATTCTTGGTTGCATCAACAGAACCATAGTGTCTAGATCAAGGGAGGTGATAGTGCCACTCTATTCTGCTCTGGTCAGACCCCACCTGGAGTACTGTGTCCAGTTCTGTGCGCCTCAGTTTAAAAAGGATGTTGACAACCTCGTGCGGGTGCAGAGGAGGGCGACTAGGATGGTTGAAGGCCTGGAAGAGATGTCTTATGAAGAACGACTTAGGGAACTGGGAATGTTTAGCCTATCAAAAAGAAGACTGAGAGGGGATATGATAGCTATGTTTAAATATTTGAAAGGATGTCATATTGAAGAGGGAACAGGTTTGTTCTCCATGGCTTCAGAGACTAGGACTCGGGGCAATGGTTTCAAACTGCAGGAAAAGAGATTCCATTTGAACATTCGGAAGAACTTCATGACAGTTAGAGCTGTTCGGCAGTGGAATATGCTGCCACAGAGGGTGGTAGAGTCTCCTTCTTTGACGGTATTTAAGCAGAGGCTGGATGGCCATCTGTCGGAAATATTGTGAAGGGTTTCCTGCTTGGCAGGGGGTTGGACTCAATGGCCCATGAGGTCTCTTCCAACTCTATGATTCTATGATTCTATGAATAAAGAAACGACAGACCAAAGACATCTCATTTCCAGCAAGTCATCAACAACTCTTGAAACAGTCTATTGTAGTTGAGCTACTAAGGCTCCAACTTGGGCAAAGTTGCAGCATAAGGTCTCCACAAGAGTAGGGGTCCCCTCTTCCTGATGAGCTCCCTGCATCTGTGGAGTCTTTTCTTGCAGCCAATGGATCACTTGCAGCTTTGCCTATGCTTTCATCATGCAGCCATCTGTCAGGCTGGGGGGAAGGCTTCCCTCATCCTATCACACAGAACTAGGCATATCAAGACTTACTTGTGGGTGAGAAGCTGGAATGATTTGCCCCTGTGATAAATCCGACCTCCAATGTGAAAACATGACAAACTTTCCCCAGAGAAAGTTTTTGCAATTTGTGAATGTGTCTCTAGTGTCTTTTTCCTTCATGGCATGCTGAGCACAAAAAGGAGAAGCAGAGTGTTCAGAGAGGAATAAAGAACTCAATCAATGTTGTCTGAATAGCTGATACAACAAAGCAGTACTGTAACTTAAGTTTTCTGTTTTCTACATTTACCAACAATATCTCACCATCTTATGGTGAGGATTTATTTTATTTTATTTTATTCATTTTTATTTTGTATGTGTGCTATCTGGTCCAAGATACAAAACTGAACCATGATCTTGTGATTTTATTTGTTACAATCCTTAGTGCTTAGAGGGTGAATATACATTTTTCAATAAATATCAAGTAAATGGCCCCTATGTGCAGCCCTCAACCTGCACGGGTTCTGCCTTGGTTTGGACTAGGGATGGGCACCAAACAAAAAATGAATCACTGATTCATCAGATCATTATATAACGAAACAAAATGAAACAAAACAAAACAAACTGGGTAAGCTGAGATTTGTTAATAAGGAAACAAATCAGTGGTTTTATTCATTTAAAGTGAACTGAGTCATTCCTCTGTAAAACAGCTCTCCTGGGTCCTAGAGGCACCAAATTAGGTGGGTCCCTTCCTTGGACTCTTCCCTTTAAGCCAGACTTGTCCAAACTTCGGCCCTCCAGATGTTTTGGACCACAGCTCCCACAGTCCTTTGCCATTGGAAATACAGGCTTGGAATTCTGGAGGGCCAAAGTTTGGACATGCCTGCTTTAATCTCTCCAAATCTGGAGATATTTGCGGGTGAGGACACCGGGTCATTCAACTTCAAAGGCGGTGCCTCCTGGAAAAATCATTTCTAATTGCAATTTTATGTGCTTGAAAATAGTGATCCCAGGCATCTAGCAGCATGAAAATGGAATGGGATCTTCCGCAAGCTCTGCTCTTTAAGCACTCCAAATTTGGAGAGGTTTTGGGTACAGGGAGCCAAGGTATTCAACTCCAAATGAGGTGCCCATAGGAATCATTTTTAAAGTTCTGGGTTTTTTTGGGGGGGGATTGGGTGTTGCAGCTCCCAGAAGTTACATTCTGGGAGCTGCAATTTCCATGCTACTAGCTGCCTGGCATCTCTATTTTCAAGCATGTAATATTGCAATTAGAAATGACTTTTCCGGGGGCACCCCCTTTGAAGTTGAATAACTTGGTTCCTCAAACTCCAAACATCTCAAAATTTGAAAAGCTTAAATGGGTGAGTCCAAGGAAGGGACGCAACAAATATGGTGCCTCTAGGACCCAGGATACCCGTTTTATAGAGTAGTGAATCAGTTCATTACTGCTTCATTTCGTACAATTTTTTAAAAAAAATAATTTCTAATTAAATGAAACTAATCATGGGGGAAGCATGGTCTCTCTTGCTCATCCCCTTCATTCTCCCCCCACCCCACCCCACCCCGTGTGTGTGTGTGTGTGTGTGTGAGAGAGAGAGAGAGAGAGAGAGAGAGAGAGAATGAAGGGGATGAGCAAGAGAGACCATGACGACATTGTCTAGGCAGCAAATTTCCAAAGAGTATATACCCCTAGGAGCTTGGTTTTCAGCCAGCTACCAGCTTTGCCTACAAAATTCAAAGTGCAAAATGCTGCTGCTCACAGGTGATTCTCCCTTGCAGTGTTCTGATCTAAGAACCCGTCCATTCAGGAAACAATTATTAAAACGGCCCAAGGATTCTTTGGCAAATTCTAGAGTCCAATCAGGTGTCACTGCAGGAAAAGCCTTAATGCTAAACCCTTCATAATAATCAGGTGTCCAAACTTGTGACAGTATAACATGTGGGTTATGGAAAAGCTCAGCAGACAGAGACACAAGTCAGCAAGGTGTTTGTTCACTCAGCTGGGGCAAACTGGCCCTTGGCTCTTCTTTTGCCTCTGCTTCTAACAGTCTCCTGCAAGTCAATTTTGAAACTTCCTCATGGAGCAGAGACATGGTGACGTTGCTCCTGCCCCCTCTGCATGTTTCCTCTTTGCCTCTTGGTTTGTACTATATAATATCTTATGTGATATCTTTGATTTCATTGTAGATTGCCTTTCAGATAGGGTTTTCTGAGTTGCAGAATACATATCCCACATTGTTTTCCACCTTTTTCCTGGGCATATTGTGATATTATGACATTATAAAGGACCATACACAGAGTTTCAATATCACTGAAAATAAATATTTATCATTAATATTATGATACTTAACATTTATTACTTTTAAAAAAATCCAAATTCTTACACCAAGGCACATATATCTCTGGTTAGCAATTTCTGATTTGGGTTTTTGGACCATGAGCTAAGCTTCCTGGAAGGCAGACTTCTAGCAAGAGATGGCTTGCAGCTCACAAAGACTGAGAAGAATGTTTTTGCCCACAGCATCAACAGCTTAATTAGGAGAGCTATAAAATGAAATGGAAGGAGGAGGCAGAAACAAACACAGCGGAAATGACTGATGAAGAATACCATAAGAGGAATGGACTGAACAGTTATAGTGGGGGCCAATAATAGCATTAACATTAATAATACTACACATAAAATGTACAAAGAAAAGCAGGCCACAAGTCACATAATAGTAGGTGTTTATATATGAATGCTAGGAATATGGGAACAAGCAAGAAGAATTGGTTCTTAGGGTAAGAAGAAGAAAAATAACAATTGGAATAACTGAAACTTGGAGAGGTGACCATGGGATTCGCTGAAATACAGAAACTTTGGGATATCATTTGTTCAAATAGAACAGAATTGCAGGGATGGAATTAGGAAGGCAAAAATAGAGAATGAACTCAACCTTCAATTTGATAGCTGTTGTGAGTTTTTCAGGCTGTTTGGACGTGTTCGGGAAGTTTTTCTTCCTGATGTTTCACCAGACTCTGTGGTCGGCATCTTCAGAGGACAAGGAACTCAGGGAACTAAGAGTTCTCTCTTATAACCCAGAGCACAGAGAGAACTCCTAGTTCCCTGAGCTCTTTGCCCTCTGAAGATGCCGCCACAGAGTCTGGGGAACCGTCACGAAGAAAAACTCCCAGAACACAGCCAAACAGCCAGGAAAAAATCACAACAAACATCACATCTCGGCTGTGAAAGACTTTGAGAACACATCATTTCAATTTAATTGCACTCATCCAATCACTTACTGATACCAGGCACTGGTTCAGAACTCAGCCTGGAAACAGATGGAAAGGAGAGATAAGAGATGGGTGTCATTCACATACTGGTGACACTGAAACCCCAAACTCCAGCAATCTTCCAGCAGCTTCATGTAGATTTTAAATAGCGCCATGGACAAAACAGAACCTTGAGGGACAGTACAGGCCAGTGACCAGGGTGTTGAACATGAGTCCCCCAGCACCACCCACTGAGTTCCTTCCCCATAAAACAGTGTCTCAAAGTCCTTTCCCAGATAGACAGCACAGAAGGATAAATTCCAACTGTCCATTCCCATATTTAATTGGCTTGCTGGGTACAGAAGTCAGAATATATTGATATATAATATGGCAGAGGATTACATGAAAATACCCATTACGGCAACCGCTCTGTCAAGCTATGTGGCCAATGTAGTTTGAAGCTTTTTAAATTATTATGATTATTATTTGAATAAATCTGCCAACACTGGCTTTAAATTTTTCCTACAGCTCATTTGTATGCTGTCAGTGACATAACTTTGAGTTATTGTCTCTTATGTTGTGGCGCTGTCTTGCTAAGGAGTTAACAGGTTATCAGCTCTTGAAGTCATTTTTAATCATTGTGAAGAAATGTATCTTTGTAATAAGGAAAGTGATTAATTATCGTGGCCTTTTTATGACTGTAAAGTCTGTCAGCTGTATTGTGCCATCAGATTTAACTAGAAAGGAAACTGACTTCTGGATGATCATTCAAACAAATTTCCCTCTAACAGTAATGCTTGCAATATATATATATATATATATATATTATTTTCATTCAACCCTCCACCTCAAAATCCCCATGGGTGCTATCACATTTTTAATTTGAAACATGAGGGATGCACAGACACTGAAATTCATTTCCAAAACCACACCTTCATCACACGGCCATGACATGGCTAACTCAACGCCCGTCCAAAATTTGCCAAATATATAATAGCATGGACTATGAAGAAAATGAATCTATTAAAGATCTTATGCACCTTGTTTTACTCATCAATTCAAATGGAAGCTGCAGCCAAGAAGACAGAAGAAAAATAAGATTTTGTCAAGTTCCTTCAATACTCTTGGATATCGTTCACCAGGCCATGGAGATTTCATTCAAGAAATAAGGTATTCCTGTTCAGGCCATTGTTCATCTTACAAGCCTATTTCAGAACAGGGTGATATGAAGTCAAAGTGAACTATAACAATTGAGAAATCGTAACTACTAGCTTTTCTCAGACTGACTAAGCTGCTTTGATGAGAAGTGAACGTTTCAATCTCTCAAGAAAAAGAAGTCCAGTTGCCATGACTCAACTTCTAGATAAACTCACCTGGATGACTAAGAATCTTCACAGACATATTCCTC
Organism: Phrynocephalus versicolor; assembly: GCA_023846285.1. NCBI lineage: Eukaryota > Metazoa > Chordata > Lepidosauria > Squamata > Agamidae > Phrynocephalus > Phrynocephalus versicolor. The sequence goes on along the minus strand of JAHTLZ010000010.1, from coordinate 58,720,597 downwards.
AATGGTTTGTTTATCATTCTCCTGTTTCAATCCTGTCCCCTCCACTTGCACTTCACTTTTGTCTGAAGGGTCATGCACTGTTCTTTGGGGGCGGGGGGAATGGAGCTGAAGTGGAATTGAGCACTTCTGGCTTTTCTTTGTAATCTATTATAATTTTTCCATCCCCATTGAGTACCTGAGCCACTGTTGCTTTTTTTTGTTTTTTGCTACTCAGATATATCCATACCACTGAAGCCATTTGAGATTAATCCTTCTTAATGACTTGGATAAACCTTCCCAGGTTTACTGGTTTCTATTATCAAAGTCTTGCAGTACATTGTATTGTATTGGCAGTAGCTTATGGTGTGATATTCACAAATGTTAGATCAGAATTATCTTTTCAGAAGCCAGAAAATATTCTTTATATACTGTTCGGAAATGTTCTCTTCTCTTTTCCTAGAGATGGAAAATATGGCTAACACTGAGTAGAACAAGATTAGAGAGCAGTGAGGTACAATGATGTACACTATCATATTAGACAACATCTTGCAGCTCTGTGGAATTCCACTATTGACTGTAAGTGGCAATGCAATGTTCATTGCTAACCGTACAGCAGAAGTAATTGCTTAAGCCTCAAATGTGATTCTGCATTCAGCGAGAAGAGCCATTGTCATGGGCAAAGAAAATTACAGTAGAGACACCTCAGCAGTGGTGCTTATTCTCAGTAAGTTCTCCAGTCACTAGGGAATATGTGTTACTACATCTGCGGCAACTCCGTACACACCCATATCTGTTATCAGTGCTAAACAAGCTGTTGTGACAAGAGCAAAACCACAACGCCAGCACAGAACACCCTCTAAATAATGCCTAAGGCCATTAATCCCCATTGCTAGGAAAGAAAAAGACCAATGGGTTTTTCTCTACTTAAACTCTAAAACAAGAGATAAGACTAACTATAGGTAAAATTAGCCCTGACTATTTGCTATATTGCTGCCTTGGATGGGTAGAGCTCTGAGCTTTCTAAAAGGGCTGGAGGGCACACAAAGCAGGACAAGGTGGGAAGCACTAAGGTGGCAGGATGGAGAATAATCTTTTCAGAGGACATGTGGGGACATCAAAAGAACATTTCACATTTCCTTCTGATTTCCATTCCCAGTTTTTGTTAGTTTTCTCTTAGGAAATATGTTTTCAAAGGACAGAGCAACAAAGATATGAATTTGGACCCCTTGCATTTTAAGATGTCAGACTATGGATTAATCCAGCTCTGTACTATTCGCTTAGAAGTAACTCTTGAGGTTTCTTTTCTTTTATTTCCAGGCAAGACCTCCATCCCAACAGGGATTGAATCCAGGATGTTTTGCATACAAGACATGAAGAATATGTCCTCAAACGGAAAGCAACAGACACACTATGTATCAGCCTGCTATGCTATGAGGGATCTGTCTTTCCACTTAACCCTGGTTCTACCTTCTGCTTCTCTGCTTGTAGCTAAAAACAGCAGAGCAGGCTAATGTGACACCAAGCAGTGGTTTGAGTAGAATGTTGTCCTTGGAGTTAGATGCACAAAGCATACCCTGCATGGTGTAGTTGATAGAGTGATCAATTAGGATTCAGGAGACCCAGGTTTAAGTCCCCACCCAGCCATGGAAACTCACTGGTGTGTGAAACAGATCACTCCACTCCCTAAATATCTCACTTGCATTGAAAGCCCTATTACTAGGGTCCCTAAAAGTTGGTTCAACCACTACCACCACCACCACCACCACCATAATAATAATAATAATAATAATAATAATAATAATAATAATAATAAT
>JAHTLZ010000010.1:58676513-58712702 GCA_023846285.1 Phrynocephalus versicolor | reverse complement strand
ACAGCTGAGCCGGCTGTCATCTCCAAGTGACAGTGATCCCTTGATAGAGGGCTGCGCAAACCCTGCAACCCTCTGTCAAGGGATCGCCGCTGCTTGGAGATGACAGCCGGCTCAGCTGTCATCTCCCTGCAGCGGAGATCCATTAAGAGGGGACCGCGGGCTCTGCTCTGCTTGCGCAGCTGAGCCCGTGGTCCTCTTTCGACCGCCCTCCACCCTCCATGGTGGAGATCACTTGGGAGAGAGCCCCGTTCGCACCTCCGGATGTGGAGGCAAGAACAGGGCTCTCTCTCTAGACATGTCGGCAAGAGACATTTGAAAATGGCTGGGAGTCAGGACACCAGCAGGAGAGCTGGGAACTGGCTTCCCGGCCATTTTCAGACAAATGCTGCCACCCTGTCATGGGCTGTATGCCTTTAAAATGGCCCAGTCGGCACCTGCGCCCCCCCTCCCCAGTGCTGACTGGGCCATTTGTAAAGGGTTCCAGCCCATGAGAGGGCGGCAAGACCTCTCTGAAAATGGCCCAGTTGCCAATGCAGGAGCTCTGTGCTGGCAACCAGGCCATTTTCAGTGGGATCCTGCTAAGCTGTCATTGGCTGGACCACTTTAAAAATGGCCCAGTCGGCACTGGGGGGACCCCATGGTGGTTACTGGTACATTTTTAAAGTGGCCCAGCCAATGACAGGTCGGCAGGAGCTCTCTGAAAATGCCAGGGAGGGCTGTTCCTGGGATTGAGCTGCCCTCCCTAGCATTTTCAGAGCGCTCCTACCGACCTGTCATTGGCTGGGCCCCTTTAAAAAATGTACCTGAAAATGGTCCTCTGAAAATGCTAGTGAGGGCTGTTCCAGGGATCAAACTGCCCTCCCCAGCATTTTCACAAGACTCCTGCCGGGCTGTCAATTGCTGGACCCCTTTAAACCCAGTCCAGTCAGTACCAGGGGGTCCCCTGTGTACAGACTGAGCCAGGTTTAAAGGGGTCCAGCAATTGACAGCTTGGCAGGAGCCCTCAGAACACGGGTTGGGAGGACAGTGCGATCGCTGCAACTTTCCTCCTCCCGACCCGTTTTCTGAAAGCTCCTGCCGGGCTGTCAATTGCTGTCAGTCCATGAACTGACAGCCTGGCCGGAGTCCTCAGAAAATGGTGGAGGAGAGGAAGGGCTTTTAAAATCCTTTCCCCACCAAAGCCAGCACTATAGCTGATCAGAGGTGCTGGCTTCTGGCAGAAAAAAAGGCCCACGTTTTCCCCACACCAATGGCAAGGGAAACCTTTCCCTTAGGAATGCATTGCTTCAATGCATTCCTATGGGAAAATGAAAAAATGAAAGGAACGAAGCGGAAATTTCCATTTCCTTTCATTTTGTTGTTCTTTGATGGGTCAGCGCGTTATTCGTTTCATTAGGTAACGAAACGAATAACGAATAATGAAATGAATAAAAATTCATTTCATGCCCATCTCTAACCATAGGTACATAGTACAGTTGAGTCACATTTATATAGTGACAGCTTTAAATTTTATATGATAAATCTAGAAGTTAAAAAAAACCCTATCACTCACATAAATATGGGATGTCACAGATATGTCTCTTTCCTTTTTACACAGAAGTTATTTGTCCTTTGTAGACTATGAAAGGGCATATTCTATTAAATGATATTTTATATATATAGATGAACATTCTGAATAAAGTAAGTTCCAGATCATCACTACTAAACTAAAATTCATCAGGAGAATCAAAGGTATCACCTGCAGTTTGAATGAGAATGTGTGTTAATCACACTGAGTGAGTTATCAGTCTCAAAACCACAAGAAAGTAGCCCCAATCAGGTCTCACTTAAGTGGGTACTCTCAGCATAAGAAGGGGGGATGCTGTAGTCCTGCTTCTTTTCAGTACCTTCTCTTCTGCCTTCCTGCTTCTGAAATATGACATAAGACACTGCTTTCTTCCATGACCTTGACTCATGTGGGAGAGAATACCTGGTTAATTGAGATCCCCCTCCTAAGATTACTTATCTACCATGTGATAGGAGGGTGACAAAACTGAGGACAGTGGCTAGAGTACTTTGTTCTCAGCACAACAAGAATACCCAAATATATAATCCTATATTAAGGCTGGTATTAGGTCTTGAAAGTGGTTCTTTGAATGTTAATTATTACTACCTGTTTTTCTTTTAATTCTGTTCTCTCTGATCATCCAGTTGACAATTAACTCAACACATTAAAAAATAAATTTAACAGACCAGAATCTGTGGAAGTGCATAAGTAGTTTCCTATTTTGGCAACATATTTGTCCCCTGACACAACTCCATGACTGGGTATGCGACAACACCCTGCCAAAGAGAATAACCACTTACATAATTATCATCTCATGTAGGGGCATGTTTAACAGCTGAGCATACACAGGAGTTGCTGCTGCCTGAGTATCATCCTATTATCTCAGGGGTGTGTGTGTGTGTGTGTGTGTGTGTTGTGTCGTTACAGTCATGACCGACCCTTTGTGACCCCATGTCCATGGAGTTTTCTTGGCAGGAATACTGGAGGGGCTTGTCAGTTCCTACTCCAGGCGCCTACAGCACCTGGTATTCCCTGGTGGTCTCCCATCCAAGTACTAACCATGGCTGACCCTGCTTAGCTTCTGAAATCAGGCGGATGTGCTTAGGTTAGGGCTTCTAGGCAATTATCTCAGATATGGGTATCTATTTCTTCCTTAGAAAGAAAATTATTCTGTATTTCTTGAATACCTGTGCAATCTTTACATTACTGTTTTGAATTTATATACATAGTGTGACTTACCCATCTACTTTAGAGAAAACAGAAGCTAAATAAATATTTGTTCTTTACATAATTAATTTGGCACAGGAGGACTACATAAGTTTAAGGGAACATTAAATCTTAAATAAAACATAATAAAAATGGCGCAACGGATCCTATTTATCCATACCTACAGAATCTATGTTTCCTTTTCATATCATAAGAATAATCAGTGCAGTGATGTATCAACCTTCCTCTACAGCTTTCCTAGCAGTACAAAAAGACGAAAAACTATCTTAAATTTAAAAACGCATTCAGGGACTCGGTCATGATTATTCTAAGCCTGATTGAATAGATGGTTCTTCAGCTGCTGGCGGAAGGATAAAAGGGAGGGTAGTAATGAAGGAATTAGAACAGATCATCAACGTAAGGAGATCATCCACACATTTGAACAGGCATGAAGAGCTGGACAGTTGAGAAAGCTGACAGGGGAAGAAACTGATTTGTTTGAAATATTGTGTTGGAGGAGAGCCTTGCAGATACCTTGGGCTGCCAGGAGAACAAACAAATCAAACTGAGATCAAACCAAGCCCGAGCTGTCTCTGGAGGCAAAAATGTTGATCCTGAGGCTATTTTATTCTGGGCACATCTGGAAAAGACAATATTCTCTGGAGAAGACAATAGTGCTGGAAAAGGCTGAAGGCGGCAGGAAAAGAGGAAGACGAAATACCAGATGGACTGATCCCCTGAAGGAAGCCACAACTGAGCACATTTTAGAAGACAGGACATTTTGAAGAGCCCTCATTCATAGGGTCAGCCTACAGTAAGTCAGAAATGCCTTGGTGGCACATGACAAACATTATTATTTACTGAAGAAGATTTCACAAAAGCATAGCACATATATACAGCATATCCAAAGCAACAGAAGTGTTCACTCTTTGAGTGAACACTTCTCTGACATAGTGTTATAATATATGCTTCTATCATTTTTGTGTTATTACTAATAACTGTGGTCTATTTTGCTATTTTCAGTCAGCAGAAAACAAAGTTCTTCATGTTACAAATTCATAGCCATATGCATATCCCTTGTCAATCCATCTTCAGGCTATACAGCGTGCCTGTAATTTTAGACAAAAATAAACTGGAAAAGGGGATCATTAAATATCTGAAGTTGATTAATAAACATTATTTTCTCCTTTTCATCTCTTCTGTCTTTCATCTAGGATGCTACTGCCACCAGCAGCTGCAGATCTGTCATTAAACATAAATGGGGCTCTGGTGCCCTAAACGCATAACCCCCAAGCCAGTTTTTTAAAAAAAATATCAGTTTGTAGGATGATTTAATTACCTATTCAGTCACATTAATTTTGGTAGACAGAACACTTAAATAAAACAAACTCTTTGATGTGCAGATCTGCAGATCAAGGAATAATCAGTGAACAAAATCTCTCAGAAATGAAGTGCAGCATGAATGAACTTGTTCAAAAAGCAATTGTGTTAAGTTTGGGTGAGGGGTGGTGAAAAAGGAGTCAGTTTCTGGTATTTCCCCCTGCTTGGTGTCTCTTTGTGAATGGTAGTAAATACATGAGGGTATCCTATAGACCAATGATGGCGAACCTTTTAGAGACCGAGTGCCCAAACTAATTTTTCGCAAAGTGCCAATACAGCAATTTAATCTGGATACCAAGTGGCTGAGAAGGGGAAATGTCGGGTGCCCACAGAAAGGTACCAAGTACCACCTTTGGCCCCCGTGCCATAGGTTCGACAACACTGATATAGACTATCCTGACTGCTGCCATTGATGCAGTCAGCATCCAGTCTTCCCTTTGCTATGCAGTGCTTGGTATCCCCCCCCCCTTTTTTTTTTTTTGCTGACAACATGGACACAATATTGTGCAACATTATCAGGCCATTTCCTGGCATCTTTGAACTGTGGATACAGTAGCGTAATACCCCACATTCATAAATTGGATGGCTCTTGAAGAATTGAATTTATTATGGCAAGAAAAACATAGTGCTCTCTTCTAAGCAACTTGGGAAGGTGTGCATAATTTTTTCTCATGCCATGCAAAGGATGTTATGAAGAGCACATCTTGGAAAATTTACATCTCCAAGCCACAAGTCCTCAAATCACACAGCTGACCACGGGGGCAGGGAGCTGTAGTGAAAATAAAGCTTTACTTATCTAAGTTAGAAGACTATAATAGTGAGTGGACCATGTGTTATTCCAAGTGTTGACTGACATTTGAACCAGTCCAAATCAGAAATGCCCCACTACAATGGCTTTGGAGGTACTCATTAGTTCAGTACCCTTCCCTACAAAAGACACCAAATTATTTAAAACTTTTATTCTGGATACTTTTAAATAGATTTTACCAAATACCTCATAAAACCTGAGGCATGAAATCATCTAGTAGGTTAGCAAAACATTGTGAACAAAGCCACTAGACTGGAGGCAGTGCCAGCTCATCTAAAATTTTGTGATTACATCTGTGAGTTATGATGAAGAGAGAATCAAATGACAGCAGAGAAGACAAGGAGGAGGTGATTTAGCAAAGAATTTATTGAAAGTGTCTGCAGGAGAAAAATGAAGGAGGAAAGAGAGGCTGCCTTTAAAAGAAAAATGGGTTGAAACAAAGAAATCTCAGATACAGGTTATGAGGATTTTGAAATTAGCACAGGCTGTGGGAGGTAGGCAACACAAGGACAGTAGGAAACAGAAATATCATTTAGCAACAGAAAAGTCTGGAAGGCCCTATCATAGTCAAGCCCATCACTGAACAAACAGCATACTTCAAGGAAAATATAGGAGCCTCTAAGGCAGTGATGGTGAACCTTTTAGAGACCGAGTGCCCAAACTGTGATTCAAAACCCACCAATTTTTCGCAAAATGCCAATACAGCATTTTTACCTTTTTTAATTGTTTAACCATATTAATTCACAGGTGGCTGTGAAGGGGTGATGTTGGGTACCCACAGAAAGGGCTCCAAGTGCCACCTTTGGCCCCCGTGCCATAGGTTCACCAACACTGCTCTAAGTGCTACATGGCTTGAGCTGTGTGCTGCCAAAAATAAGTAGATAAGAGGCGGCTTTTTGAGGACATGAGATAGAGTTCTTTGTCTGCTGGCAAACTAATAATGAAGATGGGGCCAGCCTGATCTCCTGTGGGAGGGCACTCCAGAGTCTGGAAACAGCAACAGAGAAGGCCCTCTCCCATGTCCCCACATGTGCAGTTGTGAAGGTGGCAGGAATGAGAGAAAGGCCTTCCCTGCTGGCCTTAACAGTCAAGCAGGCTCATAAAAGGAGGTAAAATGCTGGAGATAACATGGGCCCAAGCCAGTTAGGGCTCTATAGGTTAGACCCAATCCCTTGGATTCAGCCCAGAAACAGATCAGAAGCCAATGGAGCTGCTGTAAAGGGGGTGGGTTGAGGTGGAGTTTTATGTGATCTCTGTAAGTAGTCCCAGTCAGCAATCTGGCTGCTGTGTTTTAGACATGCTGAACTTTCTGGACACATTTGATAGGCTCCTGTAGTGTGCTAGGCTGCATAATCATAAACATAGAATCACAGAGTTGGAAGAGACCTCAAGGGCCATCCAGTCCAACTCCCTGCCATGCAGGAACCCCCATCACAGTACTCCCGACAGATGGCCATCCAGCCTCTGCTTAAAAACCTCCAGAGACTCTGCCACCCTCTGTGGTGGCATTTTCCACTGCTGAACAGCTCTAACCATCAGGAAGTTCTTCCTAATGTTCAAATAGAATCTCTTTTCCTGAACAGTAGTTTGAAACCATTGCCCCGAGTCCTAGTCTCTGAAGCCATGGAAAACAAACCAGTCCCCTCTTCAATATGATATCCTTTCAAATACTTAAACATAGCTATCATATCCTCTCTCAGCCTTCTTTTTGTAAGGCTAAACATTCCCAACTCCCCAAGCTGCTCCTCATAAGACATTTCTTCCAGACCCTCAATCATGTTGGTCGGCCTCCTCTGGACCCGTTTAAGGTTGTCAATATCCTTTTTAAATCGAGGTGTGTAGAATTGGGCACAGTACTCCAGGTGGGGTCTGACCAGAGCAGAATACAGTGGAACCTTGACTTACATACTGCTTGACTTGCATCATATTTGACTTGCAGCAAGAAGGGGCCTGTTTGACTTGAGTCGCAGGCTTTGACTTACAGCTCGGAGCCCCGGCATAAGGCACTGGAATCGGGTGGCAGCCACGACCCAACATCGCAGCTGCCACCTCCAAACTGCTCCTGCCTTCTTCCTCTCCTCTGGCAGCAGCAGCGGCGTCTTCGGCGAGGCCAGCTCCAAGCACCTGGAGCTGGTCCTTGGCCTCGCCGAAGCCGCCGCTGCTGCCGGAGGAGAAGAAGGGCCGGGAGTTTGGGGCTGGCCTCGCTGGTTAGACAGTCAGCTCAGTCTTGTAAAAAATCTGGCTGCAGAAGTCTGGTCCACAATGGAAGCATTTTAGTTGGGGAGCTCTACAGTTGTGGGCCTCTAATGGTAAGCATAGAGTTGTTCAGAACTTGGAACGTCAGGTTAAAAATAAGTAAAACTTAAATGTTAGACATGGTTGCTATGATCATTAAAAAGTGGAGGCATATAACTTGTGGACTATAATTCCACTACCTCCTCCTCTCTTTGAAGAAACATTTCATTTACATTCCCGGAAGGAATCTCCTATCCCAGTCAAATTTGTGTTAAATTGCTGTTTTCGGGGGTCTTTTTCATCATCTGGAATGGATTAATCCACTTTCCCATTACTTTCTATGGGAAAAGTTCGTTTGACTTAAGTCATGTTTGACTTAAGTCTAGACCTCTGGAACAGATTAATGACGTAAGTCAAGGTTCCACTGTAGTGTGGTAATATCACTTCCCTTTCTCTAGACACTATGCTTCTGTTTATGCAACCAAGAATTGCATTGGCTTTCTTGGCCACCGCATCACACTGCTGACTCATGTTGAATTTGTGGTCTACCCAGACTCCCAGATCCCTTTAACAGATACTATTCTCCAGCAAGGTGTCTCCCATCCTATATATGTGTAATTCATTCTTTTTACCTAGATGCAGCACCCTACATTTCCCTCTGTTGAAACCCATTCCGTTAGCTTTGGCCCAGCACTCTCATCTGCCAAGGTCATTTTGGATTTTTATCCTATCATCTAGGGAATTAGCCACTCCTCCCCATTTGGTGTCATCTGCAAATTTAATTGGCATACTCTCTATTCCTTCCTCCAGGTCATTAATAAATATGTTGAATAGCAGCAGACCTGGAACAGAACCCTGAGGTATCCACTGGTCACCCCTCTCCGTGCTGAGGAGAAGCCATTTTCAATCACCCTTTGTGTACAATTATTCAACCAATTACAGATCCACCTATCAGCAGCACTATCTATCTCACATTCTACTACCTTCTTTGCAAGTATGTAATGGAGAAGCCTTATCAAAGGCCCTACTGAAATCAAGATCTACAGCATTCCCCTCATCCACCAGGCCTGTAACTCTATTAAAGAAACAGATCAAATTAGTCTGGCATGACTTGTTTTTAAGAAACCTGTGTTGACTTTTCGTAATGATAGCATTGCTGGGGCCAACTGGGCCAGGTCTAAAGGGCTCCAGCCATTGACAGCTTGGCAGGAGCCCTCAGAAAATGGACTACCCAACCGTTTTCTGAGGGCTCCTGCTGAGCTGTCAATGCTGGAGCTCTTTAAACCTGGCCCAGTCTTTAAACTGGGTCTTTACAATGGCTGGACCCCTTTAAACCTGGCTACATTTAAAAGGGTCCAACCATTGACAGCTTGGCAGGAGCCCAAAAATGATGGAATGAAGCTGTTTGTTTCAATGGGAAAACAACCATTTTGTTTTGTCTATAACGAAATGCTGCTTCCTCATTTTGTTTTGTTTCATTTTATTTTGTTACACAACGAAACAACAAAACAGCATTTCATTTTTTGTTTCCTGCCCATCCCTAAAAGGAAACAACATTTCAAGTAGGGTAGAAGGAAAACCAAGAAAATATTGTGCTACTGTAGTTCTTTCCTCTGTCTGTCAACTATGTAGAAAAAAAGGGCCATTCTGTATCACTCTGTTAAATAAGCCTCATTAAAGCCTCTGGAAACAATCAGCAAATTCCCAGTGCAAAGAAAGAGAGGTTTGTGAGTTCATGCCAATGTAAAGAGTTGCTACAGCTCTGGATGGTGTGTGGCAATGTAAATTCCTCTTGGTTGGGTGGATGCCTGCCTAGCTCTTTGGAGTCATATCAAGGGATGTGCCTAGGAATCTCTTCTGTCCACTGTGCCCTACAGTCATGGGTACACATAAAATGAAAAAAAGAAAGAAGAAGAAGAAGCAGCTCAAAAGGTTGTTAAATTTTGCAATGGATCCATGATCTTTAAAAAAACAACACCACTAAAATATTGCAAAAGAGAAACAATAACTGTTTCACACATGAGAAGAAATCTCACGCGCTATAATCAGAGATTATCCCATGCTTTGAGCTCCACATGGGCATAAATATACAATATTTTGTGACCAGAATGGCAAAGAATATATTGTTGTCTTCTTGATCTATTCATATGTTTGTGAATAAAATACAACAGAAATAAGAAGAGTAGACACTAAAGACCAAGAGCAAGACCAATGCCTACACTTTTTATTCAAAATTCTCAGTATTTTAGAAATCACTGTTATTCTGCAAGAAAACTTGGCATTTATCTGGAAATTGAATCATGGCAACTGAACTTCTTTTCTTGAGAGATCGAAACGTTTTGCTACTCATCAAAGCAACTTCATCAGTTTGTGGAAAGTTAGTGGTGAGTTCTCCGTTTTATAGTTCACCTTGATTTCACATCACCCTGGTCTGAACAGGCTCATAAGTTGGACAATGGCCTGAATAGATCTGTAGGTGGACAATGGTGTGAATAGGCTTGTTAGGTAGACAATGCACTAAGGTGCATGAAAGTTTGTCAACCTAATGAGCCTATTCAGACCATTGTCCAACTTATGAGCCTATTCAGATGAGGGTGATGTAAAATCAAGGTGAACTTTAAATTAGAGGACTCAGCATCAGCTTTCCTCAGCCTGATGAAGCTGCTTGGATGAGTAGTAAAATGTTTCAATCTCTCAAGAAAAGAGGTCCAGAACTCAGCTTCCAGATAAACTCACCTGGATGACTGAGAATCTTCACAGACATATCTAGGCATTTGTTTCAGTGCTGTATCCCCTGTCCCTGACTGCACCACATCAAGGACAATTGCCATCAATGAAGAAGACAATATGTTCTGAAATGTATGGGACATTATCAAACAATAAACATAGGCAAGTTCAGAAATATTCTTTTTCCTCTCTTGGGTCTACCATCATTTACAAAAATCTCTGCACACAACATTATTCTTCTTTTACCTTGATAGTACTGTATGCTCAGAAATGTCACTTGAATTACCTGACTCAATTTAAAGATGCAAAACATTTGATCCCTGTAATTCTTGGGGCATCATCTTGAGCCTAGCAAAACAGAACCAGCTCTTGATCCCCAGTATTAGCACCTTATGTATTTCCAAGCTGACTTGAACCTTGATCTCATTGGACTGTCCTGAATGTGTTGAACTGGGCATAATATCAGTTTCAGCATCCCATCACAGTTGAGGCTGTTCAGACCCTCGACCAGTGCCTGGATGCAGTCATGGAATGGACCAAGACCAACAGACTCAAACTCAACCCCAAGAAGACCGAGGTTATGTTCTTTGGGACTTCCCCTAGCCTGGATGGTGTTTCCCTCCAGCTGGCGGACAGTGTCTGGAATCTGGGCATGGTCCTGGACCCGGCTCTTTCTATGGAGGCCCAAGTGGCCGCCATGTCCAGGACTGCTTTTTTCCATCTTCGACAAATCGCCCAGATTTGTCCATATCTTGATGGGGACTCCTTGAGAACTGTCATGCAAGTGCTGGTGATCTCGAGAATAGATTACTGCAATGCTCTCTACATGGGGTTGCCCTTGACTCGTATTCGGCGACTCCAGTGGGGGCAAAATGGGGTGGCCAGACTGGTGGCAGGTGTGCGTCGATATGACCACATCACCCCAGTATTGGCTTGCCTGCATTGGCTACCCATTGTGTCCCGAATAAGATTCAAGGTCCTGGTTTTAATTTATAAAACCCTCCATGGCCTGGGACCTGAATACCTGGCAGAGCGAATCTCCTAGCGGTCAACCCCGGCCCAACCAACTAGAATGTTGTGGGTGCACTCACTGTGGGTGGACACACCCAGGGAGGCTCGGAAAATGGTCATCTGTGGCCGAGCCTTCTCTGTGGCTGGTCCCACACTATGGAATCATCTCCCGAGCGCGTTGCGCCTTGCACAGTCCCTGCCAGCCTTCAAAAAAGCTTTAAAGACCTTGCTTTTCCGGGAGGCATTTGGTGACTGTTAAGTGTTGTTGGTTTTTTTTTTTTTTTGCCTTGTTCTGTTTCTCCCGCCACCTTGCTTTCTTACTATTGATTTTTATGTTTATACTGATTTTATTGATTTTATTGTGATGTTGTTTATAATTTTGCTTATTCTCTATTTTTTTTTCTGTTGTAAACCGCCCAGAGTTCCTTCCAGAAGACGGGCGGTATATAAGCTCTAAAATTAAATAAATAAATAAATAAATAAATAAACACAGCAATCCCCCACTTATTGTGGGGGGTTAGGGGCCCAACGTGACCCATGATAAAGGAAAATCCATGCTAGGCAGATGATGGCTCAGGTCAGGACTAGAGCTTCCTACACTTACATTAGGCCTGGTGCTGCCCTGAACAGGCCTCCCTCCAATGGGCTTCCTGGGCCTGTCAGAGGCTGCAGAAGTGGTTTCGGGTGATCCAGAAGGCACTTCTGGTTTTTCAGAAGTGACTTCCAGTTCATCGAAAACCACGTCTGAGGCCTCTGAAAGGCACAGGAAGCCTGTTGGAGGCCTGCTCAGGGCAGTGCCGGGCCTGGGGCAAGTGAAGGAGGCTTCAAACAGGCCAATACAGCTTATTCCATGGGGCCTTGCTTTCATATACTGCTGTCCCGTGATATACCAGGACCACAGTATATGAACCGCAAAATGGCAGGGGAATGATTGTACCTGCTGTGCCAGAACACATTATATCCACCATGTGCTAAGCTAGGAGAGGCAGACCATTTAAAATGTGAATGATATTCTCTCATATATGACAATTTATTTCCCTGGGAATTTGCTCACATCATTCCATTTTGATGGGCTTCATTAAATCGCACTGGCTTTTCCCCCTCATACTTTCATATCAGATCACAAGGTACTAAGGGCATTTTTCACATGGATATTTGTGCACATTTATTGAATAACCACCACCACCAAGAAACAACTTGAAAAAATTACCCAATATCACGATCTGAAAATTGAACTTCAGAGACTCCGGCATAAACTGGTACAGGTGGTCGCAGTGGTAATCGGCACGCTGGGTGCGGTGCCTAAAGAGCTAAGCAAGTATTTAGAAGACATTGAGGTTGACAAAGTCACCATCAGTCAGCTGCAGAAAGCCACCTTACTGTGATCTGCTCACATAATTCGCCAATATATCACATAGTCCTAAACGCTTGGGAAGCGTTCAACTAGTGATTTGTAATACAAAATCCAGCATAGTTGGCTGTGTGGATAATAATAATAATAATAATAATAATAATAATAATAATAATAATAATAATAATAATAAATAAATAAATAAATAAATAAATAAATAAATGGAGTCCAGCTCTAAAGTATGCATTCATTTACACATTTTATTATTATTTATTATATTATTATGAGTTTTAGAATATTTTTACCCCACCTTTCTCCTTGGAAAAGGATCCAAGGCAGCTAACAGTAAATATATGCTATTTTTTTTGTGTGGCCAAAATGCATTGCAAAACCACAGAAGCCACTATCATTAATGGACAAGGTGAGAGCTGAAAGTTGGTCATGTGTCTGGTTATCCCCTTGGCATGTGACCAGCACTTCATTAATTATCTATTGTGGCTTATGAAATTTTGCTTCTGTGCACAAAAAATATGCATTTTATCCATTTACGTTTGAAAATCAGCACAATGTTTTTTGCACACTTCATTTCTCATGATACGTGCAAAGGGTCAGACTGGGATCTGAAGACGATTGGATTCATCCCCAAGGTTTGAGGTTCCTTACCAAACCTTAAGTTCTCTTTCTGTCACTATTTTTATCTTGGATGCTTGAAAACATATTTCTCCCTGAGACACAGTATAACAGAGTGATCCATCACAAGCATTCCACACACTTAAAACAGCAGGCTAGCTTAGAGTTGTAAGGCAGGCTGTGTTGATACTTCTCTGTACTCTTCCCCTGACGGCATCTGTCACTTGAGGCAGATCACTCTGCCTAATGGTGGGATCAGATATATATGATATCTATATTCTGGGATTATCTATCTATCTATCTATCTATCTATCTATCTATCTATCTATCTATCTATCTATCTATCTATCTATCTATCTATCTATCTATCTATCTATCTATCTATCTATCTATCTATCTATCTATCTATCTATCTTCTGTTTTACTGTAATATATAAACTGTCCCTAAAATTTCAGCTGATATAAAAAACCCCTATGCTTCACATTCATGAAGGTATATCCCAAAATAATGAAAACAAATGACACTCTTAGCAGAAGGAGAGCAACAAAATGGAGTACAGTACCTTGACAAGCCTTGAGTAATGAAGCATTTGGGGGAAAGCTGTATAGATGAATATATACTAGACAAGGATCCCTGAAAGTAAAGGTACATATCACAGATATCTCTTTCATCTTTTATAAAGAACAACAGAGAAATGATCAAGAGGAAATAAAACACACTAAATAAGAGCAGATGGCAGTCGTTTCTTCCTGTAAAAGGGCAATATTGACATGATGTCTACAATGCTGCAGTGTCTTCAGTCACTAAAAGATTAATGACAAATAAACATTTATATTAAAACAACATCCACCCATTAGGCCAATGGAAACAACTCAGAGGGCTAGCTAGTTATTACCAAGGGCAATTCCTGTTTCTTGTGGCCCACAGGAGCCTCGTGACACATTGGTTAAATGCCTGTACTGCAGCTAAAACTGTGCTCACGACCTGGGGTTCCATCCCAGGTAGCTGGCTCATGGTTGACTCACCATTCCATCCTTCTGAGGTAGGTAAAACCTACCTCAGAAGCTTGCTGGGATGGTAATGTGTACCCTGCAAAATTAAATTGTAAACTGGGCAGAGAGTGCTATAAGTACTACGGGGTGGTGTATAGGCAGAACACAGTAGAAACAAAGATTGCAATCCTACACTCATTTGCCTTTGATTAAGCCCTGTGAAATTAATCGTAGAAGAAAACAAGCAAAAGTAGAAGTAATGAAGAATGCCATGAGAAAATGGCTCTTTTCAGGGGAATGGGACAGGAGTCATTAACTTAGAGTGTGAATGCACAATCCAATGGTTTGGTTTGCTTACTCAGTACAGTGACACCTTGGTTGAAGAGTATTTTGCAAGACAAGCAATCATTTCTTCTAAATTTTGCCTTGATTAACAAGGAACATTTTGCAATACAAGCACCGGAGCAGGTCACATGATCACAAGTGAGCCAGTGGCAGCTCTCTTTTTCTCCCCCTGCTGGATTGTGGGTGATTGTCTGGAATGCAATCTTAGGCAAGCTTCCAAAGCAAAGATGGCCGCAAAAATTTTTTTTTGTTCTGTTATTCGTTATTCATTTTGTTATGTAACGAAACGAATAATGAACCTGGTGGTGAAATTGGAACGAACCGAACTGAACCAAGAAAATTAGGTTTGTTAGGTTTCATTTTCGTTAATGGCGACGTGCGATGAAAAGAGCTGTTTTAAATGTTAAAAAATGTTCTGAATATCCGTATAAACCCAGCGATAATTATTTATTCTGCCTAATAATACCCACCAGGGGGGTGGAGTCCTTAAAACATGCATTTATGTCTTTTCTCAGATCGCTGCATTTTTTTTCCTTTAAGGGGAGTTAGGGGACATCGACCCAAAATGGCAGCCAGATGCCTAATATTCATTTCTTGGGTATTAAAACGCCCCGGACATCTGTAAAAACACAACGATAATTATTTATTTTGCCTGATAATACCTATGGGGGGTCCTTAAAGTGTTTGTTTTTGTCTTTGAGGTTGGGTAAAAATGAATAATGAATTAACGAACCAACAAAATGATTTTTTGTGAAAAATCATGAAAAATGAAAACGAAACGAACCAAGCCCCTCAACGAAATGAAACAAAATGAAATGAAACATCATTTTTTCAATTCATGCCCACCTCTGTTCCAAAGCAGAGGAAGGAGAGAGGAAGGGACATGTCCCTTTCATTTTCAAAGGTGAATGCAGGTTAAGAGTTTGTTTTATTTGTCTTTATACAGTATTTATATTTTTAATTAAGTTGTTTTCAACATCCTTTCTTATTTTTCAAGCCATTTCTAGTCATGGGCCAGCTAGTCAAGTGTATACAGGGCTACAAACTGCATGTTATTATTGTCCCATTAAAAAAACAAAGTAAAATCCAGTTGTTAGTCCCAAGCAGAGCAGATTCCGCTGCCAGGTACCTAAACCACGAAGTGGGTGTGGACTTCTAGCCAACTTTTGTGAGTTTGGATATTTTGTGTGTGCAGTATGTGGTCTATGGCCCCCCCCCCCCAGAATGAATTATCTCTGTTTCCATTATTTCTTATCGGGAAGTTTGCTTTGATATAAGCGTGTTTTGGTTTACAAGCATGTTTCCAGAATTGGTTATGCTTGTATACCAAGGCAATACTTTAGTTATGATCTTGCCACATCTTTTTTTCTGGTAAGTCACACAGCCATACCCAGGTTTCAGCGATTATAGCCAGGAAACCCCAGCTAAGATGATGTTTATTAAAGCAAGTAAGTCTCCTTTAACAGACTTTCATCAGCAGTGGTATTGCTAGCAGCACAAACTGAGGGTCAACTGGACATTAAGGGAAATCTGTATTCTGTGGAATTAAAAATTCATCTCCATCTCCTGAGAAATACGTGCCTCAGTTACCAGACTTGCAAAGTAAGCTATTGTATAATCTTCCAGATACAAAAAAGCATAGCTAAAGGCAAGATACAAAAGGGGAGGAAAAGTATATGCTACTGCAAACGGATGTCTTGAAGGAACACAGGTTCTACACACTTGCTAAACAAGAGCTTGATCTGCAGCCCTGTTCAAGTTTCAAGTATGGACTGTTTCCTGTGGGTTTTTTTTTAAGTATCTGCTTGTATGTTTCTCCAGAATTCCACATGAAACACTGCTTTTTTCACTTGGACCCTTATCTTGTCTCCAAAATCTGGCTTTTAACTGGGGCTTCTGCTGGAACCTCCATCTGGCTTTGATAACTACCTGGAACAGGACATATCTATTACATTTGTATAGCAGAAATCAAATAAATGGCTGATGGCTTTCATTGTTCAAAAGGTCACCTTTCAGATATGAATTTATCAAGTCTGCTGCAGCATCAGCTTCCCTCCCTCTGAACCAGTGGCAACAAAGAACATCCCAGATTGCTGCCATTTATGTATAAATGCTTGTTTAAGTGCAGTGACAATGTATCTGCACGGAAGACATGGACTTGATTTCCGGGAAATTGGACTACAGTAGGACCCCGGTATCCACTGGGGATTGATTCCGGGCCTTCCTGTGGATAATGAAAACCGTGGATAAGAGAGAACACCTGCCCACACACCTCCAAGCTGCTGTTTCCTGACAGTAGCTTGCTTTATGATTGCTGTTTTGAGACAGTTAGCTTGCTTTATGGTTGCTGTTTGTGACAGTAGCTTGCTTTACAGATGCTATTTGTGACAATAGCTTGTTTTACAGCTGCTGTTTGTAACCATAGCTTGCTTTGTGGCTGCTGAATTATTTATTTTTCCCCCCTGGCAACTGTGGATAACTGAATCAGTGAATAATGAATCAGTGGATACGGGGGTTCTACTGTACTTTCCCAGCCCTATTTGGATGTACTTTGTTTTGTAGATACAGTCTCTTCTCCAAATGATGACTTATGCCACAGCTCAAGAAAGGGGTAAAAGAATCCAGACAGAGACAAAAATGAGTATAAGTAGAGCTGTGAGGTATTGCATTCACATGCAACACACATAGTGACTGCTGCATATTCAGAAAAGGAGTTTCATTTCAGCTGAAATGTTGTCTACTTCCCTTTTGCTTGTATGGAATAGGCAGACAAATGTTTTAGTAGACAATCCTTGTGAATGACTGAAAATAGCACCAAATCACTCCAAACCTACCCATCATTCCACTTTTCCCATTTTACATGATACCATTGATTTCACCCCTTGGGGATCCTTTAAACTTACTTAAAGTTATTTTGCTTGAGACTTCAGAGCGACAGCGATAGCACCACAAGCTTGGCCTTGATCCACAAATCCTGCCCCAAGTGATATCTGCATGATTACCTCAGATGGCAAGTATGCCAACTTGAAAGGGATAAATAGGTTGCTGCTGTGGAATGTCATTTCAGGAGGAGAATTATCTCTTAACATTTAGAAAGCTGAAAGTTGAATACCATACGTGTTTTTAAAGGGGCCCCTAGATTTGTTCTGCTTTGTAGATCCATTTGAGCAAATGGCTGTATTAAAAGATAAGTATCAGATTCGGAACTCAACATGTGTCAGCTTTGCACATGCAATATAAATATATCCTATTGTATTAATATGATTGCAGAGAGTTTGGAAAGATCTGAAACACAGCCAATGGACGATCCCTTGTGTGTGTTGCATCATTACAGTCATGACCAACTCTTCGTGATCCCATGTCCATGGAGTTTTCTTGGCAGGAATACTGGTTTGCCAGTTCCTATTCCAGGTGCCTACAGCACCTGGTATTCCCTGGTGGTCTCCCATCCAAGTACTGACCACGGCCGACCCTGCTTGGCTTCCAAAATCAGGCGAGATCAGCTGGAACATCCCTTACCCTGTGCCTATTTTGGCAAACTGTCTCCCTTTTTCACCTTGGGGGAAAATCCATTCAAGTACAGCTTCAGTAAAGCAAGAAACTTCTAAGAACTATCTTCATGCTTATATTTAAATGCTCATGGGTCTCCCCTTCATTTTTACTGGATTACAATTCCCTCTGCTCACACCCCTTGATGTGACCTGGGGTATTTATTTTTGTCTGGCTTTATTTGTAGGCTGCTGTTTCCCTTGGTCTGCAAACTAGTACCAGGAGCCTTTGATACCATGGGAGGCTGTTTATGTAAATCGCATGAGATAATTGTGCCTTTAAAAACCATGCTGGATGCCTTTTGGCTTGCCCAGTCTTAAAGGAAAGCAGGAAGCCCATGGCTGTTCATAACAAGGATCAAAAGCTTTCTCAGCCTTAGGCTCTGCATCTTGGTTTTCTTCCTAGCTGTCAGTTGAGTATTCTTACACAGCAAACATGTATATGGTGGTGTGAAGCTGGGATCTTGTTAACATTTTACTTATGAACTTAGTAAAATGTGATATGCAGGAATAGTATTGCATGTATCAACAAAAAAAAATGAAGGAAGCTTTCAAGCATACAGTAGGACTTCTTCTTCTTCTTCTTCTTCTTCTTCTTCTTCTTCTTCTTCTTCTTCATCATCATCATCATCAATATCGTCATCATCATCATCTTAGAACCCTGTTAAGGATGCAGTTGGGAATTGAACTCCCAACCTTTGGCTCCACAGCCATGTTGTTGTTGTTCAGTCATGCAGTCGTGTCCAACTCTTCGTGACACCATGGACCAGAGCTCGCCAGGCCCTCCTGTCTTCCACTGCCTCCCAGAGTTTGGTCAAATCCTTATTGGTTGCATCGATGACACCGTCCAACCATCTCATTCTCTGCCATCCTGTTTTCCTTTTGCCTTCAATCTTTCCCAACATCAGGGACTTTTCCAAGCAGTCCTCTCTCCTCATGAGGTGGCCAAAGTACTGGAGCCTCAGCTTCACAATCTGTCCTTCTAGTGAACACAGCCATACTGTATATCTAAACCACCACTACTGAGTTTACAGTGTCTAGAGCTGCCTAGATGCCCTAAGCACATCCAATCTCACCTGATTTCAGAAGCTAAGCAGGGTTAGCCCTGGTTAGTACTTGGATGGGCAACCACCAGGGAATACCAGGTGCTGTAGGCGCCTGGAGTAGGAACTGGCAAACCAGTATTCCTGCCAGTAAAACTCCATAGACATGGGGTCACAAAGAGTCAGTCATGACTGTAATGACACAACACAAACACACACATAACACTCTACTTACGCCACTGTCCAATGAGCCACTCCCTAAGACATGGGTGGACTTTGACATAGCATCATAAACTGCTGTTGAAAAGAAATGTGACGCTCATCTTACTCTGGGAACGGATTTGTAATGTGACTCTGCCCATAATTTTCAACCACCAAGATCGGCATCTGCTAATATTGTCCTTTGCACCACAGTCAACCATATTCTAAAATGTATAAGCAGAAGGATAATATTGATAACGATATGCCTTCCACAGAACACAACCACATTTATCCTTCAGCCTTTTCCATAGTGGAGCATAAACTTGTTTTGTTCTTACAGAATTAGTCACCTCAGTAGCGTGAAAGGGCACCTTGCTTGGCTATGATCCCATGTTTTGTTGTTCCTCATTTTGCTAAGGATATTCTTATCTATTTTCACAATTTGGGAGAGAAGGGTTTTGAAGAGCCTCAATGTAATCTAATTGGCTCATGTAGATTTTATGTCCCATAGTGGCCCAAGAGCAGTCTCCAGGCAGGACTGTGTTGCAAATCCCATTAAATGAGATGAACTTTGTTGTATTTCAAGATCTATAACTAATGCCAGTTTAGAAGCTATTTATATTGCCCGTTTTCATGTTCTGCAGAAATTGTAGGATGTTGCACATCAAAAATATGCTTTTTCCTCTCACCTCCTTTCCATTTCCTTCTCTCTCTTTAATCTATAGTATTACTATACCAATTTACATGAGATGAGGCCCCATTTAATCCAGTAGGACTTACACATGCATATGTTTATGCTGTAAAATTTGGTTTAATAGTAGATTTTAGACATGGGCACGACCAGAAAAAAATGACGTTTCGAGTTTTCGTTTGTCGGAACGGGTCCATTTTGGGTCGTTTCAGTTTGTCGCGAATTTTTTCAAAAATTTGTCGTTTCGTCATTTCATTTGTCATTTGTCGTTTCCACCGCAATTTAGCGCGATTTGACGTCCCAATGTAATATATTTTTAAAATAAATCCACACCTCCTCCCAGTCGAACCTCCCCCTTTACCCAATATCAGAAAAAAAATTCCTCACAAACTGCCAGAGGGGAAAAAAAAAGAATAAACTGCTATTCCCTTCAGCAGACAAAGCTGCAGAGAATCAAAGAAATTATTTTCTAAATTCAATTCCCTCCCTGCCTGCCTAATTTAGAGTAGAAGCTTATATACTAAATGGGTGAGGTTTACATTTAAATAAATAAATAATTATTTAATTGCATACATACATACATACATACATACATACATACATACATACATACATACATACATACATACATACATACATACATACATACATAATACCAATGTAAATAAATAGTAGGACTGGAGTTAGAGGTGAACAGGAGTACGGTACACTTTTGATATGGTGTGACCTTGCTGTTGAAGTTCTAACTTTTATTCTAAAATGTTGTTCTCGCCCATGAACTTCTTTTCCTACTATTTTTTGCTACATGTACCTAGTTCTATAATTATTTCTCAAATACATACTACTGCTTCCTGGAAAGAAAAATATGTTTTCCTCCATCAAACATTATTATATATTTGGAATTGATCAATTTTGCCATTTCAAACATTACGCAACACGGCAATGCTCTTTACATATATTTATTTTCCATACACTTCTGGCCACACATGCTTACTGAAGTATTCTGCAGCAGTTGTACAAGACAAAAGGAAATCAGATCCTTGAGTTTCATAAAGGCAAATTGGGCTTGACACTGCATAACCGTAGATTGTGACCTTATCACATTGAAAAGGGAGGGAAAATAGAAGCCACAGTTGAAGAGAGAAACAGAGAGAAGCAAGAAAAAAGACAAAATAAGAAAGATTGAAAAAAGGATGTCAAGCTTTAAATAGCCAGCGACAACTTGAATTTTAATGACACTAAAGCCCATCACCCATTCACAAAGAGTCATGAAGCATGGGAATATTCATGGCTCCTTTTTTCATCAACAACCCACTCTTCACTCAAACACAAAGCAAATATTATGCCTGGTTTTGTGCTTTTTTAACCAGTTCTCTAGCTGTCAATAACAGCCAAAAAGCGCAGAATGGGTGGCGGCAGCAGAATATTTGCCTCTGAAGGAAACGAAGCAAAAATACACCTTACAAACTAAGATGAGCCCTTGCATAAGACCGTAACATGAATAGCCCAATGCGGTCTAATGGTACCATCTGCCATAGTAACATCAAAGAGTTTCTGAAGAATTTTTCCAGAATAGAGATGGACATCAAGATGAACTCTGGTTCTGTTATTCCTTTAATCTCTAGCACAACTTTGTAAAGTAGCTTCTTGTTTTCTTTTTCTAGCTAGGGACAGCAAGATAGAAAACTATTCCCCATAAGAAAGTTATACCTCAAATGAAATATAGACCAGATACCTGCAGTTTCAGTTCTCTGCAATTGTCATTGCTTGTGTGCATGCAGCGTACATGCACACACCACAGTATGCACATGCACTTACCTCATCATCCTTCCATCAATAGTAGCAAATGGGTTTCCTATTATCCACTGTTTCAGGCACCAGGGGAGGGGGTAGGCTTGCTGGAACCCATCCCTCACTGATACAAGAGTCCTACTATATTAGCCTTTGAATCTCCAGTATCCATGCCCTAGCCAAATACAGTGAGTTTTAGGTTTTGTCTATTTCTTAGCATCATTTCTGAGTCTCCAGTTCTACTCCACAGCCTACACAGTACTGCTGCTTCCCACTGATTCTTCGTTATTATAATAATAAATGCTTGAACAGCAGCTTTGATTTCCCTTCTTCAAAATCCAAAAGGGACAGGGTTTTTTTTCCTGCACAAATTGTAGTATATGATTCCCCCCCTACTCACAGAGATTCTTAATCAAATCCTCTTTAGGTGGCCGAGTCTGATGTTTACAGATATTCACAGAAATATTTTGAATTCTGCTGCCTTTGGTGAATTCCACATATCTCACATATATCTTTGTAACTCTGTCATTGAATGTTGTGTGCATTTATTACAGCTCATAATAGGACTGGTTTATATTTTGCTCCCTTAGGGAAGCTATTTTTGTTGTAGAAGGTGGTAAGGCAAAAGAGATCAAGAATACTGAGGTGCGCCTGGGAAAGGATAAATTGGATTCCACAGAGAAGTGTTGAAGAATGATGAAAAAAAAATCACAAGTATGGGAAGACTAGGAAACTTAATGGAAGATTCCATGTATGAAGCCCTGACCAACCAGAGCTTTGCTTGCCTTTTCATTCTGGGTGGCCATGCTGAGGGAGGCCTGAAGGGTTTCTAGCCATAATCGGGCCTTCTGAGTGGCCACCCCAGCACTTTGGAACAAACTACTCATGGAGATTAGGCTTGCAGAGTCTCTGCCGGCCTTCAGGAGAGCGTTAAAGACATGGCTCTTTAGGGAAACCTTTGGTGATTGCTGAGTGCACGATTGTGTGTCATCAGATGGTTGTACTAATGGATGATTAGCAAGCTGACTTTTTTTTGTATTACTGTTGTTTTTTTATATTTTTATATTGGATTGTTTTGTTGGGGGTTGTGATCTTTTCTTTGCAATTTGTTGTACACCACCCAGGGTTCTCAAGGGAAAATTGGGCAGTCAACAAGTGCAAAAATAAATAGATATAAATAAATCATAAGCCTTCTCTCCTTTACTGGGAAGCTTACCCTAATGGGTCAGGAAAAATCCTCTTCCAAAACAGTTTCATTTATTTTTTTAAATGTAGAAACCCTATGCAGACGTTGCTTTTCAGGTGGGCTCTATCTAGACCCGAATGCATCACATACCTTCACCATCAGCAACAGTGTCATGTGTCCTTTGGTGTCCTCAGTCAAGGCTTCCAGATTCCATTTTAATGGAACCTGAATATAAAAGTTCAGGCCTCAATATTAGTAGGCAACATGTTATTTCTGAGTCAGTTGCAGATGAAGTGCAGTCCAAAAACATCTGGGTTCCACATCTGTGAAACACTAGCGGACAGAAGAACTGGGAACCAAACATGTTCCACAAGAAATGGAAAGAGGTCTCTTTTCCCCCCTTTTTTGTTCCAAGCTGCCTGACAGAAGAGCAGAAGCCAAAGGCAGCAGAACCCAAGGTGACTGTCCAACAGAATCCAAGGCTGGTCTTGTTTTGTGAATGACTAAGCTGAAAGCTATACATGAGTATGCAGTTAAGATGCCTAACTTAGCTAAGCTTAGGTAATAATTTTATTTGCACTTGCTTTCAACTCCATTTGGCTTGTAGATGTATTTATTAGGGACTGTGATGAACGAAAACAGCCACATTATATGTGTTTTTGGTAGAGGAAAAAATGTTACAAAGATTCCTCCAAATGGTACAATCAGGAGTATCTTGGAAAAGTGCTTAGCTCTAAAAAAAGTCAA
This sequence comes from Phrynocephalus versicolor, assembly GCA_023846285.1. Classification (NCBI taxonomy): domain Eukaryota; kingdom Metazoa; phylum Chordata; class Lepidosauria; order Squamata; family Agamidae; genus Phrynocephalus; species Phrynocephalus versicolor. Next base: position 58,689,263 of record JAHTLZ010000010.1, on the reverse strand, counting down.
TAAGGATTGGGGCAACATTTATGAGAAAGATCTTCTAAGATGTATTTTGAAATTTTTCATTTTCATTTTCCTCCAGAAGGCTGCTTCAAAGAGTTTCCTCAATTTCCCCATCGCTACCATTTGGTTGCTGTTGTTGGATGTTTTACCACCAACACTACTGTTACTGCAGTGTTAGAACACTAGGGGAGAAAAGGGCTTATCAAATGACAAATACAGTTCTTCTTACTGCCATTTATGGTGGTAATGGGAGGGGGTACTCTAGGATAAAGGTCTACAATAAGTGTTAATGGAAACCCTAATAGTAAGCTTTGTGAAGCCTTTGGAAAGTGTCTCATGCCACTAAAACAATCTGATGAAAGGCCCCTTATCCTGCTAATATTTCTATCTACAAACAGGGTGGAGAATGTTAAGAGGCCTTCTGTGCACTGTTTGCTTTGCTACTGCTGAATAACAACAGTAGCCGTTAATTGTTAAGTGTCAATGATGTCCCCAAGGAACTACTAGCAGAGCATTATTTCACACATTGCGCAGAAAAAGATTGGTTACTCACCTGTAACTGAATTTCTTCAAGTGTGCCTCTGTGATTTCACACAAACTGGTCTTTGGCGCCTGCACAGAGGATATTTGGCCACTGTAAAGCTCCAAAATAGATTAGGATGTTCTCCCCCCACTGCACATGTTCCTGGTTTCCCGCCTGCTAATAGAGCATAAAGACATGACAGATAGCAGGGAAGGTAGGGTGGGAAGTGTGAATTCACAGATGCACACTCGAAAAACTACAGTTAGCAGGTAAGTAACCCATTTTTCTTCTCATGGCATCTGTGAATACACACAAATGGATGATTAGCAAGCTGACTTGCCAGAGGTGGGTCGTCACGTCAGAGCAGAAGATAGGGCAGCCCATTCAAAAGCAGAGTCAGCTCTGGCTCTCACATCCAACGTATAGTGAGAGGCAAAAGTGGACGGTGTAGACCAGGTTGCTGTTGTGCAGATATCAGCAATGTCCACTCCTCTAAGAAATACTGTGGAGCAGGCCATAGGCTTTGTTGAGTGCCCTCTAGGAATATCTGGAAGAGCTGTTCTTGCTGTCTGATGAATAAGTGTGATGACAGTGGAAATCCACCTAGAGATGGTTTGTGGAGAGACCGGGAGTCCTTTTGAGAGATCAGAAGACTGCACAAAAAAGTTGGTTAGTGTGCCAAAAGGAGGCTGTGGAAGAGTTGTAGAAGAGGAGCACACGACGATCATTGAGAGTGTGGATTTGTTGTGGTTTATCTGTAAGCCAAGTGAGGTGAGTATAGTGTCTATAGTGTAGGTCACATCCTGAATTGCTTTTTGCCTTGTAGGCGAAACCAGAAGCAAATCATCTAGGTATGGGAAATTGTGTTGTAAAGTGGACATCCGGAAACATTTTGGACGTATATAGAGGTTTAGGCCTCTGAGATCTAAGATGGGTCATAGTCCTTCATCCTTTTTTAGGGCAGTAAAGTAGCAGGAGTAGAAGCTGGTAGCTACGATGGTGAGGACCCATGTGTCAGATGTTATTCGTTGTCAGAGTGGGATAAAGGGTTGCAGCCATATGTTGTTCAGAGGTATGGAGAGTGTATAGTCAGAGGTTAGGTTTGGCCTTTTGTTTGAATCATCGTGGTGGCTGACGTTGGTGGTTGCCAGCCTGGATGTTTGGTCATTGGTACAAAGGGTTGGTGTATTGTTGTTTGTAACGAGTGGTGTATTTCTGTTGTCACCATAGATGCAGGAGTCCTCTATTCTTTTCTAGCATCATCAGGAATGGTAGCCTTACTCAACCATGCATGGCATCTGATATGGACATCAGTAGGTAGTTGTTGGGATGCTGCATCCACTGCATGGGGATCTTGGAATCAATGAGAGACATTACCTCATTATGATAAAAGATGGCCTTCTGTTGTTGGGATTCCGGTAAGAAGGTAAACAATGGAAGGAACGTTTGCACATAGGTAATTAGATGTGCGGAGGGAAAAAGAAGCAAGATAAATATGTTGACTGCCAATGAGGTCCAGTTTATGACCTTCTTTGTTGCTAGGCATGTTGATCCACCCTTGGCTCTGTATTGAGTTGCATTGACTAGGAGGGAATTAGGCAATGGATGCTTGGCAAGGAAAATAGTATCATCACTGTGTGTGGTACAAGTTGTTGATATGAAGAGCCATCAAGGGTGCTGATGATGGTTTACTCCAAGCAGATTTAATATGTTTTAAGAGAGAAGTAATGAATCTGAGTCTCAAAAGTGGAGTTTGGGCCTTGTCAAGGTGCCCAAAGAATTTGCAAGAGTCATTGGCATCGGGTTGCTGCACCTGCAAGTCCATAACCTTAGCTACTGTGTGGATCATCTTAGAATAGAGCCAAAAATCCTGTGATGGCGATGGAGGGTCGGCATCAGCAGCGTCAGAGTCTGGCGTAAACAAGTTTGGCAGGGATGATAGCGTGCAGTGAGAAGTATCCCTGGGATTATTGAAAACAGAGTGATCAGAGGGAAGTGATCTAGGCCAGTGAATCAGCCTAGGGCGGAGCAGAGTGCTGTCCCGGATGATGTCAAGAACTGTGCTTTGGAATCAACGTCTGAGCACAAGAATCTTGAGCAGTTGTTGTGTGCGTCGAAAGTGGTGTGGAAATTGCCCTTCATGGTATCAAGGGGTCTGCTGTCAAAGGTAAATGATGTTGAGGATGCTTGTGGAGCTGAGTCAAAGTGGAAGGCAAAGTATCCTTAGATTGGTTTGATGTCATCAGGTTCATTGTCAGAAGAACAGGAAATAATTTGAATGTATTTTCTATGTCGACGTAGTCAGTCAGTGTGGATGATGTATAGGCATTGAGTCAGTCTCGGCATCGAGGAGGAGAAGTTGAGGGTGATGTCGAGAATCTCGATATCGAGGTTGAGACCGTGTCTCCAGCATCGGAGAGGATTCCTGATGTTGAGGCTCATCCTGGAGTCAAACTCATTTGGACACATGAGCCTGAAGTCTAGGAGATTGTAAGTGGCATAGGTTGGGTCGGACAGGCAGTAGCAAGTTTTTGGCACCTGCTTTTGGGTCTCGATAGGCCAGCGCTTGAAATAGGTGATTGGACCACAGTTAATTCTGCAATGGAATTGTCTCGCCAGTTAGAGTGGCTGAATTTCGGAGACAGTGCCTGGAGCTGCCGACATGCGAGATCATCCTGATCTCGATGCCGTGGGTCTGTCGGTGTCGGAGTAGGGCTATGAGCCTGAACACTTGGGCTGGAAGCAGCTTTAGACCTCAAATCCATTTTAGATGCCTAGGGAGCCGATTTCTTCTTATTTTTGTCCGATGATGAAGTTGAAGGCTTCCAGGGTTTTAGAGCCCTTAGCTTTTTGCTGTTTCATAGATGGAGGGGAGATTGAAGCGATGGAATTATTTACCTGAACTTGCGGCTCCATCGGTTGAAGGGATTTTTCCCAGAGATGAGCACGCAGCCTGCCGAGGCATTGTTTAAGTGCTGGTTTAGTGAGTCTTTTTACAGACCAGGCACTGTGAGGGCTGATGTCCTTCCCCCAAACAATATAAACAAAGGTTGTGCCGGCCAAATTGGGACTTTATTGGGGAAGGCTGCACACCTTTTGAAAAGTCCACCGGAGGCCATAAAATAGTGGGAAGGGGGGAACAGAAAATAAAAAGGAAACATCCAAATGACAATGAGGAGGAGGAAGAAGACTAAAGTGAAGAATAAAATACTACTCAAACAAATTTTTAACAAAGTACTCAAGTGTTCATTTCGCTTTGCAGGAGCTCTAAGAAATGCGACCAATCTCTGCGGCGGCAAAAAGGAACTGAGGAAAGAGGCGAGAAACCAGGAACATGTGCAGCGGGGTGGGGGGTGGGGATCCTAATATATTTTTGGAGCTTTACAATGGCCAAATATCTTCTGAGCAGGTGCAAAATACCAATTTGTTTGTATTCACAGATGCCACAAAGAACAGGCTATTATCTGTAGGATAAATTATGCAACAATTGTAGCTGGGATTTCCCTTTTCCTTTTCTAAAATATCTGCATAGCACATTTTAGGTCATTTCCTTTCTCCACCCCACCCCCATTTTAAATGCAAGTTTTGCCATTATCCTTCCAACTTGGGAAGACTAAATGGCCTTCTGAACTTTTGATTTAAATATGACTGCAATATCACTGCAATATGCAAGACAATTCACTAGTGACTTATGAAAGCAACAAAAGAACAGAACCCTAACGATTCCTGTACAACAGCTCCTGGTAATGAATATTTACTACTAAATATAGAATCAACATTAAGGTCTTCCTGAAGTTGTCCCTATGTGAGGCACTCAACAGGAAAATCACACACACTCATCAGCCTCAATAACATTAAAGAGGACCCCCTGCTGCACCGAAGTATTTTCATATTAACTTTTCATATCCTTTTGCTATAATGTTTGTTTATCAAAAGTGCAGAACTGCAATATTTCCATTTGCTTCTACAGGAATGTTAGCATTTCCCTTACTAGCATACAAAGTTTTACTGGGGAGTGCAGATGGGGAAACCGTATCTCAATTGGTGCTGCAGATATGTGCAAAACACGTAGACAAAGTCGGAAACTTGAGCCAGACTGGGTTGTGGCACTGGCGGTTCCATTTTCTGAAATGAAATTGTCTTCCCTCCAAAGTGACCAGAACTACAGGAATATGCTTCAGGAAGTTTTTTTTTTAATACAATGATATAATAAAACAACAACCAGGCATCTTCTCCACAGAAACAGTGTCTGTGCAAACTGAGATTAAAGAGAAGGATGGAAAAGAGTTGAATGACTGACAGTTGTGCCCTCCAATCCTAGGTCACATTTTACAAGGTAAACTGCAGCTGATATGCTTTGGGGCAGGAACTGTGACTTACAAGCACACAATGCTTGTTTTTTCCCTTTCCTTTTGTTTGCTCAGGAGCTGCTAAATCATTCTGCAGCAAGAAACACGCGTTGGATTGTGAGGGGTGACATAAATATCTCTTTGCCAGTGATTTTTAAAAATCCTTTTGTTTCTCTTTCAAAAATATTTTCCTTCTCAGCACTTTCCCCGCTGTAGTTATTTGTCTTTTATTCATAATAATACCTTTATCCATGCTGTTGTTTTACTGTCACAAGCCTCTGTGGTGTGTCTATGTGCATTCATTATGCAGAATTACAGCAGAGAACTCAGAAAGGCATTATTCATTCTAATCCAATTCTACATGTGTAGGTGTCTCTCTGTGTTTCTGTTTCCTTCACTTCAGTTTGATCAAAATACATGCTGAAGAATTGTCTTTCTTTCTCCTATCCCTGCCAGCACTGACCTTCCTCAAGAAGCTCTTGCTAATAGAATTCTCCCCTTTCTGTGAGGTACAAAGAGACATAAGGTCTGTCTCTCTACGTCTTAAGTCTTCATCTCCTGGACATGCTTGCTTAGTCTGTAGGAGAGCTACATCTCCACTCTCGGCTTTTTGTTTTGTGTTTTTCAAGCGCCAACCGCACAGCCCCTGGGGCCGGGTCAGCGCTGGTTTTATTTTTTTATATTTTTTCTTCCTTTTAGGGTGCCAACCCGGCCACCCCGGGGCCGAGTCGGCACTCCTTTTTGGGGGGAGGGTTTCAAACACCAACCATGCGGCTCCTGGGGCCAGGTTGGTTCTGGTTTTATTTTTTTTTATTTTTTCTTCATTTTAGGGTGCAAACCCAACCACCCCTGGGGCTGCTTCCCCCCCCCCCCCAAGCACCGACCGCATGGCCCCAGGGGCTGGGTCAGCACTCCTTTATTTCATTTCATTTCATTTCATTTCATTTTTACTTCTGGGTTCCTGGCCCACACTACAGCTGTAGCATGGGCCGGTTGGCTTTTTTCCCCCAAGCGCAACTGTGCGGCTCTTGGGGCCGGGTCAGCGCTGGTTTTATTTTTTATTCTTTCTTCATTTTAGGGCACCAACCCAACCATCCCTGGGGCTGGGTTGGCGCTCTGTTTTTTTTTTTTTCCAAGTGCCAACCACATGGCCCCTGGGGCCGGGCTGGCACTCCTTTATTTTATTTTATTTTATTTTGTTTTATTTTATTTTACTTCTGAGTTCCTGGCCTGCACTACAGCTGTAGTGCGGGGCGGTTGGCTCCTCCCCAAGTGTGACCGTGTGGCCCCTGAGGCCGGGTCAGTGCTGGTTTTATTTTTTATATTTTTCTTCATTTTAGGGCACCAACCTGGCCACCCCTGGGAACAGGTCAGCATTCCTTTTTTTCCTTGGAAGTTTTTTTCAAGCACAGATCGCACAGACCCTGGAGTCGGGTCAGCACTGGTTTTATTTTTAATATTGTTTTCTTTATTTTACGGTGCCTACCCGGCCATCCCCGGGGCTGGGTTGTCGCTCCTTTATTGTTATTATTATTTTTATATTTTACTTCTGACCACATGGCCCATGCTACAGCTGTAGTGTGGGCTGGTTGGCTTTTCCCTGCAGCCAGGAAGACCAAAGACCAGTACCAGGTAGCGGACATCACCGCCATTAACGAACCAAACCGAACCATTTTTTTTAGTTTGGTTCATTTCGTTCTAAATTCACTGTGGGATTCATTATTTGTTTTGTTAGGCAACAAAATGAATAACAAATAACAAAACAAACTAAAAGTTCATTTCGTGCCCATCTCTACTGCAGTCATAGTGGATAGCTTATAGAAATTGTCAACTACGATGCAAAGACAGGTGTCAATCTAATGTTATGATTTATAAGGAAAGAGTTTGAAAATAAAATGACTAAGTATCATAATGTTCTTATACAGAGCCTATGGTGTCGCCTCATGTGGAATGCGACTTGCATTACTTGATTCTGGCAAAGTGAGAGAGAAATGCCTCATTTGCCAGTCCAGGATAAGCTCTATTCTAGTGGATCTATCTTGCGAAATATACCGAAGAGCTATAAAAAGTGCAGAAGAAGGTAAGAAAAATGCCATCTTTTGACTCAGGAAAACAACAAAGGAGGCACACAATAGACATTATATGATCCTGAACGTATGGGAAAGGTAGAGTGTTGTATCCTGCCCTTCTCATATTGTTGAAACTGAAGGGAATCCAGGGAAATTGATGAACATTAGATGCAGAAAAGACTAAAGGAGGACCATGTCTCAATATGCACAGTTAGTCATGATGACATAGAAACAGGCAGTTTTGAGATAAGACATACAACAGTTCCAGTTGAACTAGTGGTTTGGATTCTGCTTGAAAGCTTAATGGAGAGAACACTTTAAAAACTGCTTTGTAGTCTGGATACCATTCTTTCTGCATGAAAGAAGAACGCTAGGAAATCAAGGCAGTCATGCACATCATGGCTCTCTTGTACTAAGGAACACAAATGAAATACTATGGACTAAACCTCATTATTTGTCACAATGAGAACAGACATCATATGAAATATGGTGGTGGAGGAGAGCTTTGGGGATGCTACCAGAAAGATGAACAAGTGGGTTCCAGAGCAAAGCAAACATGAATTGCTACTGTTCACTTATGAAGCCCTTCATGGTTTGTGACCTGGCTATCTGTCAGAGTATCTTTCCTTAAGGTTGTCTTCCTAGGCCACCAATCTACCCAGGCTTTATGACTGTGAGCAGTCATGCACAATGAGGCCTGGTAATTTTCCACTAGGAGCTGAGCTTTCTCGGTGGTGGGTACAGTACTGTACTGTATTATGGGATGTGTTGCCTCTTGATATCTGCCAGGCTCCCTCTCTTCTGACTTTCAGGAAACTTGTGAAGGTTGAACTTTTCAGACAGGCCTTTGGTGACATGTTTTGTGATTATTTTAACACACCCACATGCTTTAATTTGAGCTCTGTTTGCCATTGCCTAGGTGTTCTTTTATTGATGATGATGATAACGACAGTAATGATTAATGGGTTTACGTGATGGGATGTGTTGTTGTTGTTGCTATTGTTGCTGCTAGTTACTCAGAGTAGTACTCTGTTACTATATGGGTGGGATACAAATGTAATAAATAAATAAATAAATAAATTCTGGAAATAACAGTGATGAAACTGAGGCTGCCATATTTTGGGTACATCACAAAATGGTAAGATTCACTGGCAAAGAAAATAATGCTAGGGGAGACCGAATGCAGCAGGGGAAAGAGGAAGGCCAAATATGAGTTGGATCAGCTCTCAAAAGCAAAGCGTAGGTTTGAGTGAGTCTGTAAGAACTAAGCAGGTCTGTTGAGGAGAGATCCTTTTTAGGATCACCATATAAATATATATAATAAATATAATAACAATAAATAGGCACTAACAAATTTAATGAAGGTCAAAAAGCTCTCTTCGGCCACGGTCTCACTAAACCTTTCTGTGCATCTTAATTTTATGCGTATTTTGGGGGGCGGTCATGTGGTATTTGATGTGCTATTAGTGTCCTGTCGCCAGGGTAGTATTTTTCTGCTCCGTGCCCGTCTCTCTTTGTGTACTGTGCATCTTTTCCCTTTTTTCTGGGTCAATTTTCTAAGTCTCCGTTGCATATAATCCCCCCCCCAAGCAATTACCGGTAAGCCATCTTCAACCACTGCAGTTTCTCATTTTGCAAAACTGCCCGCTTTCCTTCCAGGTGTTTTATGTGTTTTCAATGAAGAATTGACAAGCTGGACCCACATGAAGCGGTAGGAAATGGGGTACGAAGCTAAATACTGCATATTTTCTGGGGTCACACCTCGTTAGAGAAGCAAATAATTGAGCATTTTTAAGGGACGTTTGTCAAAACCAACCCCTAGCAGTGGTTTAAGAAGCTTTGGTGAAAGTGCGGTTCCGGGGGTGTGGTCAACCAGGACACCAATTTACTTCCCTTTGCGGTTAGGATGCAATCTTTTACTGCACAGTTCGCTGCAGCAAAACTGCGCAGAAAACGCTGGTAAGACCGCAGCCTTCCTTAGATTTGTTTTTGTCTTTGGTACTGCAAATGCACTTCACTAATACATACACAGTAGGGCCAAGAATAGTACAAGATGGCATAAGCTTTAAATAAATGGATCTATGAATATTGATGAATTGTTAGCCTTTAAAAGTTGCTGGACAAGTGGTTTAAAAAGAATAAGCTCACTAATCTGGATATGTTTGTTTTAGACACTTCATGCATATTCAATAACTAGATGTTTAATCAAGTAATCAGAGCACTTGAGTAATTGAATGTTGATTGCCTGATACACTAAGGGGAAAGTCAACTACCCAGGCATGGCTGGTTTAATAAATAAGGACAGAAAGGTTTTTTTTTTAAAGCTTTCTTACTTGCAATAAGAGTATTAACCTGCTGAAACACTGTCCTAGCCTACTGTCAATTAATCATCCCCCTTCCCCACCTCTAAGGAATCTGAAAGCTTAGGGTTCACAAACTACAAGGTCCCTGTACACATAGAACATTTTGATTGGTGTCTTAGAGAACTGGTTTTGATCACAAAAAGTCACTTCAAGAGGTATAGAGCAGTCTGGATCACAACAAGAAAGTACATTGTGGGAGGCAGCTATGCAGATTTTAAATGGCTATCAGTTGAAGTACATAATGGCCATAATATGATTGTTGGTAATCCATAGGGGGCTAAGAACTACATGATGACTAGATTCCCCACCACCACCAGTTTAAATATTTTAATATGAAGCCTTAACTGAATCTAGGCAACTACAACATCATCCAGTATTACTGCTATAAAAAATTAAAAAGACTGTTTGTGTAAAAAGTTTTATAGCTACCATTCTGAAACCAAAATATACTGCAGAAATGTAGTTCCATGCTCAGATTCCCTGTTCTGTCTTTGAAACCAACACTCTTGAGTGTCTGTTTTGAAAGACTGTTATAAATATGAGCTAACTTCTCAGATTTCAAAATGCGATTTAAAGTTCATAGATCGAGAAATCAGCATCTACATTTGAAATTGCAATATTGATAATCTAAAATTGATTATAATCTGTCAGATCCTGTTTGGTGTTGAGGATATAAACTACACTTCCTAGACCATAACAATATGTATCAAAGCTTGTTATTTCTATGATACCTGTAACTCTAAGAACTAATATAATTGCATGTGATTCCCCCCCCCCCCAGTCTTCCCTTCTCTTGTGTGTTTAGACCAGTCATGTCCAAACTTTGGCCCTCCTGATGTTTTGGACCACAACTCCTAGAATTCTAAGCTTAGATTGCCAATGACAAAGGACTGTGGGAGTTGTGGTCCAAAACATCTGGAGGACCGAAGTTTGGATATGCCTGGTTTAGACTGTATGCCAGAGGGCAAGGACATGTTTGTTCTTCATTGATCTTTATATCACTCTGGGGTTCTTTTGGGCTCAACAGCAGTGTGGAAAAAGCTTTACATTACGGATGGGCACCAAACAAAAAACAAAATGCTGATTTGTAGGTTTGTTACATAACGAAATGAAATGAACCTAACCTAACCAGGGGAAGCAGCGTTTTGTTAGCAGCGAAACAAAATGACTTTTTTCAAGTTTAAAATGAACCAATTCGTTTCTCTGTAAAACAGGTCCCCTGGGTCATAGAGGCACCACATTTGGTGGAAATAGTCTTTGGACTCTCCCCTTTAAGCCCACCAAATTTGGAGAGATTTGGGGTTCGGGGGGGGGGTAAGCTAAAAGCCCCAGAAAAAAAAACATATAAAATTGCAATGTTATGTGCTTGAGAATAGTGATCCCAGGCAGCTAGCAGCGTGGAAATTACAGTGGAACTTCTCAAGCTCTCCCCTTGAAGCACCCCCAATTTGGAGAGGTTTGGGATACAGGGAATGGAACTATTGAGCTCCAAAGGGGCTGGAGGGAAACAATTGAAGGAGTGTGGATCGGCACACTGAGGGGAAGCTGTCAATTAACCCTTAAATTGGTAAAGTGCACCGGACACACTCCTTCCATTAAACATAAACACTCCCACCTCATATCTTAATATCTCTGCCCCCAGAATCCCCAACTTTTCCAAATTTCAAGGGTTCCCCTAAAATCACATGGGGATGCCTAAGATCAGTAATTTTCCACTGAATGTTTTTTAAAATATTACTGATTTCAGGTATGCTCAGTCCCTTGGAACAATTGAGCGGCGGACAGAGGAGGAGACGTGGGCAGCGCTGGGACCCGTCATAAATTAAGGAGGTGGAAGAGGAGCTCTTGGCAGCCTTGCAAATGCAGGTAACCAAGCCCCAGGGGCCTCCAGGGGCAAGCGCGGATGAGTGAGCGGGGTGGTGGTGGCGACATGCCCCCAAATGGGCCTGAGGGAGCTGAAAAAGCGGGGGGGGGGGGCTCCAGTAGGAGGCCGAGGCTGGGGGAGTGCAGCATTGGCAGGGTGATTGTGGAGCAATTTGCTACCCCTCACAATGGTTGTGGGTTTTTTTTTAATGATTTTATGGCTGGGGGTTCACCACAACATGAGGAACTGTATTAAAGGGTCACAGCATTAGAAAGGTTGAGAACCACTGTTCTAGATGGATCTGTCCTATCCTGTACATTGGAAGCAATTTAAAGAGATGGTTATTTCTTTTTTAGTGAGTTTACTGCTAATGATAAATTGCAGCTTTACTCGATCTGGAGGCCAGGGACCCAAAAGAGTTTGCAAAGTGTTTTTTGGAATGGTGGCACTTAGATTTACTGCCCATTGAATTCAATGCTGTTTATTCCCAGCTAGGGGACAAAGGGATTAGTGTGCAAACCACAACTATACAAATTACCCTCTCCTGTTTTTTTTCTTTTTGTGAAAGGTGAAAACTTTTGCCATGCTTGCTGGGATGCTGGTGCTGCCTTTGGAGCAAGCTGCCTTCCTCCCCCTCCAAACTCAGTTGCTTCTTTTTTCCTAACACCTACATAAACCCAGGATTGCTTAATATATGGAATGCAAAGAGAAGTAATCTATGCCTATAAATATATGCATGTTTTTCTTTGTCACACCTTGTTAGCAGAGGTGGAGGGAAAAGAGCAACTCTTGATTTGTGTAACAAGATGTACGCCAAGGCTGGCACACAGTCAAGACACACCCACATCCACACATTTCCTCTCTTCCCCACTGTGTGGCAGAACCACAAGTCCTGCAGAAGCTGGAGTAGGATCAGTAATGGCAAAAGAAGCATGGCCTCAGAACCTTGCCAATTAGTCATCTGATCCTTTGCAGGTTTACTTACAAGTCAGTCCTACTGAGCTCAATACAACTTAACTCATGAGAACACTGAGGTGGGGGAAGTGCAAAAATGTGATGGGGGTTACCTACCCACACCCACACCCACACCCACACCCATTTAGGTGGTGATAGTTGCAGCTCAGAAAAGGTTGGGAAACACCGCAGTAGAACCGCAATAGGTTGGCTGAAATCCTCTACCTCACAAGTGGGATTCTCTGGTGGCTTTTCTTAATTGCAAACATTACCTCTGCCTTGTATGCACAGTCTGGTCTAGAATGAGCAGAGAGAAAGGTATGTGCGCACCAGAAAAGCCAGAAAAGTGTGGAAAAACGGTCATTACTGTTGTCTGGTCTGGCCTGGGCATGCAGACTGGAGGAGACCGGACGCCCAACTCTTGATGCAAACATTAAGGTCTTTGTTACAATACTCATAAAGTTCTTATGCCACAGAAGCAGGATGTATCTGTTCTTTGTTTTGATTTATTCTAATAGAGCTGCTGAATATAATTCAACTTTCATGAAATAAAAATAACTGTATGGATACTTGTAAAAGTATGTACACACACACACACACACACACACACACACACACACACACACACACA
>JAHTLZ010000010.1:58619184-58676503 GCA_023846285.1 Phrynocephalus versicolor | reverse complement strand
CACACACACACACACACACACACACACACACACACACACACACACACCTGAGTAAACTTGAAAGCAACATTTTAGAAGCCTCTCTTTGGGCAGAAGTTACTTATGTTCTCCTACAACTAATAAAAACTACATGTCCAGGATGAAATTTGCGGCTTCCCTGGAGCAGTTAATTTTCTCTGTATGGCTATATAAAATGCCAAGGCTACCTGTTCCATTACAATTACTTGTACCAATATTGCTCACAGCTACTCCACAGAAAAAGCAAGAGCAAAACGTGTGAATAAAAAGCTCCTGTATGTCATTCCTAACATGATGTACATTTTCTCCTGTCAGCTGTCTGGAGCTGACCAAGGCTATTCTCAAGCGGTGACAGTCATTACTCCTATAAGGGTCTGGAACCTAAATGGGTAAAAAAAGACATATTTTAAGACAGGAAAATAAGACCACAGGAATGGTATCAGACCCTTGTTTTGTGAATACCGAAAGCCATGAACTGCAGTTCAAGCATGATTTGTTATACCTTCTGTGCAGGCACATGTGTGAGTAAAAGCTCATGTTCTCTAAAGTGGGTATTGTAGGACATAAAATCCCAATTATTTTTGAAGGGTTGGAACCAGTCCTTTCAGCTCTCTAAAAATGATACACAGATTCTAATTAGCACCAAGCTGAACCTTCCATGAACATTTTTCCCTCTTATAAAATGAACCATTTTTGAAAATTCTGCATCCCTCTGTTAAAGGGTTTCTCAGTATCACAAAGGTTATGTGTGGAACATTCCTGCAGTGAAGGAAATTCGGCATACATTTATCACAGTGGAAAACATATTCACATGTGTAGTACAGAATACAAAAAGTATGGCACAGGGGAATTATATTCATCTGGAGTTGTTCATTTAATCAGCATCCTGTGAGGATGAAGATGGTTTTCTGCATTAGATTATTTTCAGTGGAGGAGTGCACTGGAATATGTATCCCACTGGAAGAGAGTACAGAAAACAGGAACATGCTCCTTCTTCCATTTTCATCCCCAAGCACTATAGGTAGTGGAGTTGTTAGCAAGAACTTTCAAAACGGGACTCTTTTCTAGTGGAGGAGAACTGCCTGCATGGAGCATATGTGCTTGGAGCATATGATGAGGATATTTATTTATTTATTTATTTATTTATTTATTTATTTATTTATTTATTTATTTATTACACTTTTATACTGCACCATTTCCCAGAAGGACTCTGGGCGGTTAACAAAAAAAAAATGGATAAAACAGCAATTAACAAAGACATCAGCAGAGGGGCAACAATAAGGGCAATAGTGGGAAGACCCACCCACAAGAAGCAGCGGGCACACAACACACACAGAAAAAAAATTAAATAGAAATAAGGTCACCATAAGCCTCCTTAAAAAGCATAGTTTTTAAAGCCTTTTTGAAGGCGTGCAGGGACGATGCAAGGTGCAACTCACTCAGTAGGTGATTCCATAAGGAAGGGCCAACCACCGAGAAGGCGCGGTTAAGCATTGCCGACTTCCGCGCCTCCCTAGGGGTGGCCACCCTGAGTGAGCACGCCCACAACATTTGAGTGGGCCTAGCCTCTGTTGATCTCTAAGAGATAGCCTCCGGCAGGTATTCAGGTCCCAAGCCGTGGAGGGTTTTGAAGACCAAAACCAAGACCTTGAACCTTATCCAGAGAGCCACGGGCAGCCAATGCAGGCGGGCCAAAACTGGGGTGATGTGATCATATTTGTGAGCACCCACCACCAGTCTGGCTGCCACATTCTGTACCCGTTGGAGTCTCCAGACAAGGGTCAAGGGCAACCCCACGTAGAGTGTGTTGCAGTGGTCAATCCTCAGAATCACAAGGGCCTGCACAACTGTTATCAGGGAGGACTCATCGAGGCCTCATCCAAGTTAAGGCTTGGAGAAGGATCAATTGTTGAGTTTAGAAGATGCAGAAGACATTGGCTGTCTGCCCCCTTTCCTTGCCCCAACCATAACTGGATGGGAAATGGCTGCTCTACCAGAATGGCCTTGGATCTTCTAATGCTATCAGTGAATACTGCCCAGAGTGACCGTTGGTCAGATGGTGTGGTATAAAAATCAAATAAATACATAAATACAGTGCTACCTTGTATAAAGGAATTAATTCATTCCAAATTTTCCTTTATACAAATTTCCCATAGGAATGCGCTGAAAACAATAATCCCTAATCACAACCATTTTTGTGTTGTACGGATTTGGCCAAAAGAAGATTCCATTAACCAAATTTCCCCTATCTCCAGAATTTTTTATGTTGTACAGATTTTATGTTATACAAACTGTTTGTTATATGACGGTCCACTGTACCTAAATACTGGCCAGGTGACACTAAGCTCCTTCTCATTCATTATTTGAACATGGATGATCAGGTGTGGATTACTGAGATCTCAATGGGAAGCTAGACTTGATTAGTCCATGCCAGCTGCACCTGCTTAGATACTTGTTACAGCAGCATCATGGACCTGAGGATCCTCGAGGTGGTGGTGAGCGGACTCTTCAGAATGTATAAGAATCCCCTAGTCTTTCTGGAATTTCTTATCCAGAGGAATGATAATTTGCATTCTGAATTTGGCATTTGGGCTTTCAAGGTAGACTAGTGATTGTTCCTGGTGTACTGAGCAGTCCACAGCCCAAATATTTCCTTTTCTGAGCAAGCAGAAGTAGTCTTAGATCTGATACTAAAGACACAAAGGACATTAAGCTATAGTAGTAACACCAGCTTCCTTACCACGGTTGCAATCCCAGGGAGATTTAGGACTTGGATGGCTGCCATGACAACTGTGGGTTTGTCTTAACATCACTGGCTAACACAGTAGGACCAAGTAGTGCCCCACCACCAGTAAAAGCAAAAGCCAAGTATGCTGCTTATATACTTCCCCATGGTGATTAAAGCACTGTCTGGATGGTTGACAATTTTTTTTGTGCAGCCTGCACATCTCCCTACCCCCATTTTACCAACCTCGGTGTGAGGGTTCGGTTTTTGCCCAGGCTTCCCGCCCTTCCAGCTTCAATGAAGGCATCTCACATAACAAGGAAACAGAACTTTTATTTTGTTCATTAACAGCAAACGGGGTTTTTCTTCTAACAACAGTATCAACTTCTCTAACATCAGATATAAACGGGTTCTTCCCTCCATAAGTTGGGGTCTCTAGAAAGTGATCAAATTCCCCACCACCACCTGTGGGTGTTCGGCTCCACCACAGCTCTCTTCCTCCCTCTCCACAAGCCTCAGCCCTTCCACCTGTGTCCTAATCTCCCTCAGGGAGGTTTTGGGGGTCCCCACTTGTATCCCAACTTCCAAAGTGTATCTGGGACCACGTTGCCTTGGCTTGGGCGTACGCAAAGGGTAGTCGGGTCTCTTGTTCACTTCCTCCTGCAGGTCCAAGGTCCCGGCCTCGATCTCCTGTCAGATCTTTACCAGCCATCTCTCCAGTTCCAAGACCTTGCGGATCTCCTTCAGTTTGCGGTTGTATTCTCTGTATTCTCTGTCACCCCAATAAGAACACTTCTGGCGGTGTGCTCTGTGCTGGTAGCTCTCAGCCTCTTTGTGTGGCATCATCATTTGTTCCCAGTCTCCCGTCCATGGGTTCTCCATCCACACCCATTCCCATCCTTCTGGGAGCTCTCTCTTCCCTCCCTTTTTACAGGCAGCATACCCCACCTCCACGGGAGCTGATTGGTTCCCCTTTCCCGCCAATTCCTTCCCTTTAGCTTCCTCCTCCCTCCGGTTCTCTTCCTTCTCCTTATCTCTAAGGGCATCATAGTACCCCTTTAGAGCCATGAACCTCTCCACAGGTGAAAGGTTGATCAGATTCTCAAGTTTCTGTGGTTCCTCCGTCACCTCAGCTGGGTGTGCAGGGGTCCCTCTCTTCCTATCAGAGAAGTTCCTCTCACACTCGGAATCATGGAAGGCCAAGTGAAGCTCAAGCTGGCTAACTGGAGTTGAATCTAGTTCATAAGCAGAGTTTTACATGCAGTACTGGTTTAACTACTGTCAATAGAATTCCCCCTTACCGCAAGGCCTACTTGGTGTCTTCATTGCCAGCATTTAGATGCACTTGATTTTTAATTCAGTTTCATTTTACTATTTTGATGTTTTTATTGGAAACTCTTTATCATTCTAATATTTGAACACAAGGTTGCTTTCTTTT
This sequence comes from Phrynocephalus versicolor, assembly GCA_023846285.1. NCBI lineage: Eukaryota > Metazoa > Chordata > Lepidosauria > Squamata > Agamidae > Phrynocephalus > Phrynocephalus versicolor. The sequence goes on along the minus strand of JAHTLZ010000010.1, from coordinate 58,672,322 downwards.
ATGTTGTGACTACATTGTTTTTCAGTTTTTATATTTATAAACTATCTCAAGGGTATTTGCTATCTGGGCAACATGTTAAAATCTCAAACAAACAAACAAACACACACAATTTCGAATAACAATAAAATGCTATAAAATTTTTGTGCATGCTAGTTTTTTTTTCCAAAAATAATTTTAATTTCCAACAATCTCATTAATGCAGGTTTTGGTTCCATAAATGCACCTACTTAGATGGCTCAGATCTTCCTTCTACAGCAAAACAGCGTCCTCTCTTTAGTTCAGATGAGATTTCTCATCCTCAGCCAAGTGTGATACACCAAAGAAGGCTATACACAATAGATAAGGTATTCATATGGATGACAAATGTGTACAAATAAGCATCAAGGATCTTCAATCAAGGGAAAACTAATAACCTATCTGTTGCTATATGTAATGTTCACCCCCTCCTCCACCTTCTCTTTCTCAGCAATTCAGATACTTGAAAATTGAATTCTTTGCTGAACTCACTCACTAAGATGATTAAAGGGAAAAAAGGTCTGCTAGCCCAAATTTCATATCTGACATGCTCCATGAACTGACTTCCATTTCAAAATGGCCAATCAATCCCTCCAGTCCTTTGCAAATTGCTTCTTTTTCTAGACTCCCTACCACCTACCCAACTCACACAAAAGGTCTACTCAGCACTTTGAGTGTTTCAGTTATGAATGCATTGATTGTTTTGTGCTTTTATATCTATGAACCACCTTGAATGTATTTTCTAGTTGGGCAATATATTAAAATATCAAAGAACCAGAATTTCCCATAGAAAGCAAATGTGACAAAAACTTGGCAGAGCACTAGGGTGAATCTTTCTCTACAAAACAGCTCCCTTGACTTTGTATTATTGAAGGCTTTCACGGCCAGGATCTGATAGCTGTTGTGAGTAGAGATGGGCACGACTAGGGAAAATGACATTTTCGAGTTGTCGTGTGTCGGAGGCGGCCCGTGTCGGCTCGTTTCCGTTTTTCGTGAAACTTCGCAAAAATAGTCGTTTCGTTTTTCATTTTTTCGTCTGTCGTTATACTGGTTTAGGGGGGGTAGCGAGCTCCTGGAGGCACCTCTGTGGGGTGGGTGCCTCCTCTGGCCCGCTATGAAGGGAAAGCGGGCTCCTGGAGGCACCTCTTTTTTTGGGGGGGGTGCCTCCTCTCCTCACCCGCTAGGAAGGGAAAGCAGGCTCCTGGAGACCCCTCATGGCATGGGGGTCTCCTCTCCTCACCTGCTGCTGCAAAAGGGCATGCACAGCCATATGGATATGCATACCAGTTGCAGACTATAGTGAGACTTTGCAGCAGTGGACTGGCAGAAGCCATAGGGTGATGCCTTCTCTCCACCAAGGCTCTCTGCTGCACCCGCTATGTCTCACTAAGAAGGGAATCGTACTTGCGTAGTGCAATGCAAGTAGATCTGGCTTAGGGGACAGCAGCTTAGCGCAAGGGCTAGGGTTAGGCTAGTTACTGGTGAGGTTAGGGTGGGGTAGTGGGGTGCACCTCTGGGTGCCTCTCTGACCCACTAAGAGGACAGTGTACTGTGGCATATGGGTAAGGAATCAAGAATTAGGGTTAGGGTTAGGGGGCTAGGGCAGGGTTTAGTGGGCTTTTTGGCACATCCCAGAAGTCTCAGTGGCCAAGTGGCCATGCGATTGGTGGGATGGCTCCAAAAATTTGCATGGTCCACTCCCACATGGCCACTTAGCCAGCCCATCATTGCGCAGGTGTAAATAAAATAAAATAAAATAAAATAAATGGAGAGAGGACAGGGGAGGAGACATTTTGTTGCAAGAAAAACCCACTGCTACTGTAAAAATTCTGGCAGTTTTAGCAATAGCATGAGCAATTTTCGCATGTTTCTGTGGTGCTTGTGTGTTTTTGGACCACGATTTCAAAAAAAAATATTGCAGTCGCCGCCCCATTTTGGATCCCCCGCCCGCACCGCATGGCATGGCGGCTCGAGTCTGGCTGCCCAGGACAGGAGAGGGGGGAGCCCCCCCACCAGAAACCACCCCTCTGGTAGGTGCACTCTGCACTGCAGGCATATTTTCGCCTGCTTTTTGGCCCGGGAACGGGTGTGGGAGTTTAAAACTTTTTTTCTGTGCCGCTTCTGCTTGAATTGTGGCGGCCGGCGGCGAGACTCCGGGTTGTTGCTGCGAGCCTGCGGCGAGTCCCACCACCACCAGAGCAGCCCAGGACAGGACAGGAGGAGAGGGGGGGAGGCCGGGGACCCCCCTCCAGAAACCACCCCTCTGGTAGGTGCCCTGAGCCCTCACTCAGGCAGGCATATTTTCACTGCTTTTTGGCCGGGAATCGGTTTTTTTTTTAACTTTTAAAAACTTTATTTCTGTGCCACTTGGCATCGCGGGATCGCCGCGATGCCAGGAATGACCACAACAAATCAGACCCAATTATTCTTTAGTTGGTTTGAGTTCGAGTTCTGGTGGAGTAATTCCCGTTACCGTTTCCGTTCCGTAATGGAAATGAGAAACGGAAACGGAAATGGGAATTCCGCCAAGTCATGTCCATGTCTAGTTGTGAGTTTTCTGGACTGGTTGGCTGTGTTCTGGAAACTTTTCTTCCTGACATTTCACCAGACTCTGTGGACAGCACTTTCAGACGGCAAGGAGCTCAGAGAACCAGGAGTTCTCTCTGGGCTCTGGGGTATAGAGTTAGTGAGACTATGGGGCTTTCCCACAACAAAACCCCACAATCTCACTCACTCTATACCCCAGAGCACAGAGAGAACTCCTATTTTCCCAAGTTCCTTTCCCTCTGATGATGCCGGCCACAAAATCTGGCAAAATGACAGGAAGAAAAACTTCCAGAACACGACCAAACAGCCTGAAAAATTCACAACAGCTATTGATGTGAATACTAGGACAGCACTCTCCAACAGTGGAATGAATCTAGAATATAACACTTTTCATCACATTTCGTAAAAATCTGAAGCTCAGAAATAGGTGCGGCTTCATATTTTGTTAAAACTGACAATGAAAGCCCACTCGGCAAGCTGCCTACTGTGCTGACAAAATGGACCACTGTTCCACATATAGTAATCTATGGATGATTAATCCAGCTCTAGCAAAGGCTTACAGAAGGAACAAAATGCAGGCGTATCTTAGAACTATATGAACTACAAAAAGATTAGAAGAAATTGCTGTAGACATCACACAGGTCATAGAAAGGAGTATTCCAGCTGTAAAAAATTAAAATAAACCCTTTCCCACCTACTGTACTGCAGGGAGCACATTAGACAATTTTAACTTCCCCGATCAAGTAGATACAGCAAAACTACTGTGGGGTGATGTTTACAACATGTAAAACCTATGGAAGATAAGCTAATTTGTCATATATAGTTGCATCTTTCTCTCTTTTCTTGCTTGGATATAATAAGCATCTAAAATTGTAACTCTTGCCTACTACCTTAAAACATAACTTGGAATATGTTGAGTACATGATTAAATGCTGTACAGTCATGCCTTGAATTATGAAATAAATCTGTTCCAACAGGTTTTTTTTTGTAATTCAAAATATTCATAATTCAATATGTAGTTTCCCGTAGGAATGCATTGAAAATGAATTAATCTATTCTGGAGGTCAGGGAGAGACAAAAAAGGGAACAGATTATTTGGTTTTCAATGCATTCCTATGGGAAGCCTGCTCCAACCAAGGAAAGAAGAGGAAGAGCTCCCCCAGCCTTTGCTGGATTTATGGGGGGAAACCCAATCAACTACCAGCAGAGGTGTCAAAATCACCTGGCTGTCAGCTGGCCAACAGCCAGGTAATTTTGATAGCTCCTCAGCCAGGGTGCTTTTTGCATGGCACAGGCAGATGTTTCAAAAGGATCCTTGCTGCTCCAACCCCAGGACTCAGGGCAGCCAGGATTAGCAGGTGGGTAGCGGGCATGGACCCCACTGCCTGCCTGCTTTCTGGGTCCAAAAAAAAAAATTATTGGATTATGAAGGGAAATCTGCCGGGCTACGGAGCTGTCAAAAGCCTGGCATATTTCCCTTCTTAATTCAAGTTATTCACAGTTCAAAGTATTTGTAATTCAAGGCATCACTATATTTCAAATCATACGGTATGAAAATAGCCTTTTCCTGGCTTTACATTCTTATTTTTAAAAGAGAGGTAGCATTAAAATCATTATCTCCCAACTACAACTGGATTGGAAGCCTACTCTTTCATTTAATGATTCTATCAGTTAATTGTGTTACCACCTGTTTCTTAATTTCTGCTGCTGCACAATGCTTGACAGGCCATCCTTAGCAGCTAGTCTTCCCCCCAATATGGGTTTGGGTTAGGGTAAGCATTACTACTAGAGATGGGCACGAAATAAACAAAACATTTCCAACAATTATAATAATAAATAATAATATATGAACATTTCCATTTTATTCCATTTCATTTTTTAAAAAGTCACTTTGTTTTTTCGTTTTGTTCTGAAAAAAAAATGAAACAAAAAATCATTTCATGCCTATCTCTACTTACTATGTCACCCTCAACACAGCTAATCTAAATCACATTTAAAATGAAGATTATTTTTCTTAATCTGTTGGGCCTACACAGTTGGTTCATATTCTACGTGATTGTGATCTACAGCAATTCCAAGATTGCTCTCACTTGTAGTGCCACTCAGCCAAGTATCCCCCCATCTTGTAATTGCATTTGGGCACATAATTTTGTAGAACTCTGTAGAATGCTGTACTCATATCTGTTAAATTGCTTTTAGCCCAATGGCCAAGCCTATTTTGATCTTTTTGAATTTTGTTTGTGTCTTCCACAGTATTAGCTGTTCTATTCAATGTTGTGTTATCTGCAAACTTGATGAATATCACCTGCATGTCCACATGGAAGTCATTAATAAAAATGTGGAAGAGCACAAGGCTCAAGTCTGAGCCTTGGGGTTCTCCACTTGTACCTCCTCCCTGTTTGGGAAGAAGCCACTGAGAAGCACTCTCTGGTTATGATTCAGTGACCAACTGTGTGTATCTATATGGCAGTTGTTTTATCCAACCTACATCTATAGTTTGCTAATCAGAATATTATGGAGCACTTTGTAAAAGGCTTTGCTGAAGTCAAGGTATATTATGTCAGTACTACAGCATTCCTGCCATCTACCAAGGAGGATCAAAAACATGAGTATATTAGTATGGTAGGATTTGTTATTGACAAATCCGTGGTGACTTCAAGTGATTACTGCTCTGTTTTTTTTCCATCTGAGAAGGGAGTGTTATTAAGAAGGAAGGGCAATTTCCCATGACTAATAATTGTTACAAAGTCCATTAAGATGAACTTGTTTCCTTATGTTGTGAAAGGAAACTCCACACTACCTAACATTCTGAGTAACTGGCTACGAATGAATCTATTTGAAAAGGCAGTGCATAAAATACAGGCAATAACCAGTCTCTTCTGTTAACAAAAAGAGGTTGCATTGACCATAGCATTTGAAATTTTTATAAGGAAAGAAATAATGGAAAAATAAGAACAAACAGAAAAAAACTCAAACTTGTGATACTTAAAACTTTCTTTTTGCAGCATAAGCTTATGAATTTCTCATTGACAGAGATGGTTCCAGGCATCACTCTAGAAATATACTATCCAACTTTGGTTAGAGAGAAAATGGCCTTGTGAATATATTCAATGAATCATACATCTAACAAGAATGAAGAATGACTGTCAGGCTCCATTCACTGTGTAAAGTAGAAATGGGGACATACGCATGCACGGCTAAAGAACTAGAAGTATTGCATATGAGTATGCGAAGGGGTGTTGGAATTTTATTTGCAACCTTGCATGCTGTCTGTAGTTTTTGTTACAAGGAGAGACTTTTCATGGCTGAAATAACTATTTGTCTGTGTGCGTTGTGTCGTTACAGTCGTTACCGACTCTTCGTGACTCCATTTCCATGGAGTTTTCATGGCAGGAATACTGGAGTGGTTTGCCAGTTCCTACTCCAGGCGCCTACAGCACCTGGTATTCCTTGGAGGTCTCCCATCCAAGTACTAACCAGGGCCGACCCTGCTTAGCTTCCGAAATCAGGTGAGATTGGATGTGCTTAGGGCAATGTAGGGATATTAACTGTCTATTTACATAACACTAACCAACTGTTCCTTCTCACCTTTGATTTCAACAACCCCCCCACAGCTGATTGCCTTTTCCCTCTCTATCCTTTGTTGTTGACATATTTTGTATGCTATTGATCTCTTGAATTGGTTGCTAAATATGTGTGCAGCATAGACATCAGCATACAAAAGTAGGTAATTTCAAGCAGCTGTAAGTAAAGAAATGTTTTTTATTCTTTCTCCCACAAATGTATCAGAGTGAGTTCCTGAGACATGAAGTTCCAGTTAATGAGAAGAAAAATGGGTGGACTCTAGTGAACTTGCAGCTATTTTTTGTGGATTTCTGTACCTCTACCCAGTAGTAAAAAAGGGAATTTGTCCAGAAATTCAAAACTCTGCAACATAAAGCACTTAAAAATAACCAATAAAATAATCATACCAGAAATTCACTTTAATGTTCTCTCATAAAGACATGGTAAAGTTTTGGCAGCTGCTGGAAACAGCAGAAGTGTCTGTCACAATCTCATTTTCTACACATCTATTAGACTGTGAGAAGAATACTACTAAACCATTTAATGATAATGACCCACCTGGGAAAGAAGGCTCATCTCACATGCCACTACCCAAGCTTTTAGCAGCTACGCTTACAGAAATAGAATTGCTAATTTCAACGATCAGGAGCAATAAAGCTCCAGGGTGAATGGTTCCCAATATACCCAAATCTTTCTAAGACTAGTGGTCTCTCACCCTAGCCATCTTACTCGCTTACAGTGGCAGCTCCACAGGCTATCAGTCAGTTTACAGGCACAATTCAAAGTGCCGGCTTTAAACTCGAGCCTTAAAAATGGTCCAAACTATCTCAAAAATCATATTTCCTGTTATGAGCCAGCTCAGGTGCTAAAATCATCAAAAGATGCCTTTCTCTCATTCCTGTCACTTTCACAGGTGCATCTGATGGGGACATAGAAGAGGGCCTTCTCCGTTGCTCCTTCCAGGCTTTGGAACTCCTGCCCACAGAAGGCCAGACTTGCCTCATCTTTGCTTTCCTTCCGCAAGGAGGCAAATGCCTTTCTCTCCAGGCAAACCTTCCTTTAGTAACTACTTTCCTGTTGTGTCATGTTTAGATAGATTGCACTACTGCTTGGACTAGACTTATAGAACTACTTGTGTTTCTATTTCTCCGAGTGGAGTCCCCCCCCATTCTTAGCATTAATATGGCTTTTTTAATTATGTAAGATGCCTCTTCACATAAGAGGCATCTTACATAATTAAGAAGGTAATTTATTTATTTATTTTATTTATTTATTGGATTTCTATACCACCCATCTGGCAGCGAGGTCACTCTGGGCGGTATAGAAATTATGTTCCTAGCTTTAAATATTATCTTTAATGTGGTTAATGGCCATTATATGCCCATTCTCGCCAACTTTAAATATTGTCCTTCAGTGTTGTAAGATGCCTTGGGGGTAAAAATTAATTAATTAATTAATTAATTAATTAATTAATTAATTAATTAATTAATTAATAGAATTTTTGGCAGAATTGCCAGGGAAAGGACATCCTAAATAGTTGTGCCTAGAGATGTGCAGGAAACAAAAAACAAAACAAAATGGTAGGAGAAGTTTTGTTACAAAATGAAATGAGCCACAATTTTTCCTCTAGGAATGAAACAATTGATCCTGGAAGAACCAAAATCACAGTGGCGCTTCCTCAAACTCTTCCCTGTAAGCCCTCCAAATTTGGAGTGGTTTATGGTTCAGAGGGCTGATTTATTAAACTCCAAAGGGGGGGTCCCGCTAGGATGAAATCATTCCAATTGAGTCAGGAAGCTGCTAATATCCCCCGGTGGATAAGCAATTAGCATCTTCCCAACTCAATTAGAATGATTTTCTCCTAGGGAGACCCCATTTGGAGTTTAATAATTCAGCTTCCTGAACCCCACACCTCTCCAAATCTGGGGGCGGGGGGCACTTACAGGAATGATACAAAGAAGCTACCTTGCTATTTTGTTGCTGATACTTGGCTGTGATCCATATTTTCAAGTACATAAACATATCAAAATATTATGTATTTGTAAATATGGATCACAGCCATGTTTCAGCACCTAAATCACATGGGAGCTTCCTCAAGCTCTTCCCTGCAAGCCCCCCAAATTTGGAGGCTTAGGGTTCAGGAGACTGAGTCATTAAACTCTAAGTGGTGTACCCCTAGAAGAAAATCATTCTAATTGAGACAGGAAGCTGCTAACAGCCCCCTATGGGTGAGCAATTAACATCTTCCTGACTCAATTGGAATGATTTTTTTCTAGGGGGACCCCCTTTGGAGTTTAATCACAGCCCCCTGAACCCCAAACCTCTCCAAATTTGGGGGCTTACAGTGAAGAGTCCAAAGAAGCTACGCTGCTATTTTGGGGCTGATACTTGGCTGCTATCCATATTTCAAGTTCATAGACATAACAAAATATTGTGTACTCAAAAGTAAGGATCACAGCCATGTATCAGCATGAAAATTGCAGGTTTGCTTCCTAAAGCTATTCCCTGTAACACCCCCCCCCCCATTTTGGAGAGGTTTGGGGTTCAGTTATTCAACTGCAAAGAGGGTCCCACTAGCATACTGCAAAGTGTGTACAGCACACACCAGCAACCCCCCTCAGTCATTCTGAGTCGAGAAACAGATAATTGCTCCCCTGTGGGGGAGCTTCCTCAAGGGGTTCTCTGATTTACAAATGATTTTCTCCTAGGGGGACCCCCCTTGGAGTTTATTAACTCAGCCCCCTGAACCCCAAACCTCTCCAAATTTGGGAGGCTTACAGGGAAGAAGTTGAAGAAGCACCCTTGCAACTTTGGTGCCTCTAGTGCCCAGGGGAGCCATTCTATGCAGCACTTCATTTCATTTTGTTTCATTCTGAAATTCTTTTCACATTTCGTTAGTAAGGAACAAAATGAAACTACTAAAGAAACTAAACAAAATGAGACACTATATTTTTGTTTTGCACCCATCTCTAGTTGTGCTTATTTAGAATAAGGAGGGCTGAACCAATCCTGCTGGCTGCAGACCAATAGGTTTCAATCAGGCTTTATCTGATAGACCATGACTTTCTGTTACAACATTGAATTAGCAAATATACTGAAGGAGTATTAGGGTGGCTATAATATGTAGCATTTATTGATCTTAAAGAGGCATCCAAGAGATTGCCTTTGGGAAAAGCTGATAAACCTTAATATAGTCTTCAAGCTTACTAGAGGGAATTAATGATCTGTACTGTGATATATTCTTTAAGGTCAGAGTTGGCAATTCAGACCAATTGTCTAATGCAGTGGAAACACCCAAAGGGGCATGCCAAAGTATGCCTAAAATGTGTGTGTGTGTCTATATCTATATCTATATCTATATCTATATCTATATCTATATCTATCTATCTATCCATCTATATACATTTTTCTTTAAAATGTATATATAAAGCTATGACAGACTGTTGAAGGCCAATTCAATATCATTTTATGCAGAAGATACCCTGCTAATTTCCCATGCCCAAAGACTGCTGAAACAAAGAAAAGAGAATTAGATCTCTGTGTCCAAACAGAGGTGGGTTTATTCGGCTTCTCAAGGATTGCACCCCTTTATAAAACAATCTATCCTCTACCTTTGATCCATCATGAACTCTGATTACAGAAAAGTCTTAATGAAGGCATGTTCACATATGATGCTACTTACAGTTTTAGAGGGGCAATTCAAAGGAATTCCATATAACAAGTGTATGTTCCTATGATCAAAATCAATTGAGTCATACTTTACTGTCCCTTGTTCACAGGAGAATGGGCAGGACTGCTGTTACGGAACAATTCTCTCCAAGCTCTGACAAAGGTAAATTGAGGGTGTAACTTTCAGATCAGGACAAGCTTGTCACAACTCGGATGCCAAGGTCTGCTTTCATTTTTATAAAAACAAAGTCTATATCCTCTGCTGCTAACCCAGTGCATAAAACAAGAAAAGGGCTCGAGGCCAATGGCAATAAAGCCATTGGCAGTAGAGCATAGGTTCATACACTGCCCTATCATAAGCTCTTCAACTATCAAGAAAACATCCCCTCCTTCCACATTCACCACACTAGTACTTTTCAGATTAAAACTAACTGGTGCAATCAGATGAGACCAGAATTCTCAGCTCATTTCACACTCTGGTGAAGCAAGACCCATGGCTTTTTGTTGTTACCAATAAAATGCTTAGCAATAATTAAGGCCAGATACATACATTCTCTTCATACAGTTGGCATGGCAGGGGAGGAACCAGCTTGCTTTTGATATCTAATCTTTTAATAATAACGAGGTGCTGTCAAGCTTCCAACATATGGCCACACTTTCCAGGATTCCCAAGGTACCGGGTATTCAGAAGTGTTTGCCCATTCCATTCTTTTAGCGGTGCTTCCAAACCATTGTGTAGCTTGCCTAGGCTTCAGAGTCTGGTTCTTCTCCTGGGAGGCACAGTGAGGAACTGACTCCTAACCAATGGAAGACTGTATTGGAACATGTTCTTTATGACTTAGAAGTCAGAATACAAAACCAAACTATGGGGTTGGTGTTATTGCTTGTCAGCTGAACATAAGAAATTGTGAAATATGTGCTACAATTGTTATATGCTTTTAAGTCACTTTTCACTTCACATGAACCAATGAATTAATGACCTCTAAACGGTCTCGTCATTAACATTCCTGCTCCAGTCTTTCAAACTAAAGATGGCTGCCTCCTTTATTGAATCAATTCATCAAATATTGGGCCCTCCTCTTTTTCTACTGTCTTAACACTCTTAAAACCAGCGCAATTTTTGTTTATATTTTTCATTGTACAGTGGTCCCCTGCCTTTTCATGGTTCATATACTGCGGTCCCACTATATCATGAGACTGCAGTATATGAAAAAAAGTCTCCCTAGGGTAAGGGGGGAAAGTCCTGTTTCAAGCCTCCCATACTTACCCCAGGGCTGGAGCTGTCCCGAACAGGCCTGTGAGGGCCTTCTTGGGCCTTCTGGAGGCCCCAAAAGGAAAATCGATTTGGCTCTCTCTTCATGGTCTTTAAGGGGAATGTTTATTTCATGGCAATCTGAAGTGAAATATGATTGCAAACTCCCTCTCCATTCTCAAGATCCCCATTTAAAATATGCAATGTGTCTTCAATACATTTGCTGCAAAAGCTGTCGGTTGCACTACATTCCATAAGCGTTCTTACAAATTTTGTATGAACGCCACACATGCCTACAGGAAAAGCTTTCATCGATCTAACAATTTGCCCACCAACTGGCTAACATAAAAGGCACACCTTTTATGGGAAGAAAGCTGGTAATGGTCTAGGGAAAGGAATCTTTCACTCCAAGTTATTTGTCTAGTAGTTGGTCTTCACATTCCAGGTCATAAACATCTTAGAAAGTATTTATCATGTATTTCAGCATCTGAAGATGAGCCTGCAAATCTTGGAACAGATGAAGCACTCAAGTGCTTTCAGAAGTCCATTCATTACCTAACAAAGGCAGCACTCATGGCTTGCAACAAACAATATCAGCCTCATGAAAGGTGGATCCTTGAAAAAGTGATGCTGCCCACTCCCCCAAGCTTTAGTATAATAGTAGCATGTTAGGGCAAATGAGGCACTAGGGACCAAAAGCCAGAGTAATGGTGGCTAGATCAGATGGTTTGGAGACTCAGCACTAGTTCTTGGTTCACATTAAGTTTTGCAGTAGAGCTTGTGACACTCTTTTTTCTACATCTCTATTCTGTTAAGGAAGGGAGAACCAGCAAGTATTCTGTTTTATTTCACCACGAGCTTCAGAGACACAGATAGTAAAGAAAGCAGGCCTTAGGTGCAACTGCTTATATTATTTATTTGAGAAAAGGGAGGGAAAACCACTTTGAATACTTGGAAAGGATGCTACTTTCTAGAGATTAAAAATTCTGGCCCCCATTCTGCAGAATGCAAGGAACATAATACAAGGAAGCTGAAAGACAATGACCTAGAGATGGGCACGAAATGGAAAAATACCGTTTCATTTTGTTTCCTTGCTCATTGAAATTAATGGTGTTTTTTTTTTAAAAAAATACCGTTAATTTCAAAATGAAATGAGCAATGAAGCACCGCCCGCCACCCAGCTGGTTGACATCTCAGGCTGTGGAGAAAGGGGGCTGCAGCTTTAGGAGTAAAGCTCGCCCCCTCTCCACAGCCCCAGCTGTCAAAACCAGCTGGGTGGCAGTGGTTCAGAACCCAAGAGCAGTGGAGGCTTTTGATTTGGGCGCGACACCAGCAAGGGTGCTGTTGCAGCTGAAATTCAAAAGTCTTTCCTGTACCACTCTCCAGTATTTGGTTCAAATGACCCTCACCTGGCTCAGAAGAACTGGAAAGATGAAGCTGCCACCACCACTCCTTCAGCCGGGCAAAGGAGGGATGGCAGAGGCTTTGATCTAAGGTGGCTCTCAGGTTTTTCTGAGCCAAATGAGGGTTGAGCGACCCTTGCCTGGCTCAGATGAACCAGAAAGCTGAAGCCACCGCCACACCTCTTTCACCCAATGGCTTCAATCCTGGCTTTCTGGTTCTTCTGAGCTAGGCGAGAGTAACCCTTGCCTGGGTCAGAAGAACCGGAGAGCAGTAGAGCACAACTTCTGAATTTCTCAGGGCTCTCAAACACCTCCTTCTGGGTTGGAATCAAAGGGAATCCTCTTGGAATCCAAAGCAGCAGAGACCCCATCTGCTGTGTCAGAAACCAAGGGGATTCCCCTGGGTTCTGAAGGGGCCTAAAAGGTCTCACAGACTCCTTCTGCTGTGTCAGAATCCCAGGAATCTCCTTGGGTTCTGAAGCAGCTGAAGGAGTCTGAGAGGGCACCCACCCTCTCAGACCCCTACTGTGAACCAGAGAGTGGATGAGGGAGGGCTTTGTGGTGCAAAATTCAAAAGCCTCCCTCCTTCGCTCTCTGCTTATGGCTACCCCTCCCCAGCTCGAGCTGTCAAAACTAGCTGGGTGGTGGTGGCCAGAACTGAGCAGGGAAACAGCCACTGGATTTTGCTGCAGCCCCTTGCCTGACATCATTTTGGTTTGGTTTGGGACATGCTGTCCGTCATTTCATTTCATTTCATTTCATTTCAAGACATTTCAAAACCTTACAAAACGATGAAAGACCATGTAATTTTCGGTATGGTGCCCATCCCTAGCAGTGACTATAATCCTGTAGATGTCAGGGTAAATTAGATATTTATGGAGCGCTGTTACCATTTTCTTACTCAGCTTTTCAGATTTGAACATAGGCCTCCTGAGTCCTATGTATCAATTGTCATCTAATATGAAGCATCACTTTTAGGCTATTGTAATAAGCTTATATGTCAGTGTATCCCAAAGCCTTTGCTTCTGTATCTTTCAGTCCTCCTCTCTGCTGTTGTTTGGTGGGACTGGGAGAGAAGGAAAGAGAAGGAGCATGACTGCTTGTGAAATTCTTTCTTTGGTTGCTCTCTCCTTTACCGTATTCCTTCTTTCCCAAGAAAAGCTACAAGGGAGCAATTTGGCTATCACTGGCACCCATTTTATGGATTACTCTGATGCAGATCATGTAACAGTCACAGCAAAGGCTGTACTCAGAGATTGTATCTTACCATGGCAACAGGACCACAGCAAAGCCCTCATGTACCATTACCTAACACAGAGGGGGCTTTCTAAGATAACACTGTTAACACTTCTCCCGTTGTTCTTCCTTCTTTCTTTTCCTCACTCCCTCTCCTCCTTCCCTCCCTCTCCTCCTCCTCCTCCTCCTTCAGAAAAAAATCTGACGAGATTTATTCAGTTAAAAACAAACAAAGAAAAACACCAAACCATTAGGGGTTGGCAGAAAACAGTGATTGGGTAATCCTGACAACAGTAAAGACAGTATTTTGATTAAATGCAAAAGTCTTTATAGACCACTAGAGAAATCATACAACCTACTAGCTTTTGTGGATTGCATCCCATTTCATCAGGCTTGCATTGGTGCTTTATCTTTATTGTGAAGAAATCCCAAAATTCATGACTGATGGTTTTTTCCAGCTGTTTCTGATTCAGTACATATTTCCTGCTATGAAGCAGGGTGACCCTGTCCTCACTGTATATCCTACCAGATGTAACAGCACGACTTGTAAGTACTAGCAGGGGTGGGCAGTTATAGTCTTCTAGTTTTTTGGCCATCAATCCAAATCTGTCAATGGTAAGAGATGATGGAAGTGGGAGCCCATAGATCTCTGCAGGACTACAACACCACACAGGATTACTATTTTAGAACAGAAAAGCTGGAGGAAATTCAGATTTGGAGAACCCTGTATGTATTTAAGAGAATTTGGACATTTGAAATGATCTTAAATTCTTGTTAAACATTTCAGCTATGTTGCACTTAGTATGTTCTATAGCTCAGTTATTCTAAAACAGCCATATTTGGTGAAGTACTTCGAAATAAGTTCTAAAAGATAAAAAATAATAATCTTACAACATTTACCATACAATACAGGGAATAAATAGCCTTCTTGGACAATAGGCAACTGAATCCTACGCTCCAAAGTTTCTTAAAAGCCTTGGGTAAAACTTAATATCTTAGTTGTATATTCTGATTCTTTTTTTTCCAAAGCAAGAAATTCAGACTACTCCATGATATAACACAAACTAAAAGGACTCACAATGTATAGAAAGCAAAGGGTAATAGCAGAAAAATGCAAAGTAAGAAAAAGTAATTAAATTTTGGACAGAGCAAATACAGTACTGAAGAGAATTTCTCATTACAAGGCTATCAGAGACTGCACACGTTCCTGTTCAATTATGTCACCTTTACTTCAGTGTGAATATAATTCTGCAGCATAATACTTCTTCATGGAGATTGATGGACATGTTTCATGCTAATTCTCCCTATAGTTTGTAAGCTTTTATTTTCCATGTCAAGGAAATAAAATAATGAGAAGCAGCTAAGCAGAAATGCCAGTGCATATTTCAAAATGTCACTACACTGCAGCGCAAATTAAAGTGTTTAACAGCACACATGGGCCCCCTCTTTCTACCTTTAGGACAAGTTGGAAATAATAAGTTAAAATGATGGTTGTAATTCCATTTTGCAAGAACTCTGTAATAAGGAAGACATGTTATAATTGTAACATGATAAAAAAACCACTTCACTCTTTTTGTGGCACAATATTAAACATTTTAGTTACTTTTAGAGTTATAGAGTATATTTTCACTACTCAGGTGTGCTTTGAATCATAGGCTAGCAGCTTGTAACATTCTGCTTTTTTAAGAAGTCAATAAAAGCAATTGTTTCAGTTACCTCGGAATTTCAATAAAAAAACAACACAAAAATAAACAAAGATTTCTGGTTAAAATTTCCAGCTAGAATTATGAACTATTTTGAAAATCTATGGAACAGGAATGAATTAATTGTGAAAAAAATATCCCACACTTTAAAAGAGATGACCATGGATACTTACCTGACAGGGATGAGTGCAAAATGTATACTAACGGGGAATGTTGAAACACTTACTATGAGTTTGTTTGTTTTTATTCAAATTAATGTTTCTGTGATTCATGGTGATGTGCAAAAAATACTGGGGAAATGGAAAGCAGAAATGTATGGATCTATTGGACCTAAACTTGCAAAATGGATGTAGTATAAGTGGTCTGATTTTCTCTGCTTGTACAAAGAGATGCTGGCTATCCGCAACAATTATACCACCAGGAGATGCCATATTATTGCAACAGCAGAGCTTCATGTTACACTGGAGCCCAATGTATTCTTATCAGTACCATCAATATTAAGGTCCAATTTTATTAAAAATGCTATTGGTTCCAAATGGATGTGCACATTTCTGCTGGAGCATTTAAACTGTGACCACCTTGCACCCAAATCGGATGCATGCTGGTGTGGCTCGGGCAGGTGGAAGGGAGGTACGTGCATGCAGAGCTGTGCCAGCAAGTACCCTTTCCACCTGCTGGATTCTTTTGAATCTGCCGCGGCACTAGCGAGGGTGCTCATGCGGCACCAAATTCAAAAGGATCTAGCCCTCCCCCTCCTCCCCTTTGGCTTGTATGTCAAATGACTTGTAGGTGGAGCTGCTCATAAGTAGAGGTACCACTGTAATTGCTTGCCATCTCTTGGAAGATCGAGGGAGTAAATGAGAGGGGGGGAGGGAGACAGAGAGAGAGAGAGAGATGAAATTTGGGCTTCTAAGAAGGTATTAATTGGACACACAGAGATAAGTTTCATGTGCTCCCAGACCCATCTGGTGGGGGCACTGTGAGATACAGGAAGCTGTACTAGATGGGTCTTTGTCCTGATCCAGCATGGCTCTTCTTATGTTCTTATGTTCTCAAGTACACAAAATTAGAGTGGGAGTATATCCCAAACATCTGAGCACTCTGGTATAATTTTATTCTAAATTTTAGCCCCAAAGATTTTACTTTTGGAGTACAGTTTTAGAAGAGGTAGCCATGTTAGTATGTGCAAGGATACAGGCAAAGATACAATGAAAATAAAAAAGAAAAATGTTGCAGCACCTTAAGGGCTAACTTTTAATGTAAGCTTTTGGGGACTTTAAAATTTAAAATGTATACACATGATGGCTACCCATATAAATGGACTGAATATCAGTCAAGGTTTCTTAAAACATTACCAAATGAAATAATGCTGGCATCTGCTGTTATTTCCCTTGACAACTACCAGATCCACATTTCAAAACAAGGCTCAAAGGTATAATCTGTCATTCTATATATTAATGCACACTGCTCCTATTGTTTCCTTTAACCATTTTACTGTTTACAGTCGGTCTTTAAAGTTCCTGCCTCCCCCTCCTTTGCTTTTGCCTGTTTTTGTGTCTCTTGATGGAATGTTTGCAGAACTAGACTCCAAAACAACTGAATACCAAACAGAAGTCGTAAATTATTGCATGTGTGAATATTATTTTTCTTTTTCCTTTTCTTTTTGCCTGATATATTTTAAGGTACAATTATGTTTGGCCCACATTTCTGAGAGCTCAGAAGTTATAGAGTAGTGCTTGTCAGGACTTAGCTTTCTTTTGGAACCCAAATCCTTCCATTGGAAACCCCAAACCATGATGTTTTCATTGTATTTTTTTATGTTGTCCACCCTGATGGTTCTCTCTGTGAAGAGCATATCTTTTGAAAAGCCCAGACAAAAAGCTCCAGACAGGATCCTCAGAAGCATTGGTCCTTTGTAATAACTGTCCCTTGATGGAATCATAAATTTTATTTTAAGAGAGATTACAGCTCTCTCTCTACATCACTAGAGCCTCCTACTTGTATCAACTCCCAGTTGCAAAGCCTGCTGAGGGGGGGGGGGTCACATGAAAACACACATTTTTTTTTTCTAATGAAAAACATTCAGTGAAGCCCTAAACGCTGGTGAGAAAAGAAAAGATGGGGACTTAGAGGAAAAATTCTGAGTGCCTCACTTTAGAAATGAAAGAACATATTAAAACTGATGCATTTTTGACCACAGTACTATTCATTATTATGGATGAATAAATCTAAGGCTGATTGGGAACATGAACATTCCCTTCGGGAAGCTCTGAAAAGGTATACATTAGATTAAATTGTTCTTGTCACTTTGTTTGAATACAGGAGAAACAAAAAAGTAATTTCAGCTCAGAGCGGCTTAAGGTAAACAATGGTAATATTGAGTTTCATTTTCATTCCGATGGGTCTTCCCATTGAGGGCGTCCCTTTAATTGCTTTTCTAGGTATGTAGTAGAGCATAACTAGGTGATAATATTCAAGCTATTTCACTTTGCTTTATTAGTTCCATTGGGAGATTATTTTCCCCCTCTGGCAAAGCAGTGTGTAATATCTAACTCAGAGTAACAAAGGCGAATACTCTGTTGGCCTAGATAAAATTATCTTGTAAATATGTGAAGAACTACGGCTTGTCTGTATCTCTGCTTGCAATAAGCTGATAAGTCCCAATGTATTTAATATCAGTTTTCTTTATACAGTGGTACCCTGTATAAAGGAATTAATTCGTTCCAAATGAAATTATGTTAAGCAAATTTTCCTTTATACAAATTCCCATAGGAATGCATTGAAAACGGAGCAATCCCATTTTTATGTTGTACGGATTCTCCCCATAGGCGATTATGTTAAGCAAATTTCCCCTATCTCCGGAATTTTGTATGTTGTACAAATTTTATGTTATACAAACTGTTTGTTATACAAGGGTCCACTGTATGTCTATGCAGGTTGATAAATAACTGGTAATACAGTATCAGTAAGAACATTACTATAAATATCTGGAAGGTGAGTCATGGCAACTGGACATCTTTTTCTTGAGAGATTGAAACTTGATGAAGCTGTTTGGAGGAGCAGCAAAATGTTTCAATCTCTCAAGAAAAAGAAGTCCAGTTGCCATGACTCAACTTCCAGATAAACTCACCTGGATGACTGAGAATCTTCACAGACATATTACTATAACTAGTTTTGTCAGCATCCGCCCTCCACCAGGGACTGCTAAGGAATGGCTGGATTTATTTTGGCTGGGAATTATTTGAATTGGGAATTTTTAATGATAGCAGAGAGCATCTGCTTTCACATAACCCCTGACCAGCTATGTTTGTCCATGTTCATATGATTCTTTACCTGGCAGTAACAACATTTGTTATTGTCGTTGGTTTGACATGATCCTGCCCCAGAGTGCTAGAGCACTCTCTGGTTGGTTTACAAAGTAATTATGGAAGGAACACTATTCGCCTACCCCAGGAAGCTGGATACTGACCTCAAAAGGATGGAAGGCAGCTGCAAGGAAGCTACTCAAGAGGACTGAACTCAAGTTGTGAGTGAAGACTTGGCAGCACTACTACAGTTTAACACTTTAACTACTGTGCAGCACGGCTTTCATTTCCTGTCTGTCTTGTCAGCATATACATACATCTGACTGGCTAAATGTACTAGTGATGATGCCATTACAATCAGTACCTACTTCAAGAATGTTTGAGATCTCTCAAGCAAGGAGAGTGGGTGAGCAGGTGAAGCAATCGTAAACAGAACATACAATGGCTGCAAACAGCTTCAAGAATGTGAAAAATTCTGTTTAGATTTGGGGGAAACCACATCTCTTTCTGCCTTCCAAACACTACTATCCACTAGAAAGTCAGAATAGATAAGTATTTTGTGCATGTTTCAATTTATAATGCAGCGGCATGTCAAGGCCGAAATCCAATCACTATTCCCACTTGGAGAAAACCAACTGCTTTGTTTTCTGACAGGTGAAGAAAAATACATACAGCAAATCCCATTGATTCTATGCGTTTATTTGAAGTGGGCAGCCAGTATCTGCCCCAAGGGTCCCACTGTTTATTGTTTTCATTCTCATTGTGTCATACTGCTAACTCAGTAATTAACAATTCTGGGTTTCTTCTCTCTCTCTCTTAGAAAGGTAAGTGTTCAAAGTGCTTCAAATACATTATTAGGAATGGAAAGCATAGTCACAACATTCCTTATTTCACTTGACTTTACCCATCCACACTCTATGAAACACTTCAATGAGGAATTTTGAACCCCTGTGAAATTTCTCATCTCCAAGCATGTTTTCTGGAATTTGTGCAGTCTTGCATATTTAGGGAAAGCACACCACCACAGCATAAGAACTAAGGGTAACAGATTATCCAACAGGACACAAATACTAAACTATTCAGTACTTCACATTCTTAAAGGGCCAGTTATACTGGTTTCTGATAGGGAGGCCATTTGGTGCAAAACGTGATTCTCGCCAGGCAAGAACTCTATTAATAGTGCTAGGAAATTCCTTGGTATTGAGAGGACTGTTACAGTTCCATATTCTTATTTGGGAGGATGAGACAAGTGAGAATTTACATGGCTCTATGTTGTACAAACCATCCTTATAATACATCTTCTGCTTGCCATGGCAGCAGTAACTGTTCTCATTCTGTAGGCAATGTTTGCCTCAGACCACGGAGTTAAGGTGAGATTTAAACTACCGGCTTCCTGGGTGCATAGCTTTATCTTTGCCACAGCAGTTTCTATGAGTAAGCTCTAAAGAATACAGAAAAAATGTATGGAGTGTCATTGGTCAGCTGCACTTCACTTCCTAAGATTTCAAAGCCAGAATCTTTGACTTTGACCAAGGTGGATGGGTGAATTCTCATATTGCAGAAAGATGGGGGGGGACATGAACTACTAGACTTGGAGCAGGAGAAATGGGGAGTGGGGGAACTCCTGGTAAATGAAAACAACATATGAATAAAATACAGACAATATGGAAAACAAATAACATGGTAACAGAACCAGGGTGGATGGGTGGCTATAATTGTTAAGCTTTTGGCGTGGGAGCAAATGTATCCAGTAGCTGCAGTGATTGCTGCCACTGATGGTACACATCACATTTTGATTTGCTATACAACACAAGAGGGATTTTTTTCAGGCTAGACACTGTTACCTCTACTAAGGTCACATCCAGCACATGTGGAGTCTCTCCTCCCTGGCTTTAAAATGAATGCTGCCCGGACCTCTACAAAAAGAAGGCTTTGCTCCCAAAAGCCAATGAACTCAATGGCTCCCTAGATCTTACCATTGGTTCTTGGTTCTTATCATTGGATGTTGGTGACCCAATGCTGTGCCCACTGAGCCCATGATCCCTGGTACCAGTTGGGAACAGGTAGAGATGAATGCTTTGGCTTTAAAGGCACTTCAGGGACAAAAGGAAATCCCTCCTCTAGTGCTGCTTGCCTGAGATATGTCCACCCCTGAAGTAGTGCGGAAGCATGGTAATTCCTCCTGAGCTTCCATACTGAGGCCTGGCAACCCTACTTGCAGGGTTGCTATTTTTCCCTTTAAAAGAAAGCATACAGAACACCTGTTTCCTCAAGGTGCTAGCTCTTAAAAGGCAAAATTCTTGCATGTGCATGTGGTAAAAAAAATTAGACAAATGTAAAATTCTTAGTTCATCTAATGTGTACTGCTATTTATATGCTCCTGGGTGACCTTTATATCTGGCTAGCAACAAGATCCCAATACAACTAGCACTGATACAAAGAATGAACTAAGCTATGGGCTGCAGATCAACCAATGCTACCAAGAAAGCTCAAACTTCATGTACTTAAAACATGCCAACTCGCTTATAGAAGGCAGCTGAAGTCATGTACAGTAATCCCCTACTTATCGATAGTTAGGGGCCCAACTTGACCTGTGATAAAGGAAAATCTGCAATATGCAGATGCTGGGTCGGGTCGGAACTAGGGGGTCTGTCAGGGGCCTCCTACACTTACCCCAGGCCTGGTGCTGCCCCAAATGAGCCTCCAATGGGCTTCCCAGGCCTGTTGGAGGCCCCAGAAGTGGCTTCCGGAATTCCAGAAGGCACCTCCGGTTTGTCAGTAACCACTTCTGGGGCCTCTAACAAGCCCAGGAAGCCCATTGGAGGCCTGCTCGGGGCAGCGCCAGGCCTGGGGTAAGTGCAGGAGGCCTCAAACAGGCCCACATAGCTTGCTCCAGGGTCCCTTGTCTTCATATACTGCGGTCCTGTGATATACCAGGACCACAGTATATGAACCCTGTGTTTAATATTTATTTTGTGTGAGTTACTTAATTTATTTGCAGTTTGTATACCTTAATTTGTTGTAAACCACCCAGAGTGACCTCACTATCAAATGGGCTATGTAGAAACCCAATAAATAAATGAATAAATAAATAAATAAATAAATATTCAGCCACCTTTCATCCAGGCCCATAACTAGGGTCTGTGTCACCCAGGGCAAACATGAATTTCATCTCCCCCCCCCCAGGGGGGGCTTGGAAAAATATAAAGTACAAATACTGTTTTGTCATTTTGGCACACACACACACACACACACAGTGTAGCATCAGGGGAACAAGCCCCACCCCACCCCCACTGTGGTTATACTGACATCTATCTGCCACAGATTTTGATCTACAGTAATACCTTGGTTTATGAGCATAATCCGTTCTGGAAATATGCTTGTAAACCAAAACACATTTATATTAAAGCATATTTCCCTGTAAGAAATCATAAAAACTCAGATAATTTGTTCTGGGGTCCCATAGATCATTCCTACACAACATGTCGACCAAGGGTGACCAGTCACCCGCGGTGCTGTCAGAGGTCACCTGCCAGGTACCTATGCTGGGGAAAATTTTCCCCCACTCAAGCACTGGCGAAGTACCTGGGAGCCTGGGCTGGTTAGCTGGCTTGCCCTCTCCAGCACTGGTGGTGGCAGGCCTGCTGGGCCCATTTCGTGGCCACCACCGCCGCTGGAGCCACCACTGCTGCCGCGATTGCTGCCACTGATGACCCTACCTTCAACTCCGCTGCTGACCCCACCCCCGACCCAGCCACCATTGCCACCCCCATCGCTGCCCCTGCCATAGCTGCTGCCACCACTGCCATCATCATCACCGACCCTGCTGCCCCTGCTGCTGCCCCTGCCGCCCAACCACTGCCATCATCATCGCTGCCCCCACCACCACTGTTGCCATTGCCTCCCCCACCACTGACATTGCTGCCACGCCCGCACCATCACTCCTTCCCCTGCTCCTGCCCCCACCACCGACATTGCCCCTCGCTGTCCCTGCCGCCACCCTTGCTACTGCAATTTTTGCCTATACACACAAGTTGACCACATGGGCCCTTCAGGAGCAGCAGGTAGGCTGCGGGCTGTTCAGAGTTGGACTGCTATAGACCACATATTGTACACACACAAAAGAAGTTAGCTAGAAGTCCACGTCCACATCATGGTTTATGTATCTGGCTGTGGAATCTGGTCTGCTTGGCACTAACAACTGGATATTACTCTGTATTTTTAATGTGACAATAATAAAGTGCAGTTTGTAGCCTATACACACTTGCCTAGCTGCCCCATGACTAGAAATTGTTTGAAAAAAACATAAGAATGTTGAAAACAAATATAAATATAAATATAAATATAAAGAAAGAAAGAAAAAACCCACTTGCACGTTCCTGGCTGGTGCAAGGGAGACCTCTATTCCTCTCTCCTTCCTCTGCTTTGGAGGCCCCCTGATATTGAACTTTCCAGACAATCACCCAAAATCCAGCAGGGAGAGGGAGAGAGAGAGAGCCACCATTAGCTCTCTTGTGATCATGTCACCTGCTCTAGTGCTTGTATATCAAGACATTGCTTGTTGAACATGGCAAAATTTAGGATAAATGTTTGCTTGTCTTTCAACATTTCTTCATACCATGATTGAGCTTCATACTGATGTTCATCTAAGTGAGTTTATTCTCTGCTTAACTAGGATTCTCAACCAGGTCCATGCTAGCCTGATGAATCTTCTTAAGTGACGAAGTGGTTAGCCTTAATCATGAGAGGAGAAAACTTGTTCTACACTCTCTTTTGGAAGAGAGTGCCTGTGTGGCCAAACTCTTACCATCTGCATAACTGTGTCTGCATACCCTGTGTAAATATGATGACTGATATGTCAATCAATAGTTCTGAACTAAAGGTAAATATTAAGTACTGTAGTCTCTTTATGAAGTACTGAATTTATACCATGCATTCTTTCTGGGCACATTCCCAATAGTCCCCCAGCAACTTACTGTTTCATTTTATATGTATTTGCCTGTTACAACTTTAATGAAAAAATAATAACCAAAAATAATTAACCCCAAGAAAGAATATTGCACATGAGTGAGCCAAAATTGAGTTTGACTTCTATGTATGTTGATTTTTGCTAAGTGTATAGACTCTTCAAACAACACAAGAAATTCATTGCCTTCATCAGCATTTTGCTACAATCTCTAGCCTTCAGCAAGCAGGGTTTCCACATTGTTCGAAATAATTTCACCCTCATTGCTTCTATCCAGTTAAATAATCCTTTAATCCTCCTTAGTACTAACAGATCATGTCTTATTTAATGTTTCATCCTAATTGATGCATATACAATGCCACGGTATAGTATATGAGGTCAGATTGATCAGTTTATCAAACAGCAGAGTCATTACCAAATCATTAGTTCTGGTGGCTTCTTTGATTAGAAAAAAGAATTTTTTATACCTTGGGCCAACCGTGTTCTTTCATAATAAGGGATTTAGAAGATATTTATACAAGCAGGAAATTAAATCAGCATAACCACCAGTGCATTAAATTACAGCATTTTTAAAGTGAACATTGTCTTTAAAACACAAAGTAGATATAGAAAATAGCAGTCTGTGCTGCTGAGCAACTTTAAATTATACTTCCTTTTTTTTAGAATATTAGAGAGTGACTATACTGACAGACAAAATGGGAAATGCTCAGGAATTGGGACAGTCAGATTCATATTATTGTCTATTAACTACATGACATAGAGCACCCAGTGTAGTGTAGCGGATAAAGTGATGTACTGGGACTCAGGAGATCTGTGTTCAATTCCCTGTTTGGACATGGAAACTCACTGTGTTTAGGTGTAAGTGAGGAAAAACAACTTACCGTAAGTACAGGATCTCACTTTCTCTGAAAGTTATCATACAGTTGCTAAAAGTTAGGTTCTTAGTTGACTGCACAGAACATGGAATATGAGATACAGGTTGGTGTGAATCAGTTGGAAAGTCCCCATCCCACCCCAATCTGTGTTTTTTTTCCATCCCCTGCTACAGCTTCTAGTTTCTTCCTAACCAAATGCATTCACATTTGCTCAAGGAGTCTGCTTTCTTCAGCCAATGCAGCTTCACGACTGAATAAAACTTCCTCATTTAGAGCGGGATGTAGGTTTCACTCAACCAAGTCTCTTATCTCCATTTATTATTTTAAAAAAAAAGTCTAGGTGTTTCACCAGGGAACTAGAATACAAGACTGAGAGGGAAGGAGAGAGATTTGGCAATCCACTATGGTTTACAAGACCAGCTGGTGGGAGCACGTTTGCTTTAACAGGGATCAGAGATGAAGAAATTGGCAGGCAGCCCTTGGTTGCAGATTAATTTAATTATTGTAGCCATGCATCCTGCACATCTGGACTGCTACTGTTGAGCTGCTTTTTTGCTGCTGCTATGTGCCATCTAGTCAACTCCAGCTAATGGCAATGGATGAGCACTGTCCACAATAACCTGTCCTTAGCAGCCTGCTCAGTGCCTGTGAACTCAAGCTTGTAAGTTCCTTTAGGGCAGTGTTGGCGAACCTTTAGCACCCCAGATGTTTTGGACCACAACTCCCAGAATTCCAAGCCTAGTTTGCCAGTGACAAAGGACTGTGGGAGTTGTGGTCCAAACCATCTGGCGTGGCGAAAGTTTGCCACCACTGCTTTAGCAAGACAGTCCATTTAATATTTCATACCTAGTATTTCTCTTTCCTTTTCCTGCTGCCTTGAGCCTTGTCCTACATTATTGTCTTTTCATGCTTGATTTGTTTTAAAACCCATTTGTACATCTTTTAAACAGCAATTTATATTTTAGGAAAAATCTGTTATTACAGAAGGAGCAGAACAGAGAGGATTATTTCAGAATCCCAGTTCTCAAGATTTTGAAGAAACTCTACCCTCACTGGAAACCTCTGGGTATGCATATCTCAAGCTTCAGAGGTCACTGAGATGAAACTGCTGTCACTAGAGATGGGCACGACTTAGCGCAATTTTCATTTTCGTTTTCGTTTTTTCGTTTTCATTACGTAACGAAACGAAAACGAAAAACGGTTCAAAAATGGACCGAAAACGGAAACGAAACGACTAATTTTGAGCCAGTTTTCGTTTTTCATTACTGGAAAAGCACTCAATGGAGCTAAATGGGGAGAAACGAAAAAATTTTCGTTTTCGTTTCATTTCATAACGAAAACGAAAAATTTTGAAAATTAGCTCACGAAAACGGAAACGAAACGAAACGGACCGTAGCCGAAAACGAAAACGAAAATGAAATTTTTTTTTCTGAGTCGTGCCCATCTCTAGCTGTCACACACTAGGCACTCTGTCTAGTCATTAGGCTTTGCTCTTTCTAGGAAGTGGGGGGGGGCTTGCCCAGCCCCTTCAATTACTTTGAACATGAATCAAGGACTAATAGTAGGACATTTGAAGGTGCAAAAGGGATCAACCAATAGCACAGCTTTCAGATTCAGAATCCTCCTCCTCCTCCTTCTCCTTCTTCAAGTGCCATGTCCTTGAAGAACATTGGTGATCAGTATCCTGAACTAGTTTCTATTTAAGTCTATTCTAAACAGAGCAGCTGTGCTCACTGCAGACCATTGGCTTAAGTTTTTAAGCCAGAATACTCTTCTATGCCCTGGGCCAAACTTCCCATCTATTTTTCCTTGAAGGATAACTTGCAGCAGCTGGTATTTCCTATCGCACATTATGTGTCCAAAATATTGCAATTTTCTTCTCTTTACAGTATTGAAGATTTCTAACTTTTTATTCATGAGCTGTAACATAGGCACATTAGTGACTCTGGCTGTCCAAAGTATCTTCAGAATTAATCTGTACATCTACATTTCAAATGCTTCCAGCTTCCTGCATAATGTGTCTGTAAGGGTATAAGTTACAACACCGTAGAGGAGTATGCTGAATACATAGGATCTAAGTATAGTATAGTCCTGGTTTGTCAAGACTTTCTTCATTTTCTTGAAGGAATGTCTAGCTTGTTCAATTCTACAACAAATTTCACATGAAAGATCCCAGTTATATTTGACAATAAGCATCCCAAGTATTTATAAAATGTTACTCTTTCAATTGTATCATTGCCGATCTTGAGATGGTTATGTGAATCATTTTGTTTTTTATTGATAACCACCCATTTTGTCTTCTTCATGTTAAGTTGCAGTTCAGAAGCCTGATCTACATTAATTCAATTCCAAGAGACATTCATTAATTCAATCTTTTTCTTATCCACTCTTCAAGACTAGACATGGCAGCTTCATATATGTATAGCGCTCAGTGATGTTGATGGAGGTGGCAAGCCAATCACAGATCCAGCCTGACCCTCTTTTCCCACCTTCCCTGTAAAGTCAACCATTCCAGTGAGGACATAGGGCGGGGAGTGTTCCTGTTCAGCCAATGAGTGTTTGGCTGCATGGGGAGGTACAGAAGACTTAGCTGGACTGCTTCCACACTTGGTGTGTCACTGCCAGAGTCAGAGCTGAGGGTTGTGCGGTGAACACTAAGCTGATGACCCAGTCCTGGGGGGGGGGGAGGGACTGGGTCACTGCAGCACCTGTAGCACTGAGCTTGGTGTCCGTATATGAATACAAAGCTCCCATGTCAAATCTATAGCTATTTTCTAGCTTGAGAGTTTCAAAAGCTTGTTTGCTATCCCTGACTTTCATGTGACTGCTTCACAGTACTTGCCCTGATACGTCTGTGAAGATTCTCAGTCATCCAGGTGCGTTTATCTGGGAGTTGAGTCATGGCTACTGGACTTCTTTTTTGAGAGATAGAAACGTTTCGCTGTTCATCCAAACAGCTTCATCGGTCTGATTGCCCTGATTGATATTTCAAAACTGTATTTTACTGAAAAAGACTTTTGTTAACATTATTTACTTTTGATATAGCTTCATTACTATGTATATTGTGCTGTTCCCATGGTGTAAGCTTCCTTGGGAAGACTGTGGTCTTGAAGAGTGGATAAGAAATGGATTGAATTAATGAATGCTTGAATGAATAAACACAAGTGAATCAGTATGTTCTAGAAGATATTAAACCCACACTCCCATATAAGAGTTCCCCCCCAAACACCTCCCTCCCCATCAGTAAATCTAATTTACTCTGAATCCAGTAGTGTTTCAATTTGCAGCAAAAGCTGGATTCTGTTTTGTATGGATCATAGCTGTTCATAGAAGCAGTTCAGGGGCAGATACTAATTCTTGAATCTCTTAGGAGATTAATATTATAATAGACCATGGCTTAATCACAATGCATCTTACTATGAACAGACTTAATCCTGCCTATTTATTTGTCAGGACGGATTCACATAACCATATTTCTTACATTTGTTTTCTTTCAGTGGAAGTTAAGGGTTTTCTTCTCCCATTAGGAAATGTATACGGCTAGGTGAGCTGTCTTTAGCCAAATCTCTACAGACGTGATGAGGTGGTCTGAAGATTTAGTGCTTCTTAGAGCTCTGTGTCTGATCCATTCCTACGTTTGGAAATGAATTTGGAACAAATTATGACCTGTCAGCCACACAAAACATTATTTTGGATAAAGGCACACGTTATTCTTCCATGCTGGTACAGTAACCTAGGTAACTAGATAACTGGATTAAAATAACAGGATAAGAAGTTATGCATTTATGATAGTTCTCCCCCCCCCACACACACACCGCGTATGTTTCTGGAGGATGTTCCTAGAATATGAAGAACATGAACAAAATCCTGTGGGTGCAGTTTCATCAGTGTAAACCAGATCTGGGAGCCTCGTGGTGCAGTGATCAAATGCCTGTACTGCAGGTAAAACTATGCTCACAACCTGGGGTTCAGTCCCAGGTAGCAGGCTCACGGTTGACTCAGCCTTCAATCCTTACGATGTCAGTAAAACGAATACCCAGCTTGCTGGGGTGGGGGGCAATGTGTAGCCTGCACACTGTAATTAAAAATTGTAAACTGCCCAGAGACTACTTGAAGTGGTATGGGGTGGTATATAAGCAGAACACTTTGCTTTGGCTTTTTGCTGGTAAAGTAGAGTTTAAATTAATTGGAAGCATCCTATTCTATTCCTTTTAAGTCTTGAGCCTGCTAAGGGTTCCCTTTTACCCCAGAGAAGCCTTCAGGATACTTGGGACATGGGGCAGAGTGGGGTGGGGTCTTTAACATGAATTTAAAAATTGCCATCAGATTGTTACTGGCAGTCCTAATCCTGTTGACAACAATCTGGCAGTGATTTTTGTATATTAAGGGTTCCTTGCCATGACATGTTGAGGTTTTCCAAGGCAAAAGGAATCCATAGGAAATCTTGGGACCTTAAATGGGGAAATAGGAAGTGTTTGATTCATTCAAATGAATTATTTACAGGGCCCAGATTCAGTTGATGCTGCTCTAACCATGCCAACAGGATATTGCGTACAGATGTGTTTTTATGCATTATATATATTTTGGCATACAAAGCATCCCTAATGTACCATTGAAAAGTGCAGTAGAACTACTGACGGTTGACTGACATGGGGGGGGGATGACATTTTATTTCTAAAAAGAAAGTATTCGGCTGACCCGAATCAACCCGTTGTGTAGCTCAGCATTCATTATGAGCTAGGGATGTGGAAATAAACATGCGTAAAACACTTGAAACCATTGTCCTCAATTAGTGCCCAGCATGAAATGTCCACTACCTCCTTCTGGCATACCTTATAGACAGCTGGCACTGTATGAGTTGTTCCCCAAGAAGGAAAACAAGTCTCTTGCTTAGAAGAGGCTGCAAACTGGGCTGCTATCGTGCTAATCCTTCTCATGGGCATTCCAAAGAGATGTTGTTGCCTTATTTTAAAGAAATTTTATACCTTCTTCGCCTCCTCTAAAAAAAAATTGCTCAAAAATGAAATGGAAAGCAGGTGAAGCATAAAAAAACAACTATCTGATTTTTAAAGCATATTTCCACACATTTGTATGCTGAAGCACTTTTCCTCAAATATTTGCAATGTCCCTATTCAAAACATTCATACAATTTATCCTTCTTCAGCCAAAAAGGAAAAAGGGAAAGGGAAAGAAAAGCCCCACCTCTGAAGTCAATTTCATCATTAACATTTTTGAAGTAAAAGGTGCGTATTTAAAAATGCATATTTAGTTCAACACATTTCTGGTTCTTTTAAATTATGTGTGTTGGATGTGGGAAGGGGGGATGGAACAGGTTGTGATGACCTTGGCTGACCAAAACACAAGACTATTGTTTGACAGGCCAGAAGTAGTGCTAAGCATGCTCTATGATGTCTGAAGAGGGAATTCATTAGGGCTGACCCACAACTCTGAAGGTGATTGAATACGGGGAGAAAGGGGGGAAACATGTGAAACATATTGTATACCATAGTGCCTCTACTTACGAATTTAATCCATTTTCTCTTAAGTAGAAAAATTTGTAAGTAGAGCCCATAAGAATGCATTGAAAATCAATCAATCTATTCTGGAGGGAACAGGTTTCAATGCATTCCTATGGGAAGGTGCGTTTCAAAGAGCTAGAGCCATGACAGCTTCTCTCTATACTGCACCATATATTGCACTTTGTTCTGCTCTGTATTTTGTTCTGTTGTATTTTTCTTACTTTGTACTGTATATTATTTTTCACTTTATCCTTAGTTGTTGTTGCTGTATTCGTATTGTTGTAATTTTTTTTTGTTCCGGTCGCCATGCTGGCAGGGACTCATATCTCAGTGGTGTCTGCCCGTGGGAGATATGCTTTGGACAGAGGGATTGGTCGGGTAAGAAGAACTCAGGCCAGGCACCTATTGCCTGTCCCCTGTTCTAATCCCTTCGCTCACAGTCACGTGCCTGGGTGCCATCCCGCTCTCCTGATTAATGCCAGGTCGGTTCATAATAAGACCCCTCTCATCCTCGACTCGATCGTGGATGAGCAAGCCGACCTGGCATGTATTACTGAGAACTGGGTGAGTGGAGAGGGTGGGGTTTCCCCTCTCCCTTTTGTGCCCCCCCTGGGTTTCAGGTACAGTGGGCGGGCAGATCGGAGAGTAGGGGTGGTGGGGTGGCCATCGTTTACAGGGACTCCCTTTACGTTAGCAGTTCTGCGACAATGGTGTGCCTCCATCTATCAGTGGGTCAGCGAGATAAGTTTGGCATTGTGCTGGTGTACCGTGCTCCCTGCAACCCAGCACAATCCCTCCCAGAGATTGCTGAGTTCATCTCGGCTGCTTTGTTGAGATCCCCCCGCCTTTTGGTGCTTGGGGACTTCAACTTGCATGCCAAGGAGGAACTCTCTGGTGCAGCTCTGGAATTCATGGAATCCATGACTTCCATGAACTTATCTCAGCATGTTGTATGCCCCACTCATAGAGTTGGCCATACCTTAGACCTGGTGTTTTCCTCCATGTCGTCAGATTCATGTCTGGGGGTTAGGGGTATTTTGCCCCTACCCGTGTCATGGTCGGACCACCACCTGCTAAAATTTTCCCTGTCGATCATCCCCCCACCTCGCAGGGAGTGCCGGCCATACATCTGGGCCTGCCCCCGTAGGCTCCTGGGCCCTGCCAGGTTCATGGAAGCCTTCGGTGAGCTTTCTGGCGGTCTGGCAGACGATCCGGACGATGCCCTGGTGGAGAGTTGGTACGTGGGAACCACCGGGCCGGTGGACTGGATCGCCCCCAAGCACCTCCTGCGCTGTGGAGACTGCTCCTCTCCGTGGGATACGGCTGAGTTGTAGTCGATGAAACAAGAACGCAGGAGACTGGAGGTCATTTGGAGGGCAAGCTGGACAGAATAGGGCTGCACTCAAGCAGCTGACTGGCCGCTACCTTCGCACGATCAGGGATGCTCGAAGATCTTATGTCTCCCTGAGAATTGGCGAGGCCTCGAACTGCCAGGCGGAGTTGTACCAGGTGGTTTGGGACCTCGCCAATCCCAGGCAGCTGAGGCCTCCTCCTAGTGACTTCACTAGTGAGCAATTCGCAGCCCACTTTAGATCTAAAATAGAGGCCATCCATTCCGACTTTCCCCCCAGTTGCTCTAGTCCACCCTCTGAGATCTCTGCAGCCTCACTCCTCTGTTCTCCCCTCTTGGATGAGTTTGGGTCGGTGTCTCTGGCGTAGGCCTCCACAGCCATGGCTTGTTGCCGGCCGGCGGCCACTCCCTTTGACCCTTGCCTGGCCTGGCTTATTAAATCTGCCGAAGGGAACATGCCTGAGTGGGTTTCCGCTATTGCCATGGCCTCTTTTAGGGAGGGATGCTTCCCTGCCTGTCTAAAGGAGACCGTGGTGAAACCCACTCTTAAATAACCTGGCATGGCATTGAACGATTTATCCAGCTATCGTCCGATTGCCATTGTTCTCTTCCTGGGCAAGGTTGTCGAGAGGGTGGCTGCTGTCAGGTTTCAGTCATATCTGGAGGTAAATCGTATCCTGGACCCCTTCCAGTCTGGATTCAGACCTCTTCGGAACCGAGATTGCCCTGGTCGCTCTGCAGGATGACCTCCTCAGGGAGGCCAACAGGGGGTGCTCCTCCCTGCTGGTTCTCCTTGATGTGTCAGCTGCCTTTGATACCGTCGACCATGGTAACCTACTGGTCCGGCTTGCGGAGGCGGGAATTGGTGGTCAGGCCTTGGCCTGGCTCCGTTCCTTCCTTGGCAGCCGGACTCAGCGGGTTCAGCTGGGTGATGATTTGTCGGCTCCTTGGACTCTCCCTTGTGGGGTGCCCCAGGGGTTGGCAATCTCATCCATGCTGTTCAATGTTTACATGAGGCCGCTGGGGGAGGTCATCAGGAAATTTGGAGTTTGCTGTGATCAGTACGCTGATGACACACAGCTCTATCTCTCCTTTTCGTCATCTGCAGTGGAGGCACTTTGCTCCCTTGATCTGTGTCTGGAGGCCGTTCTGGAATGGACCAGAGATAACCGGCTCAAGCTGAATCCAGAGAAGACAGAGGTTCTGTTCTTCGGGGTGCTCTTGTCTGGGTACAATAGCCCCGCCCTAAACTGGGGGGTGTTTCCCTCCAGCCTACGGACAGGGCCAGGAACCTGGGCATGGTCCTGGACTCAGCCCTCTCCCTGGAAGCCCAGGTGATGGCTGCTTCCAGGGCCGCTTTTATCCACCTCTGCAGGATCGCCCAGATCCACCAGTACCTCGATGAGTCCTCCCTGAGGACAGTAGTGCAGGCCCTGGTGATCTCGAGGATTGACTACTGCAATGCCCTCTACGTGGGGTTGCCCTTGACCCTGGTCCAGAGGTTACAGCGGGTGCAGAATGTGGCGGCCAGGCTGGTGGTGGGTGCCCGTAGATACGAGCACATCACCCCAGTCCTGGCTCGCTTGCATTGGCTCCCCGTTGTCCTCCGGATCAGGTTCAAGGTCCTGGTTTTGACTTTCAAAGCCCTCCACGGCGTGGGACCAGAGTACCTGGCAGAGTGTATCTCTCAAAGGTCAGACCCACGAGACTGGTGCAGGCGCGCTCACTGAGGGTGGCCACACCCAGAGAGGCGCGGAAATCGCGTATGCGAGACCGCGCCTTCTCTGTGGTGGGCCCCATGCTTTGAAATCATCTCCCCAGTGAGCTGCGCCTGACAGAGTCCCTGCCTGCCTTCAAGAAGGCCTTGAAGACCCACCTCTTCAGGGAGGCGTTTGGCGACCTTTTCAGTTAGTTACGTTGTATTTCCCCCCTTGCTTTACTATGCATGGGTTTTGCCGCCATCTTGCCCCCCTGCATTAACTATACCTGGTCTTGCCTTTCTGTTTGTGTTTTTATTACTTGTTTTTATTGTTGTAAGCCGCCCAGAGTTCCCAGTGGGAAGATGGGCGGGATACAAGATAAATAAATAAATAAATAAATAAATAAATAAATAAAATCCCTTAGAAACCTACTCTCCCTGCCACCACAACCTCCTCATGGGGGTGGGGGCGGTGGGTTTCAATGGGCTAGAGCCATGACAGCTCATCTCTAGGCCTTTGAATATCGCCCCCCTCCCCCGTGATGGGGTTGCGGTGGTGGTGGGGGTCTCAAAGGGCTAGAGATGAGGTGTTGTGGCTCTAGCCCTTTGAAACCTGCTCCCCCATCCCTGTGAGGGTTTCATGGTGGTGAAGGGGGTGGGTTTCAAAGGGCTACAGCCATGACAGCTCATCTTTAGCCCTTTGAAACTCGCACACTCACCACCAGAAGCGAGTCTGGGCTGGGAAAGTTCTGGGGGAGGGGAAGTGGAGAAGCAGGAGTCCAATCCTGACTCCCCCACCCCACCCACTGCCCAGCTAAACTTGTAAGGCAGCAGTTTACAGAGGGGAAGGCTTCCAAGTCATGAGTCGAATTTCTCATAAGTAGAGTGGCTCGTAAGTAGAGGTACCACTGTATATTGTAGAACTAGATCATATAATCATAGAGTTGGAAGAGATCTCAAGGGCCATCTAGTCCAAACCCCTGCCATGCAGGAACCCCCATCACAGTGCTCCTGACAGATGGCTATACAATGTGATTTCTGGTCAGGTCTCTTAGCAAATGAACTCTATTGGTTCCTTGTCAAAAATATTCACAGCCCATGTATACAGAAACTTTTGTTTAGTTTCATGGAGTTGTGAAATATTCAGAGCAGCCCTGAAGGGACAAGCTACAGTTTGTTATGCTTATATGGAATTATACAACTTTTACTGCTAAGGCCTTTAAGCATCTCTCAGTCATCCCCTTTCTTTAGGACAGGTGGGGGCAACTATGTGAACTATACATCTGATCAGTTCTAGCCAGAATAGCACACAGTGTCTAGAAATAACAATTCACCATCTCAGCAGTGCTAAAATTATTAATGTTTTTATCATCACCATCATCTCTGCTTTAGGTCTTACAAGATGGCCTGAAAAACACAGAATAATTATTTCCAGCTGTGTCTGTTGCTGCATAAGTAATAGAATCCCATGGGCCCTTAAAGATTAACACATTCATTACACAATGAGCTTTCATGGACTATTCCCACTTGCTCAGATATATGGACTTTTAGCCACAATTTCAGATATACAAACAGTGGGAGATGATGGTCAACATGAAATTTAATGCAAAAAAATATTATTATTGGCAATGCAATGACACAAGTAACACTGACAATTGAGAAATAATAAGAAGAATGAAGTAATATTATTATATTTATCTGTAGAGAAATCAGTCGAAGGAGATAAGTACTTGCAACAATGGAAAAAAGGAACTGAGGTGAGATGGGCAGAGCATGGCCTTATATATGGGAAGTCATTTTTTCACTTGATAAAATCTAGAAGTTTCCAAGAAGTTATTGTGCGTGCGCACATTAACTCAATGTGTGCAATCACAGAGGACCACAAAGAAGAAGTAGTATTTCACCCTTATGAGTAAGGTGTATTATGAGTAAGGTGTATCATGTAAAATTCAGGATGGGAGAATCTGTTTCATATGCTCAGTCTTTAAATCCATCCAATTTAAATGGTTTCCACTCCAGTCATTACCATTGCTGCTTCTTTTAAAACAGACAGCAGTGTGTTAAAACAGGACCCAGAAGTCTAGGGGTTTAAACAGCTACAGTGGTACCTCTACTTATGAATTTAACCTGTTCCGAATGCATGCTCATAAGTTGAACAACTCGTAAATAGAGCAGCCATATCGAATATATGAATAAATAAATAAATAATAAAAATTTGAAAAAAATAAAAAATGTAAGTAGATGAGTCTGCATCTAAAATTTGTAAGGCAGCAGTTAAAACACCAACGGTTTTCAGCCCTTAAGTTGAATTGCTCATAAACAGAGCTGCTCGCAAGTAGAGGTACCACTGTATTGGTATCTTGCTTTGCCTTCCTTTTCCTTGAAAATTGCAAACTATTACAACCAAAAGGTTGTAAAAGGTATCATCACAAATATACTGCTTTAAAAAACACAATGTTTTTTTCATTCCTAGAAGGAGAGAAGATGTTGTCAATTCTTTTTAACTGGTAGAATGGTATGTTACATTGAAAGAGATGTTAACTTCTGAAAAAGGTAAATCATGGTAAGAAAAAGGAAGGTTGGATGGGTATTATAGGCCAAAATCTCCTTGCTTGAGTTACATCTGAGGAACGGTGACTGAATCATTGGGAGGGAGAAATTCCTAGTAATTAAGGACCTCTTCCAGTTTGTTCAATGTACATGTAATCTGCTTCATTGCATGGAAGCCATAAGATTTAATTACCAATAATCGCCAATATGGGATCAGATTACTGGCAAAGGAAGATTTTTTTGATATGTAAAGATTTTGTCCTTTTGTCCCACCGTTCCTAAATCTTCTAAGTGATGAAGCTACTCATGAAATGGATATGTCAACACATTTTCTTTTACAGGGAGAGGTTGTAAATAAAAATCCAATTATTCTAGATAGCCTTGACGAGTATTATAGGATTATATCCCTCTGAAAAACTGAACAGTAAATCCTGAAACAGAAATTAATACAAATTCTGTAAGGAGAAAGTATCTGCCATTTATTTTGAACTTACAACAGCCCAGTCCACAGAGTTATGCAATTTAGTTTCCTGTAATGTAGGTGATGAAGATAAGCAAATGTTTACATCTCTACCACTGAAATCTTTATGATTTTAAACTACTGATCATGTCAATGATGTTTTGCAATATAGCTGGATAAGCAATTGGTGTTTTAATAACTGTTTTTCATGTTTCCTCCAGCTCCAACATAATTCAATTCTCACTGGCAGGTATATTTCCTTTGCATATAAAGGAGACCTTTAAGATGGTATACCATTTCCATTTATATAGAAGGAAGTTTCAATTGGACTTACAGGAATGGACATACCTTCATCATGCTAAATATAAGACCTACAAGTCAAACTCTACTTCCATATCATTTCCAATCATATTAAAGGGCTTGCATGGGATGGAAATGCACATTTGTTCTGGATCCAAAGGTCCCTGTGCCAAAGAAAAGGTCATTCATTCAATACAGCCTCCCTACAGCAGCTTTCAGCTGGGTGGAAGTGACTCGTGCTGGAGGAGCCAAGAAAACCACTTTGCACAAATGGAGTTATGTCCATGCACATCTACATCCAGTACGGCGTTCATGGCCCTTTAAACTGGTCATGTATCTTTTATTTTTAATGTAAAATCAAATTACAAAGCTGATGGTATGTCAAACATACAGGCATTTTAATATAACTTGCCAAGGATTTCAATAAAACATGAAGACAGCCTCATAGATTTTTGTCCCTATATATGTCATTTTCTGCAGTGATTCAAACTTTATATTTTTATGACTTTATATTTTTATGCAAAGTACTTCATTTCACTCACAGTGTTTCAGTTACTTTTCTTTTCATATTTAAACACCATTAAAGTGATTCTAATATATTGGGCAGTCATTCTTATTAATAAATGTATAAACCAGGTTACAAAACACACACACACACACACACACACACACACAATAAACTGCCAAACAGAAAATTAACCAAGTGAAAAAGAAATAACCAACATTTTTTTTAATGAAAATTGCTTATGTATGGAAAACAATATGCATACAGAAAATAAGCAACTTTTTAAAATGAATGTATGAGTGGCCTCCCCAAAAAAGCAGATGTTGGTTCTGGCTAAATGAAAATTGGAGCCTCCAAAAATAATTGCTAATTCCATGCTTTTACTCTGCATCACAATTATTTCATTATCTCCTTTTGGAACTATGTTCATTAACCCTACTCTTTTCCCCTCCTGATTGACGTCACTAAGGAAAGTGATTTCATGGGTCATAATTTATCTGCCGTAGACTGTGAAGACATGGCTCTTAATTTCACTTTACATGGCAGAGGGCAAAACTACATGTAGGTATTTATAGCCAAAAATCATTAATGATCGCACACTGATCTCTGAGACCCCCATCTGATGCAGAATTAAAGGCATTGTATGTTGGAAGCACTTATCTGGACCAGTGACATTCTTCTGTTGTACATAATATCCATTCTAATGCTCTTCCAGAAATCAAGCTGACATAGTGATGCAAAAGGTGAACAAGCAAATGGATCAGTTTGAAAGCTGAGGCATTGCATTGCAATAGGAAGATGCATGGATGTTTCTTACACAGAGTTCTGCAAGATTTCGGGGGGGGGGGGGAGAAATTGGGAACAAGCAATGTGTATGCATATTAGCCTTTTAAATATGTGCATACTTTAGCATCCTAGGACTGTTTGTGAACACCAAAAGCGACATAACATGTAGCTCACAGAAGTAGAACTGGGCCAGGAGACATCTGTCAAACACTTCTATTTCTTCATATGTGAAGAAACCATATTGTTCTGAGCACACAGACAGAACTTATTTTGTGTATAGAACACAGACATACAAGCCTACGGTTTCAGAAATAAGAGAGGGTGATGGAGGGGAAATAGACGAGTTATGAATCGGTCAGGTAAAAAACACAGTGACTGCCCTAGGCCAATGTTTGCCAACCTTGGACAATCCAGGTGTTCTTGGATTACAATTCCCAGAAATCTTGGCCAACACAGCTGGTGATGAACGGTCCTGAGAGCAGCAGTCCAAGAACATCTGGGTTGCCCGAGGCTGGCAAGTAGTGGTCTAGGCTGAAACAGCAAAAGGAATAAGTGGGACCAGGAAAAGGACATGAGGGCTAATAGCAAACTGTAGAAACTAATCAGAATGAGATATTCTAAAATGGGTGGAAGTTACCATTGCTAAAATCTAAGTGTTGTGGGTTTGCTCAACTTCTTCCCAAAGAAACATTCTAGAGCTTAGACTTTATGGGAAGAAATACACAGAATGAAATGCTGTAATAGAAGGCAGACAGGAAATTCAGGTGAACAGAACAAGATTTTTCTTAGGAGGCCAACATCGCAACTAATAAAAGGTGTATGGTATAGATGGTAGGGGGTGTATGTATACTTACATCTGAAAACAAATCAATCTCACCCAGTTTCCTCTCGTTTCTTTCTTAACTCCAGAATACAGAGGTACCTTGGTTTAGATAAGTAAGTAAGTAATCCTTTTATTTAATCCTATGACCATATCAACCAACAAAACAATAATATAAAATATATTAAATAACATAAAATATAATCTGATAACATACATTACAATAAAAATACAGAATATACAGAAGTCATATATGTGAATCTCCTTTACAGGATACTCAAATTTGTTCAATGTATTGAATTCTTATCGCTTTTGCCTAAATGATAAACTTAGCAACTCTACAAAAAGTGTATGCCGCAAGAAGGTAGCCACCTGGGGAGGGGAAAAAGGCAAGGAGAAGAGTTGGCAGGTGGGACGGCTCCTCAGTGGCAGAAGCCACCTCCTCTCCTCTCCACTCCTTTTCCTCTATTCCAGGCAGGCACCTTTTTGCTGCACTGGATTCGTTGGCACTGAGGAAGGAGAGACGAGTTATCGGAAGTTAAGCCTGGGGGAATGGGGAGTGACGGTGCCTGGCGGACACTCATGGAGAAGGAACACTGGGATCTGTGTGGGGTCATGGGAAGGGATGCTGTCCTCGTCAGAAGCTGCGACTGTAGCAGCTCCGTCTCAGCCACCTGTTCTCCCCCCACCCATGCCCACCCCACCGCCTCTCCCCAGGCGACCTCTCGGTGCGGTGGCATCTGTCACTTTGTTCACCTGTTCACAAGTACAATTCCTCCATCACCCTGAGTCAAGGGGTTGGAGGCATCACCATGGAGCCCTTGAGTCTGTGCAAGGAGGGAGGTGGCATTGCATCTGTGCATGGTCCGACTCACACCCCCGGCAGCACCTGGACACTGCCCTCAATATCTGAGGGGAGGGGGTGCACTTGACTCTTTCAGTCCTTGCCAGACAGAGAGCCAGGTGCCTGGGAAGTGATGGTAGAAACAAGAGGGGATAAGAGTGTTCCCTCTTATCTGCAGATTTCTGTATCCATGGGGGTCCTGGAACTGATCCCCCTAGGATATCAGGGTCCTACTGTACTTTTTTATCAAAGCAAATTTCTCCATTTGAAATAATGGAAATTCAAATTCATCATTCTGGGGACCGTGTTTCCATCATGATATATGGCCTGGAGGCCAATTCT
Source organism: Phrynocephalus versicolor (assembly GCA_023846285.1). Classification (NCBI taxonomy): domain Eukaryota; kingdom Metazoa; phylum Chordata; class Lepidosauria; order Squamata; family Agamidae; genus Phrynocephalus; species Phrynocephalus versicolor. The sequence goes on along the minus strand of JAHTLZ010000010.1, from coordinate 58,632,611 downwards.
GGGCAGTGCCAGTCTAGAACAACAAAGGGCTGCTGGCCATGCGAGCCAGGGGTGTCTGCCCAGGGCTTTGGTGGTGGCGGCAGAGGGTATCCATGGCATCTCTCTCCTTCCTCCCTCTCTCATGGCTGGCTCACCTCTTCCTCCTCCACCGCTGCCATTGCTGTCTTGGGAGCCTGCCAGGCAACATCTGGATGACAGCCCAAGATGGTGGTGGCAAGAATGAGGAGGAGGAGGAGGAGGAGAGGTGAGCCAGGCCACAATTGAAAAATGAGCACCATTTGCAAGACATTGCTCACAAAGCAAAGCCAAAATTTATATAAAAATTTGAAAGCTGATTGATGTAGACCCATTTGGGGCTTTGGAGGAACTGATATCAAGATTTAACCAATCCAGCTGTGAGGAAACTGAGACATGGGGGGAGGAGCACAGGGAACACCCATGGCATTTAAAAAAAATCAGGCTTCTTTGGGAGTGAATGGTAAAAGCTGGCTGAGAAAGTGGAGTTCAGTGTCTGCCCATTAGCAAGGAGGGTGTAACACTTGAAGCATATATCTTTTGATAAGACAAAGCCAGCTTCTTCTTACTGCACTTATTTAAAACTGATTTCAGCTTTGTGAATGGAGGGGGCAGAAAGTGCTGTTGTCTTTGGTAACATCTGAGGGAGCTCAAAGCCACCTAATGTCTTTTTGGCGAAAAAGGAAGGACAGAAATATTTGAATTAACGAATGAACGAACGAACGAACGAACGAATGAATGAATGCATGAATTGGGAGACGATCTAGAAGAGACTGGAACAGAATATTTGATGTATTAAATTGGGTTCAGAGGTTACTTTAAATGGCTTTGTTTTCCTGCCAAGGGACACTAATGTTCAGTTGCCATGCTGTGCTATGCATGGAAGGATGCACTCCTGTGTATGCCTGTATGCTTACTGTGCTGTGCATTGGGTAAATTTGTTTAGTTTTGCCATTTTTGTGGTGTTTTCTCTTGATTGCTTTAACTTTGTCTCAACTTTATTCCTATTGCTTTGAATTTTTTTTTATAACCTTGTGGAACATTTTGAAAACTATTTAGCCTTTTGCCTTTTTACTATTTTAGATAAAATATAAAAATCTCTTTCAGAAAACATAGGTAATTTTTGCATGTGTAAGGGTATGTGCAAACAAAACTACCGTATATACTCGAGTATAAGTCGACCTGAATATAAGTCGAGGCCCTTAATTTAACCCCCAAAACTGGGAAAACCTGATGACTTAAGTCTGGGGTGGGAAATGCATCAGGGCCTGGCAGCTCCTCCTTTGTGAGCTGGGGGAGCAGTGTGTATTATTTAAAATGACTTGCCTCAGTGGCTAAAAGTATTGACCCAAATATAAGTCGAGGGCCCCTTTTTTCAGCCCAAAATTAGGACTGAAAAACGAGACTTATATTTGAGTGTATACAGTATCTGGTGGTGTATACACTCAAATATAAAACAACATTGTCAGTGGGACACAATCAATACCTACTGAGAAAGTGAGTTTTAAACAAATCATCCCCCCATCTGCCATCTATTCCATTCAAATTGACACAACATACAATGCACTTCATCTTCAATATATACCTTGCTGCTTCACAGGAGGGGAGAACAGGATACAATCGATGAAGCAACCAGCAGACCTTATTAGGGAAAATAGTTTCCAATAGCAAAGAGACAAGCACTTAAAAAAAAAAAAGACAAACATCTTTGTATGTGTGTGTGAAAACATACTTACCAAAAAGTGGAAGGAAAATGTTTCATACTTGGGGCCAGGATTGATTAATCTCTAAGAATATGAGAATTATTCATGGGATATTCTGAGAAGGCAAGAATTCCGAAAGGAACAAGAATGAGGAATTCGTCTAGTATTTGAATCCTTAAGGCTTCCCTTTTTTGCTTTTTAAAAAGGAAGCCAGGGGACTCCCTCTTTCCTTGCCAATGTCTCCATAAAATTACATCTTCATGGCAGGAACAGTTAAATTTCCCATAGTTCCTACAGTTGTACGTCTGCCTAGAGAGGTACAATGTTTGCACCTTAATTGCACAAACCTAATTTACTTCATATCTAGGTTGTATTTCACCACACTGTCTGCAAACAGCTTGCTTTCCTGAACTATTGAAGTACCAAAGTCTTCCGGTCTGCCAAGGCTTTTCTATTTTATTTTATTTTTTGTCATCCTTGGTATTTAGATTCTATGACAGTAGTACCTACCCAGAGGTACAAATCAGGGTATCTTGGGCACATGGAAATAGCTGCATAATGGTGGGAAAAGGCCAAGGGGAGTGGTGAGAGATGGAATGAAGGTATACTTTGTGAAGTGTGTGAGAGCTTACTGACAAGCATTTACAATTCTCCACGGTCCTCAGTGGGTGGGTCCATCCCATCCCATCTCCTCTTGGCTTCATAATATTCATCAATTACCTGCTGTTTGATAGGTGAGATTTGGGTTCAGTCAAGGCTATGGCACAGGATTAGATGGGCTGCCTTTCCATTCTGTGGCTGTGAGTCAGAACTGCAGCTGCCCTGTCAGCCTTTAGCATAGGGGGAGCTGGTGGATCTTGTGTTGTGATTTTTGAAGGGGCTACAAAAAGCAGAGTGCCAGGTGGGTTTGCAGATGCTTCGGGGTGGGAGGCGAGGGAGCAGCAGACTGAGGTGTTGATTGCTGCACCAGGAACTTCATTGGCTCCAGCTACACCTTATTCTTTTCAGTGCCAAGGTCTCTGTGGGGGGAAGGGAAGCAGGCCATGGCACACCATCCATGCCTGCCTGTGATTCCCACAGTCTGAGTGAGAGGATGGGGCTGTGGGGGGGGGTGTCAAGACCCACCTCACCAATAGCATGGGAGGCATGTGGTGCCATGTTTTGGGTCTTCTGGTTGCTGAGAGCAGCAAAGAAAAGCAGAGATGATGTTAGGAAGACAAACGTGGAGAATGAGCTGAAGTTTGGAAGATATGCTAAAAGCAATAATAATAATAACAACAAACCCCACCCTGCTTCAGGTGCATGCATAGGAAAAGATTAAAAAAAAAAAGAACAGTGGCTTCAGGATGGTAAAATAATAATGGAAAGGCAGATGTTCTGGATGCTTACTTCAGCTTGGTCTTCTCTCAAAAGACAATATGGATTTGCCGAGAACTAATCCTGCCAAACTAAAATCTAACCTGAGCCCATTCTCAGCTTTGATTTCCTAACATTATCCCTACAATCTTTTGTTACTTTTACATCTATCAAGGAAAATCAAACAAAAAATAACAAGATGAAAACATTGTGGCCCCTTAAAGATTAATTTCCATATTTTAATCTAATTTTCAGGGCCAAGTCCACTTCTTCTGACATAAAAGACCTATCTACGGTATATTCCTCCTTTGTGGTGTGGCCTTTCTATAAGTGTCTTTATTTTCTGGTCTTCTCTGAGATTTTTGTGAAGCTACATTGGTCTTTGTTGTTGACTTCCACGTCTTTTTTGGTTAAAAGTGTTTCTAATGTTGACTTTACAATCTCCTTTTTAAGAAACAACCACACACTTTGGACACCTCTTCCTGTTAGCATCATCACTCGCACTGAGAATTATACAGAAATTGGATGTAATTTTATCTTTTAGGGAGGCTTAATTCTCAATATTTCCATCTGCTTCCTTAATAAAAAGTAATAACGATAGTTCATTGAAGCAAATGTTTTATTTGAAAACATATATTCTACAGTACCAAGCAGTATATCCCATTTATTCTTCTCTAAATTTTATTCTTCTCTCATGTATATATACGAGAGAGATGCACTTCCCCTTTAGCCAAAAGACACACAGACCATTACAGAATGATACACTGAGATAGATATAATTTTGATCTGATACAACATGATTCTATTTTGATTGTTTTATATGGATTTTATTCTTTACAGCTCTGTTGTGCTAAGAATTGGCTTTTATTTTTTGTTAACCACCAGAAAGTGGCATATAAATAAAATTCTCTAGAAGCCAATATAAGCAGGCTATATCTACATCATCAGATATATTTAATGATCCCATCTGCTCCTGAACTCAGCACAAATTTGTCATCCGTATCTTCAAAGCCTGCCCTAGTATTGCTTCCCTTATCTCTATGCTTTCATATATAACTATTGCGATCTTGCTCCTTGGTCATCCTCAACAGTTTGAAGGTTGTCTAATGGCCACTCCAGTGGTCCTATCTTTTCTTTTAATGGCCTGTCTCTCTCATCCTCCACATCCTCATCAAAACCTTCCTTTCCTCTGAAGACTTTGGCGAAGTCTGTTCATTCTTATCTCCTGCAGAAAGCAACAGCTGACATACATGTAACTGAAAGGAAACAAGTTTCCCCCCTGCTTCCTTCAGCTTTATCATCCACTCTTTACTATCTCTACTTTCTTCTGGTATAATTAATTCTTTGGAGAGAAAGAAAAACACAAACACACCTTTAAGTTGCCACTGTGGAGAGGAGCAAAGCACAAAATGCACACACAAACACAGTTAAAGCTGTCCTCTTCCTTTGTTTTTAAAAAACAAAACCCATCAAGGATCATACTAACAAGGGAAACCACTAGGCAACATAACTGAAATGTGGTCATGTAAAGTCATCTATAATAGGTCAGTTAAGTGTTAATTACAAGGCAGGCCCTATAATGTAGCTTATTGAGCAGTGACAGAACGTCTGTAACATAATGACAAGGAGAAAGTTGCTGTTCACCAATACAGAATGAAATGGTTCAGGCCACAGAAGCAGGGCATGTGCTTGTACTCACGCAACCCACCCATGCTATTTTACAGTAATCATCAAACCCACTAAATAGCTCCTAATCATAATCACAAGAACAACAAGCTTCCACAGTATTCAAATGGAGCTGCACCTTCTGCTTTGCAGCTCTTAGAACAATCCCAACCCCAGAGCAATGATAGTAATGATGATGATAATAAGAGATGGGCATGAATTTAAAAATGAATTGCAACCACTAATTTGTCAAATCATATGCATACGGATTGATAATCCACAGTGAATACAAATCAATGAATTGTTAGTGATTTTAGATTCATTGATTCATTGGACTATAAAATGGCACTGTGAGGTAGAAAGTGGTGGTGAGCCGTCTGAGATATCACACATGAAGGAGAAGAAAGAGAAAGAAAATAAAGAAGGAGAGTTGGTGATGGAAATGGAGAAAGTTACTGTGTAGGATGAAATGAATGAAAAGGAATGTGTTAAAGAAGCCTTATGGGTTGCAGAGGAGGTGCGAGATGTGTGGGTAGAGCACGAGGAGGAGGATGACGGTTGGGTGGAGAGCGAGACGGGCAATGTGAAGGGAGTTAGTTAGTTGGAAAAGATTGTTAGCAGACACAGGAACTCGGACACAGGAGGAGGAAAAGAGGTGGAAGAAGAAAGAACCAGACGAATTTAGATTGTCTGTTCAGGTGAAACTTCTAAGGTGGCCAGAGACAAGTGAGCGGTTCAATACAGGATTGAAGGGGAGAATGGACAACCCTGTTGCTCAGTGGGCCAGACACCCGTGCTGCGGCACACAGTGTCTGGGTCGAGGGTCGGCCGGTCACCCATTCTATTAAATGTGCCCACACAAGACGCAAGTCCGTTTAGGTTAGAACTAGAGGGACCTTTATTTGAGACTGTTAATATTTCAAGAATGTTAAGACAAACCCAAGTGCCTGAAGAAAATATATGTTTAAGCTGTTATGATGTTTGTGTTAATAAAAATCCTTTTGAAGTTCATCATCAAAATGACTCAGATATAATTTATGGATCGGAACCGACCCTAGAAAGAATTGAATCCTTACAGGCACCGAGAAACACCAAGATTGCAGGGAAACCTCCTGACTGTCCTCTACAATCCCTCCAAGTTTGGTGAAGAGTGGATTTCTGATGTCTGAGTTATGCACCTCCAAAGAGGCTTCCCCCAGGAAAGTCCCACCCCACCCCACCCCATGTACGCAGAGCCACCAAGCTTGCAGTGAAGTTTTCTATGACTCTACAGTCCCTCCAAGACTAATGAAGACTGTGCTTCCCCAAAACAGGCACTTTTTTCAGGGGGGGGGGAGGCAATGTTTAGGTGTTATAACTTGGATGTCTGAAACAAAATCCTCGCCAATTGTGAAGGAATTGTAGAGGAGAGTTGGGAGAAGCTTCTCTGCATTTTGGTATCTCTAGGTGCCTTGGGGATATTTTACAGGGTTTTAATATTAAAAAAAATTGAATCAGCAAACATATTCATTGATTCGTAAGACAAAACTTAATAAATTATTTGTGATTTGTCAGCCTTGATGAATCTCACAAATTGAAATGACTCAGTTGCAGGGCCCTATGTATCATGGAGTCCAGCCCCTGTCAAGGAGAAATAGTGAGGAATCAAACTCCCAACCTCTGGCTCTGCAGACTGATACCTGAGACTGTGGCATTCACAGACTCTTCAGGTCAAGTTGCAACTAGAACAAGAGGATACAGAGGGAATATATGTACATACCTCCTTAATTCAGTCAACAGTGTGCAACAGACATTATTGGAAACAGAAAATTGAACAGCCATGCATTCATAGCTGAGCGGATGTTTTCTTTTTCCCCAGATGACAACTATTTTGGAGGGAGTACAGAAATTAGCTTTCCTGTCCACCAGCAAGAATTTCTTCAATTCTGAACATGTTATGTCCAAGAGTGAAAGAGCATACACTATTGGGGTTTATGAGCTCTCTCTCAACCCTTTACGTTTCTTCTCTCTACTGGGTGCCATTGTTAGTCTACAGGGGAATGAGAGAAGAAAAATACCTTTTCATCCTTCTGCCGCCGCCTCCTCCTCCTCCTCCTCCTCCTCCTCTTATTCCACCTGTTCTCTTATTCTCTGTCAAGTTCTCATACATGAAGTGAAAGAACATCTGCTAGGATATCTAAGAAAAAAATGATGTCGGTGGGAAACAAGAGTACTACTAATGATAATTGTGAGTCTCTAAATGTGCCCTACAACTATCCATTTCAGTTTAATTGGCAGGAAAGTTTCCCACCAAAACCTTTTATATGTTTTCATGTTCTCTTTTTTTCCCTTTCTCTAAAAACACAAGAATGAGTCTTCCAAGACAGCAAGGTATTCTGTGCCATGTTCCAGATCAGAATACGAGGCAAGGTTGGGAAGCACTATATGAAGAAACACTTACACCTGAGAAATTAAATTAACATTTCAAGTGCAACTAGAAAGATCCAGATTAGACATGGGCACGACTCGGCGAAATTGTCGTTTCCATTTTCGGTTGTCGTTTCTGTTACGTAAAGGAAACGGTAACGATAATTAAGTCATCAGAACTAGAACTCGAACCGACAAAAGAAAAATTTGGTCGGGTTTATCGTTGTCGTTCATGGCATTGCGGCGATCGCACAATGTCATTGCCAAGCAGCACAGAAAAAAAGTTTTAAAAAGTAAAAAAAAAAAAAAACCCGACTCCCAGCCAAAAACGCAGGTGAAAATATGCCTGCCTGAGGACACCTACCTGAGGGGGGGTTTCTGGGGGGGGGGTCCCCGGCCTTCCCCCCCTCTCCTGTCCTGGGCTACTTGCACCAAACGACAGACAGAAATGACAAATTTTTGAAAAGTTTCACGACAAACGGAAACGACCCGAAACGGACCTGTTCCGACAAACGACAACTCGAAACGTCACTTTTTCTGGTTGTGCCAATCTCTAATCCAGATATTAGTAAATTGTTCTGCACCTGTTCTTCCTTGCCTGAAGAATGTCTCCCATGCAACTGTCATCTCCATATCACCATTGTCATCATCACTACCACCACATAAATAATTTGAGAAAAATTTTCAATATGACATATATAACACAGATGGACTAACATGTTTGGATTCTCTCTGACAATCAAAAAAGTTTTCAAGCTCTTGACAGGAAATTACCTGCATTTTTCCAGTTTACGTTTCTGAGTTTAATGACTGCTATAAGTTCACATAAATATCAATTATGGATTTTTTTTCTTTTCTTTTTCTCTCCCCATGCCAATAAGCTTCACACACACACACACACACACACACACACACACACACACACACACACACAAACCAACAACACAAAAACACATTTTAAACTGGAATCCACTAAAGCTTTTACAATATTTCAATGAACTTCTGATGGCTGAATGCCAAACTGGATCAGATCACTATACCTAACGAAAATATATACTGTATATATCTGTAGTCTTAGATTTACCTTTTCAGATTTAGTCTCATGGATTTAAATGAAAATAATTTAATGGGTGAAAAGTTGTAAGATTCTTCAGCTTCTATAGGGGCTTCCAATTAAAACTCTTATTAAAGGGTTAAAAGAAGGTAGTCACTAGCGGGATAGCTCATGGATCTGGAGCATGCACAGGTCCAGAGTTCAATTCCTTGCTGTGCCTTGTAGGAGAAGAGCCATTGAAATTATACCTAAGGAATCCTAGAAAGGAATTGCTGTAAATTGGAGTTGACTTACTAGAAGGCAATTATGATGATTAAAAGAAAGCTGCCTTATGCCAATGATCTCATCATCATCTTTTTCCTTACTTTGCCCTACAGAAATAGGAGAGATCTATCTGCCAGAGTCAATTATATTTGATAACCAACCCATTTAAGAGGTTTGATTGCTGACCAACTTAATCAATAATTTTAAACAGGTCGCTCATTAAATGCCAAAAAGTAATAGCTGCGTTTTTGTTTCTTTCTGTCTCTGTGCTTGTGGGCTGCAGACAGAAATATGCAAAGTGGCTTCAGAAGCCCTGCAACAGGACTTTGGCATTCAAAATAGGAGTAGACTGATTAGCTGCCCGAGAGTAAGGCAGTTTACAAATATTAAGATAGGCAACTGACATAATTAGAATTCTAAGAACAGAAGGACATTAGCATCCCAGATATCCAAGAAAATAAAAATCATCAGGAACCATGTGGATTACCTCTATTAAATGGTCACATTTAAGCGAAGAACAAGATAAATCCTACCTCATCAAATTCACACATCAAATTACCATACATGGGATGGAAGAAAGTTTGAGATGATATACTGATTAGAGTGCATCGGTGCATCCAGTCACAAATGCCTTATCTGAATGAACATGAACACCAAACATCAACAATTATACACCCCAAAGATTATATATTCCAGGAGGAAACCCAGTCAACACTGAAACACAGACTATTTAAATCATAGTAGCCAGGCTCATGAAGGTTTTCAAATTTTTGGCACCATTTTTTTATATCCTGAATGTGGCATCTAATAAGAGATAGAATGGAGATGGACAGAGGGTCTGACTCCACCATAGAATCACTGTGGGTTAAACTACCAGGTCCCAGGAGTGATGTGATACTTGGAGTATTCTATCGTCCACCAGATCAAAAAATTGAGGGGGACCTTGAAATGAGGAGAGAAATCATGGAGGTGGCTAAGAGGGATAGGATAGTAATCATGGCGGAACTTCAATTATCCCCACATTGACTGGGCCAATGCGAGCTCCGGGCAAGAAAGAGAAACTGGGTTTCTCGACTTGCTGAATGACTGTGCCTTAGACCAATTTGTCATGGAGCCCACCCGAGAACAGGCAACTCTGGATCTAATACTGTGTGATACTCATGACCTGGTCAGGGATGTGAATGTCACTGAGCCTCTGGGGAACAGTGACCATGCTGCAATTTCCTTTGCCATGCATGTCGGAGGAAGAGTGTCAACCAAATCAGACATAAAAACCCTTGATTTTCGAAGGGCAAACTTCCCTCAGATGAGGAAAGTAGTTAGAGAGAAATTGAAGGGGAAAGTTAGAAGAATCCAATCTCTTCAGAGTGCATGGAGCCTGTTTAAAACAACAATAATAGAGGCCCAGCACAAGTGCATACCACAAAGAAAGAAGAGCTCATTTAAGTCCAAGAGGACACCGGCATGGTTAACGAGTGGAGTTAGAGAGGCTCTAAAGTGCAAGGAGAGGTCTTTCTGTAAATGGAAATCCTCCCCAAATGAGGAAAATAAAAAAGAACACAAACCCTGGCAAAAGAAATGTAAGAAGATGATAAGGGAGGCAAAGAAAGATTTTGAGGAACGCACGGCTAGCAATATAAAGGGTAATAATAAAAGCTTTTTTAAATATGTTAGAAGTAGAAAACCTGCCAGAGAACCAGTTGGCCCTCTGGATGGTGAGGGAGGAAAAGGGGAGGTTAAGGAGGACTTGGACATTGCAGAGAAATTGAATGAATTCTTTGCGTCTGTCTTCATGACAGAGGACCTTGAGCGGATTCCGCTGCCTGAGCCGCCCATCTTGACTAATGAATTAAATCAAATACAGGTTAAAAGAGAGGAGGTTTTAGGACTAATTGATAAATTGAGGATTAACAAGTCACCGGGCCCAGATGGCATCCACCCAAGGGTTATTAGGGAACTGAGAAATGAAATTGCAGATCTCTTAATGGTTATATGCAACTTGTCTCTTAAAACGGCCACAGTGCCGGAGGACTGGAGGATGGCAGATGTCACACCAATTTTTTAAAAAGGAAGGAGGGGGGGACCCAGGAAACGACAGGCCAGTTAGACTTACATTTGTCCCAGGGAAGATGGTGGAATGCCTCATCCAAGAGAAAATCTTAAAACACATAAAAGAACAAACCTTGCTCAGAGAAAATCAGCATGGCTTCTGTAAGGGTAAATCTTGTCTGACAAACCTTTTAGAATTCTTTGAAAAGGTCAACAGGCACGTGGATTTGGGTGAACCGGTGGATATAGTCTATCTGGATTTTCAAAAGGCTTTTGACACAGTCCCTCACCAAAGGCTGCTGAGAAAATTGCACAGTCAGGGGATAAGAGGACAGGACCTCTTATGGATTGAGAACTGGTTGAGATCCCGGAAACAAAGAGTAGGTGTCAACGGGAAATTTTCACAATGGAGAGAGGTGAAAAGCGGTGTGCCCCAGGGATCTGTCCAGGGACCGGTGCTTTTCAATCTGTTCATAAATGACCTGGAGACAGGGATAAACAGTGAGGTGGCCAAGTTTGCAGATGACATAAAACTTTTCCGTGTGGTGAAAGCCAGAGAAGATTGTGAAGAGCTCCAGAAGGATCTCTCCAAACTGGGGGAATGGGCTGAGAAATGGCAAATGTGTTTTAATGTAACCAAATGTAAAGTAATGCATATTGGGGCAAAAAATCCAAACTTCATCTATCAACTCATGGGCTCTGAGTTATCCGTGACGGATCAGGAAAGAGATCTTGGTGTGTTGGTGGACAGCTGCATGAAGGTGTCTACCCAATGTGTGGCAGCGGTGAAGAAGGCCAATTCCATGCTAGGGATTATCAAAAAGGGGATTGAAAATAAAACAGCCAACATTATAATGCCATTATACAAAACAATAGTAAGGCCCCTCCTGGAGTATTGTGTACAATTCTGGTCACCGCATCTCAAGAAAGACATAGTGGAACTGGAAAAGGTACAGAAGAGAGCGACTAAAATGATTACTGGGCTGGGGCACCTCCCTTATGAGGAAAGGCTAAAACATTTGGGCCTCTTTAGTCTGGAAAAAAGGCGCCTGAGGGGGATATGATTGAGACATACAAAATAATGCAGGGTATGAGTCAAGTGGATAGAGGGAAGCTCTTCTCCCTCTCCCAAAATACCAGAACTAGGGGACATCCACTCAAATTGAGATAGAGATGGGCACGACTTAGCGGTATTTTCGTTTCCATTTTCGTTTTTCGTTTCATTACGTAACGGAAACGAAAAACGAAAACGAAAAACGAAAAACGGCTCAGAACTGGAACGAAAACGGAAACGAAATGACTAATTTTGAGCCAATTTTCGTTTTTCGTTACTGGGAAAGCACTTAATGGAGCTAAATGGGAAGAAACGAAAATTTTTTCGTTTTCGTTTTCGTTTTTTCATTTTCGTTACATAACGAAACGAAAATGAAAAATTTTGAAATTAGCTCACGAAAACGGACCCCTAGACAACGGACCCCTAGACAAAAACGAAAACGAAAACGAACAATTTTTCTGAGTCGTGCCCATCTCTAAATTGAGGGCTGGGAGAGTAAGAACTGACAAAAGAAAATATTTTTTCACCCAGCGCGTTGTAAGTCTATGGAACTCCCTGCCACAGGATGTGGTGATGGCATCTGGCCTGGATGCCTTCAAAAGGGATTGGACAGATTCCTGGAGGAAAAGTCCATCAGAGGTTACAAACCATGATGGAGAAACCAGGGTACTTCAAGGGTCAGATGCAGGGGAGTGGTATCAGGAGACGGATATCTAGTCTCATGTGCTCCCAAACGCATCTGGTGGGGCCGGTGTGAGATACAGGAAGCTGGACTAGATGAGCCTTTGGCCTGATCCAGCATGGCTCTTCTTATGTTCTTATGTTCACAAATTGGCAACTACTTTGTGGTGCATCACATTGTATAGCCATGAAAATGGAAGACAATGCTCTTGATCTGCAATGCAGTAGCAGTATGTCATCCCCCCCACTACCTTACCACACACCTGGTCTTTTATTGTACAGTCATCTACAAAAGCACTAGACTTGTAACTCTGACCACCAGTCTGGAATGCTGTCCTCTTATAATATGCAAAAGTGCCAGCGCTGCCTGTTTGCAACAGACACCATGCAGAGGAAAAGATGATCAATAGCATCTGCTTACATTTTAATGAGGCAAGACTAGCAGAAGGTTAATTGTTCCACATGTTCTCCTTGCCAATAACAGCCTTAATGAAACACAGTTTCAGACTGCTTTGTTTTTAATCTTATTTCCAGTTTTTGGGACACCAGGGCAGAATGATGTGTTTCTAGCATACTACTAGATTCAGTGGAAACAAAAATCTATTGTGAAAAAGAAAGAAAAAAAATCATACCGTCCTACAGTGAGATGCAATGTGATGTCTGTTATCAGTTCAGAGCCTCCATTATAAATATTTTTAGATGAAGGTTGCAGTATCTTGGCTTTTTATTTGATTTCCAGACACTATTAAGCACAATGTGCCCGGCTACAGCAAGATTAGTAAAGCACCAATGCTGTCCAACACTATTTCGGAGGCAGTTTTTCAATTACACTGCTTAGCAGGGGTTTTCCGTCGGTGGAAGCTCACTCTGGAAGTGACACTGGCCATTTGTACGAATGGCACCATTCCCAAGAAGATAAGACACAGGGGGCCAAAGACAGGCAATGATTTCTTCTTCCCTGCCCTCATCAAGCCGGAGTGTAGTAACATTACATGTTATTCAGCTGAAGGACACTTGGTGGGAATCAGTGGTGGCACCCCAACCTCCCTATCATGCTCTATGATTTGAAGTGGGAGGGAATTCTTTATACGGAACTATTGTTGTGGTGATCTGGGAACTGAGTCATGGCAACTGGACTTCTTTTCTTGTGAGATTAAAACATTTCAATCTCACAAGAAAA
>JAHTLZ010000010.1:58580846-58607399 GCA_023846285.1 Phrynocephalus versicolor | reverse complement strand
TCTTTCTTTCTTTCTTTCTTTCTTTCTTTCTTTCTTTCTTTCTTTCTTTCTTTCTGCTCCCTTCAGCAAGAAGGAATCCTTGAAGATGTAGTGATAACATTCCCCAAGGCAGCTGGAACTCAGGCGATATGGCTGCCGCACATGACAAGATAATGTGATAAAATATTAGAAAGGGTAGCTTTAGATAGAAGCGATGCGGGACTAGGAGGGCTGCGCTGGGGGAAATCAGGGTCTCTCTAAGTCACTGCACGTCCATTGCTAACAAAATTCTAGCCAAGTCTCTCGCTTAGGAGGGACTTTAGGCTGCAGCTCTCTGCCCACTTACCTGCCAGCAAGCGCTATTGACCTCAGTAAGTCTTGTGAAAAGACATGTATGAAATTGCATTATCCATTTTGTTTTATTAAATAATAGACAAACATATACACTGCTGGATAGTATGATAGCACTTTTCTTTCATTTAGGATCTAATAACCCAATATTGCACTTAATCCTCTTTGTTTAAACACACTTCATTTGGAAGATTTCTTTAAATTACAGTCCACCCCCCCCCACGCACACACACACCAGGGGTAATGAAAAGTCTGGCAATTTATTAGTCATAGTATCTCCTAGTAAATTCAACAACTAAGATGCTAGCATGCATACCCATTTGCTCTGAAGAGCAGGATTTACAAATTGTGTATGACATTGCTCCAACAAATGCAACTTCCGAATGCTAACATTAGATTTGATCTGGGCTCCCACTTTTTTTCTCCAGTGCTTTGAGAAGCACCAGGTCCACCTCATTAGATTCACTGGTGTCATTATATTAATCCCCCCAAAATCCGGTGCTGAATAGACACATTCCACTGTGGGGAATTAAAAGAGCAGCCAACCTGAGCCTGTCACCGCAGACTCAGTGTTCCTTTCAGGAGTGTTGTAAAAATGTCTGCTGCCACCATAGATTAACAGATGGCTGTTTACCATTTAAAGGACTTCTAGGGCCAGTCTGGGATTGTTTGTCTGCAGAACTAACAGCTGCAGGTTATTTTGACCCATAAGTTCCACTACTTGCCTTTCTTGCAAGTTCTCCTCACTATTCCCAAGCCAAATGAACTTTAACTAAAGGCAACAGAATGGGGTCAGCAGACATTGGGCTATTTTCTTAGCTGCCGTTTCCTATAAGGCAAATAAAACTGGTAGGTGGAAGATTTCGGAAATCCAGGAACAGCAACAGCACATTAGTTCCATTATGTGTTCCCCTGAAAAATAAGCAAAGTGACACTTTCTCACCAATTGAATTGGATAGTCAAGTACTGTAATGGTAGAGGGAGTTTCAAATCATACTAAAAACCGTCAGTCTCTCTCCCCCCCACACCTCTCTCTCTCTCTCTCTCTCTCTCTCTCTCTCTGTGTGTGTGTGTGTGTGTGTGTGTGTGTGTGTGTGTGTGTGTACAGACAGCCTGGTTTATATAGAAACCAGCTAGTTTTTTTTTAAAAAAAAGATAGCCACCTAGCTGTTTTCATTTATTTATTTATTTATTTATTTATTTATTTATTTATTTATAAGTGGCAGGTATCCTGAAGGAGCTGGCCAGGCTGCCTCTCAAGATGGTAGCAGAGGCAGAGGCAGGTGAAAGCAGGGAGGCAGTGGGGGCCGTGGTAACAGAGCAGGGGGCAGTCTGTGGGGCAGGGAAAACAAAGCAGGGAATTTATTAAATTGCAAGCATACAATAGAAGTAACAAATTAAGTGAGGTTTTGGGCCCTTGTGGCTGCATGGTACATACAGCAGCATCACATTAGAGAGCATACTCAGGGTTAATCGGGTTATAAGCATCCTAAAGAGCAGAGACATCACTTTGTCAACTAAGGTCAGGATAGTCAAAACTATGGTTTTTCCAGTAGTGATGTATGGAAGTGAGAGCTGGACTATAAAGAAGGCTGATCGCAGCAGAATTGACGCTTTTGAGCTGTGGTGCTGGAGGAGAGTCTTGAGAGTCCCCTGGACTGCAAGGAGATCAAACCTATCCATCCTGAAAGAAATCAACCCCGAATGTTCACTGGAAGGACAGATTTTGAAGCTGAGGCTCCAGTACTTTGGCCACCTCATGAGGAGATAGGAGTCCTTGGAAAAGTCCCTGATGTTGGGAAAGCTTGAAGGCAAAAGGAAAAGAGGATGACAGAGAATGAGATGGTGGGATGGTGTCATTGATGCAACCAATATGGATTTGACAAAACTCCGGGAGGCAGTGGAAGATAGGAAGGCGTGGCGAGCTCTGGTCCATGAGGTCACGAAGAGTCGGACACGACTGAACGACTGAACAACAACAAATGTATGAAGATAATCAAATGTTTACATCTCTACCACTGAAATCTTTATGATTTTAAACTGCAAAACAACAAAAACCTCACTGTTCCAAACTGAGACTAGGGCCTCAGTAAGACTGTCAGGTGAGTTCCTTGTGCCCTACTCCATAATAAGACAAACAAGCATTTGCACAAACAAGCTCTTTATTAGACCAATGGAGCTTCTTAAAGAGCCCACAATGCCAAATAACAACACTTACATACTTTAAAACAAAAAGTGGGGAGATCCATGTGTCTATTACAAAATATAAATGCAAGACTAGGCTATAGGTGATAACTTTGTAGGCCAATAATAATTTTAAAAAATATTGAAAGCGTTCATGGGCAATACCTACTTCTTCAAAGCATGTACCAAAAGTCCATACATGGCAAAAGATGTGGTTTGTTAGGAGATTATTCTTAGAAGTTAAGTTCTTGGCAATATATTGTTTGCCAGGCACGTCTGTCTTAGATGAGACAGGAAGCAGCAGGGCTGTTGTAAAGCTGCCTCTGAAGTCAAGGACTAGGTTTCACAAGATGCCATGGATGTGACTTTGCTCCCAAAGTCTTTTGGGGAGAGAAACCCTGCACATGGACACATGTGTACCTGTGTGGTTTAGGGAAAAAGCCTTCTTTTTCATCCTTGTACTCCTTCTGGAAATAACTTTCTCAGGCCCTCTGGACTATTGCAGCAGCGGCCTGAGTCTCAGAACCCTCTCAGTCATGCAACTATTCTCTCAGCACAACTAAAAATACCCCAAGTAGCAAGATACTGTTCCCTCTTCATTCTTGTAGCTGCTCGATTCTGTATTTTCCCCAGCCTAATGATCCTTTTTTGCAGTGGAGACACACAAACATCACAGAGAATTCCGCATTTCATAGACAGAAACAAAACACATTACAATACAGGATCATATTTCTTCCATTCAAATGAGGGTGGCAGTGACCGAAACCTTTATTAGCTCACTAAAAATTACAAAGAGAAGCTACCTTTTGATCCATACAGATGTTCCTCAGGCTGGACACTCTAGAGATGTACATAATCCAGAAAAAACACAATTCCTCCAAAATAATGTTGGCCATACATCTAGGCATCTCTGCTTAAAGGAAGATTCAAAATGGAAACTGTTGTCCAATGGAAACTGTAGTCTCAGTTCTGAGATGTATGTTCAGAACAGTAGAACAGTCTATTTTGAAATTTGCCTTAAGCAGAGAGGCCTGGTCCACACGGATTTCTTTTTAGCTGTTGTGTCTTTTCTGCACCATGCATAGTTCTGTGGTGTTCAGCCTGAGGAAGATATATATATATGGACCAAAAAAGAGCTTCTCTTGGTAATTTGTTAGCAATGTGCTGCTTACATTCCTATGCTCCATAGCAAATAAAGCACTGTTCAAGCAGTTTACAATGTAATTATGCTAGCTACATATTGACACCACCATCAATCCAGGTATGCAGTTTGCCATTTCTGAAGGGTGGAAGGCTGAGTGAACCTCAAGCCATCCACCTGTGATTGAACCCAGATCATGTGTTGAGTTTTAGCTGCAGTACTGCAGTTTAACCAGTGTGCCATGAAACTCAATAAAGGTGTCACCTTCTTTCAACTGTGAACTGTGTACAAGCACCACGAAGCTTTTTTTCTTTTTTCTTTTTCTCCCCACCCCTCTTCTAATAATCCCTGATCCACATTATGCATTGCTCACTGTCACCACATATATTAGAATTAACATTATTACAGAGATAAACTACAAAATCATCCAAATCTCTGTCTGCCCCGTTAGTCACTACCTGTTCAAACTTCCTCAGTTTATGCATATGATATTATGCTCATTATTTTGGTCCAATAAGCATACCTTACACTAATGTACACTGATACTCACTTGCCTTTTGTCCATTCACCCCATATGGAAAGGTCTGTCTGGCAGGCTTCATAGTTTTGCTTTTACTACCATAGAATCTTACAGTAACCCCCCGCCGATTGTGGTGGTTAGGGACCAACCCCACCCGCGATGCATGAAAATCTGTGATATGCGGAAGTGGGTGGGTTGGGGCCTGGGGGCGGGGGATGATCGTGCACCTGTCTGAGAAGTCTTCGGGTGGTGCGCGCAGACAGTGTTGCGGGATCTTACCTCCCACCGCCGCCTGCCCACGCCGCCCAAGGCTTCTCAGAGGAGCAAAGGGGGGCACAGAGTTATCAGATCGCCCCCACCACCGCCCTCCCCCGCGGCTCGGGGCTTCTCGGAGGAGTGCAGAGGGGCAGCGCAGAGTGACCTGAGAGTTGTAGTTTAAACCATCTAGAGTGCAAAAGTTTTGGCATCCCTGTTCCAAAGAGTTAACATTTACACCCCAACAATGTGTTACACCAATTTAATGACAGCGTGCTTGCTGCCTATTGTGATAGCCCAATGGTTTTGGGTATTGGGCTGCAGAGCAAGAGGCTGAGAGTTTGATTCCCCACTGTGCTTCCTACAAGTACAGCCAACCCATGTCTCAGAATGCCCCTAAAAGAAGGGAATGGTAAATAACATCTTAGTATTTTCTATCTGGGAAACTCTGACGAAGCTCACTGTAAACCAGAATTGACTTGATAGCACATGATTATTATTCATTAAGTCCCAATTCAAGACACAAGGAAGAACTATATACTTTGAACTTGTGTCATTCAAAACTGATCACAGAATACACCAAAGCAACTAAGTGGAAGTAATAAAACCTATAGTCACAGTTTTATTTGTCATATGGAAACATCTTGGATGTCTTTTTGCCTTAATTCTTCAATTAATAATTCTGCCAATAATGAGCATCAGGTAAATTGAGCATTCTCTAAATATCAACGTTCCCCAGAACTTAAATTATACATCAGATTATAATTATGCTCCATGAAGAACTACATGTTCTGCTTGCTTAATAGTGAAGAGAAATAAATAGCTCAATAAAACTTATTAATCCCTTTTTATATTTAATATTGTACATGTTTAACCTAAGAACTCTGACCACACACGCAGTTCTTAAATCTGCTGTTTAAATGAGCAAACAATCACAAGAAGAATAGTGTGTGTAATTTTATCAAATATATTTTAGAATACATACAACTGAATTGTTTAACTTCATCAGGAAGCTGACACCACTCCTAAGAATACCGCACATGGCATACCATTTACCTAACAGTATAACTTGACGCTGTATTAGAGAAATCTGCCGCTTAATTCTGTAAGCCTCCACAGACACAAAATGGTGATGGAAGCCACGGCTGAGGCACAAAATGGTAATGAACACAAACCTATTTTCTGTTGTTCAGGCCTGCTTGTCTGAACACATGGAAGCAGCTGCCTAGTCCAATGCTATCCGCTTGTGAGATTATATGTGGGGATTGAAGACAGGGGGCATATGGTTTAAATGATTAAAACTTAGATTGGGTGAACCAGAAAGTAGACACCTCTTTCTCTTATCCAATCGGAGTTTGGAAAAGGAACTTTTGCAGCAAGCGGAGCTATGGAATAAAAGCTCTTGGGTGCCGGTGTGGGTGTGTGTGTGCCTCTCTGGTAGACACCTGTTATTGCAATAATGTTAATAAATATTGCTGTTTCACTGAGTAACTCCTCCGATCAATTTTATTTAATGGCTGACTACAAAAACCATCTTTAATACACTCAGCCTGGCAGGATGTCAAGGCATTATCTTTTCCAGTTTGGCTTCTGATGCCTTGAGATGCCAGGAACTGAAATACACCAGTTTTCTAAAAGATAAGACTGGCCTGGCATCAGTAGAGTTGCTAAAAAAACAAACCCTGCAGGCTCTTCGTACTCACCATATTTGCAAGTGTTTGCAGACTTACTGTTTAATTATTTGTCTGGTATCCTTTCCTTGTACTGGTGTTAAACTCATCAGGTGCCCTGATTCTCTCTCCCTCTCTTTTGCAGATGGGGACAATATCTGTCAGCCTTCAGGGTACTCTTCTGTTCTCGAAAAAGTCTCAAACTTTATAGTAAGACGGTCTGGGATTCCAATTCCAATTTGTCTAAACTGCGAAGTTACTGTGTTCAAACAGCTATTACACACACTTTAAAAGACTCTGAATTGTCCATACAATCATGTGGCAAGCATCTTGTATAAGGCAACTTCCTATGTCTAAGAGTTCATTTGAAAAGCAGAAATATTTCTCAGCCGTTTATACAAGAAATACTCCACTGTCGCATTAAAGTGGCCGGTGTGAAAACCTTGAACACCTGAGCCTCAAAGATTTCTTATTTGTTTTTGTTTTTCAAAGAATCTCACATGGATACTTGTTGCTTTTGAAATAAAATCTTAACACTTTTGTTCCACTGAATTCTGTTTCTATAAAAATGATCTGCATCATCTCGTTTTATCAATGAGATTGTTTACACAAGAGATGGGCACGAAATAAACAATTTTTCATTTTCGTTTTCATTTTTTCATTTCGTTACGCAATGAAACGACAAATAATTTTGTCTCTAAAATGAAACGAAACGAACAGAAACACCGGAAATTTTGTCATGTGTTTTGTTTTCGTTACGGCAATACAGTGAACTGCTTTAAATGCTAAAAAAATCACAAAAATTGAAATAAATGGTAATGAAATGGTAACGAAACAAACGAAAACGAAAACAAATTTTTGCAAAAAATCACGAAAAACAGAAATGAACCGAAACGGACCCCCTAAATGACAAACGACACACCTTTTTTTGATTCGGGCCCATCTGTAGTTTACACCACCACCACCAAATGAAGGTACAACAGATATCCCTCCAGTTCTCTAACCAGTGCACCATGTTCATTCAACAGTCCAATTATCTTGTGTGCAATTAGGAACAGTTCCATTTTCATCCCACAAACCCCTAACATCAATAAGCAACTATTGTCATTTGACTGTTTTGCATTAAAATGTTGCAGAATTAGACAAGGCTAATTTCTCTTTATCTTTGAATGACTAACTTTTTAGAATACCTGTACTGTATTTCTACCTGTTTCCTTGGAGAGAAAAATCTCATTTGATCATTTTTAGCCCAAAGTTAGTACAGTACACTGAACTGTTCTTTTCTCACAATATCAAACCTCACTGTGTTCCATAGTAGGATTGATAAATTATGCTTTCAGCTTGGCAGAGCTGAAATGTACTATGACAGAGAGGAAGAGCCTGAAAGCATGCCAGCAGTAGAAGTGGAAAGAATAATGGAACCAGGATTCTGGGAAGGGGTGGAGGGAGAAAATCCATTCCAGGGTTCTAGAGCAGTGGTGATGAACCTTTGGCACTCCAGATGTTTTGGACCACAACTCCCAGAATTCTGAGCCTAGATTGTCAATGACAAAGGACTATGGGATTTGTGGTAAAAACACCTGGAGCGCTGAAGGTTCACCACCACTGTTCTAGAGCCATACACAAGTAAGAGCATTTCCAAATTAACCTTTGCCATTCCACTAATCAACCCTTCAGTAGAAAGGATCACAATACCCATTGAACCTTACAATTCTTGTTTCATTCTAAAAGCTATGCATTTATCCCAACTCTTGACTTACATGGCAGGACATTTTATTTTTTAGCTTGAGCTGTATCACAAATCCTTATTTCACCCCCACCCCTAAAAAGTGATTTCCATGTCCATGTGACATTGATGTCAATTAATATCAGTCAGAAATCCAGGTAACTGAATTAAATGAACTGGGCTTCAAAAGGTAACACAATATCTTTATACATGCCTGGTGAGATTGAGCAAGACATTAAAATAATAACATAGAAAACAGCTAAAAATATATTAGCAGTGTCTGTGTTGCACCACCTGTGCGGGAAGACTAACAATGAATGGCAACAAGTTATAAGCCATAAAATTGCATGCTGTCATCTGCTTGAGGCGATAATATTTCCAAGATAAACTTTTTGTAAGCCTGAATGGTGTTTGAATTTGAAAGAGTTTGCAAGACTAGTCAATAAAGAGGAAATAAAAGTAAGATAAATAGGCTAAAAATACAATATACTGGCTCACTAGATGGACCACTAAACTATAATAATGGTAGCAGTGAGACTCAAATGAAAAGATTGTTAGTATCCACGGAACAGAATTTCCATAAAGATGGTTTTAATTTTATTTGGATGGAGGAAAGAAAGGCAGCAGGATATGATTGCCTACTTTTGCACAGTCTGTTCTCATGAATGCTCTATGCTGCATAATTTCAAGGTAATTCCAGTTCTTTATGCGGTGTCTTTTAAGTGACAATTTAATTTAGGTTGAATGTGCAAGACTGGTTCCATATTTAACTATTTAGGGAGGTATTTAAGGAGGTATTTCCGGTAGCAGTATTATCTCCAACTTTTTAAAGGAGGGTCATTAAATTTAAAATAAAGGCAAAGTGTGATGCTTATATACTGCTCCATAGTGCTTAAAGCACTCTCTGGGTGGATTGCAATTTGATCATGCAGGCTACACACTGTCTTGTCCACCTCAACCTATGTACTCATTTTACCAACCTTGGAAGGATATAAGGCTAAGTGAACCTTGAGTCGGCTACCTGGAATTAAACCCTAGATTGTGAGCCCATTTATTTATTTATTTATTTATTTATTTATTTATTTATTTATTTATTTATTTATTTATTTATTTATTTATTTATTATTTTTACCCTGCCTTTCTCTTTGGAAAAGGACTCTTACTGCAGTAGAGCAGTTTAACCACTGTACCATGAGGCTCATTAATTAATTACCTTCTATTCTGTACCACCTTCTTGAAACTTCCCTACCACTATGATGGTTTTTCAGCCTTTTCATGTTAAATTAAACAGGATAAGGATATAAGAGTTAATCTGGACTACATAGTCTCCCATAGAGCATATAAAAGACCAATACAAGGCCACTGAATAATATGAGACTAACTCCACCCATAGCTACGCCGCCACAGTAGGGTTTGAGGAATACAGAACAAATGCCACTTCCATGATTATTTAGTGACTGATTTTTTTAAATGATGCAAATTGATTAAATTCATTTTTTAAAAAAATCCCAAGCAACCAAATATATATACAGAACGGGGATGTATATAAAAACTTGCTATCTACAGAGATGTTAAAAGAATATAATTAAATATTTTTCTGGTCTAGAAATCATGGGCCAAAGGTTCAGTGAAAAATCTTGCTTTTATCCATTGATCAGATCTCTGGATGTATAATTTTGATGTTTTTCATTCATTTTGTGTAAAATCTTTCAGGAATCAGCAAAGTTTTGAAAAGACTGGAGATAGGATGTCACTTATGAGCAAAGGGGGGATGACATAACTCTATTAACTGACTCTCTGTGTTTTACATTCAAATAACATTAAATTATCAGTGAATCCTTCTGGATATTCTTAACCACCAGTACTAAGGGAACAAAAAAATGGCATTTTTGCCACTGAATAAAAACGGACTACACAGCAGCAGACTGGTATTGCTGAAGAGAGACTGATCAGGTGCAAATTAGCTGAATTAGCAGAAATTCTTCAGAGACAAACCTATAAACAATACAGGGTAGTAATCTGACGCACATATTACCAGGAACTGAAGCAAAATTAGAAAAACCACAGCCAGCGCAGCAGTTAGAGCTACTTTTTGCACATCGAAGCTCTGAAGCAGATCTACTCTGATTAGAGCATGTTCCATTCAAACTAGAGAGACTATCAGCTCCCTGCTGGTCTTACTAACAGAATGCACTATCCCTGTCCCCAACCCCCTGGAAATATATAATCCCATTGTTGTTTCATCTTCTCATTCCAAAAAAGGAGGGCAAGTAGCAGAGTGGTAAAAAAAAACATGTACCTGAAACATCCCACATCTTGCTTTTCAGAAGAACATTATATGGGATTTGAAATGTTTGTGAAAATGTACTTTTACATCTATGCTCTTCCACATGCCGCAGTATAATTGACGGACTGAGATGCAGTGATCATGTGTACACTTTGAATGAATGAGGTTTGTGTTGGGTCCAATTTAAGGTTTGTGTTTGGGTGCAATTTAATTTCCATTTATTTCACTGCATCAGATTTACACGCAACTATACCTGAATATAGGCTCCCAATTCATCAATTCCCAAACACATCACAGAAAGACAAATCATCTGTCCCCGAGAAATAAATAGGATAATTATTTAATGCATATAAAAACAAACAAGAAAGAAAGAAAAACATGATGGGGTTCTTCTCTCTTGGTTTTCATGGATCCCTCATCAATACATTTTTTCCTAGACGGTTTAAACTGGAGAAGTTGTCTGAACCCAACTAACTATTCTAGCACAAGCATACTTTCTAGTCTTGACAGGGGAATAAATGCTGTTTGAAGTTCCGTTTAGCAATGAGTTCCCATCTGTGACTAATGCAATGGCTAGAGTTTTTAGTGACAAGCTTCACATGATGGGCGACAACAGCATCAACAGACACTACTATCCAGTCTAGCTGTCAGTCCTCCTATAATCAGCCGCTGCCTATACAATTCACAGGGGAGAAGAGAATCTCAAAGGCCAGTATGCTTGCTTTGGGATTTTTTTAAAGCACACATACAGTTCAGCTTCTCTTGATTGGGATTACTGACAGAGAAAGTTGTTGAACCAGAAATAGAAGTCAACTCATGACAACAAAGGTGGAGGCGAGACATGACCAAGTTTTATCAACAATTATCATTTCAACAGAGAAGCACAAAATCACATGTTGAGGCAAGTTTAATGGTGAGAGAAGCAAGTGTGCTTGAGCGACGGAAGTTATCTTTTGTTTTTGTCATTTGTGTTTTTAAAAAAGTTGTGAGAGACATTATTATTATAAAATGTCAGGCATGAGTTTGCAGTTTTTATTGACAGGATCTTTATATTACCCTCACAATTAAAAGCACATAATTAGTAAATTTCCTTCACAGAATGCATGGCGTAAAGGGATAGCCCTGACAGACAACCTCAGAAATATTTGCTAAACTAGTTGAACATAAAAGGCTGAAGAAACTCTTGGGAAATCTGACTCCTACCATGTCTCATTTCTGACATTTTGCTAATGAAGGTGGAGCAGCAAATAGCATCATCTTGTTCAGATCAAAATGCATATACTGAAAGATGGTGTGGTTACTCTGCATCTGAGCAGAAAATCCTACAATGCTTTCTTACTGAGAATAAAAATACATAACCAGTTTGCAGATCTCTCAGATGTCCTCTTTACTGGACTGAAAGGTAGGGTCATGCTCACTAAATCACTGTGATTTTGTGATTGAGACATAACACTAACCAGTACTTTAACATTTCATAGCTGATGTGACCCTAGCACCTCTTCCATAGACATATCTGAAAACTGGGAAAATAAAATTCAATTTATTCTCAAAGGCTTTCATGGTCAGGATCTGATAGCTGTTGTGAGATTTTTGTGCTGTTTGGCCGTGTTTTAGAAGTTTTCTTCCTGACATTTTGCCAGACTCTGTGGCTGACATCTTCATAGGGCAAGGAGCTCAGGGAACTAGGAGTTCTCTCTATGCTCTGGGGTATAGTGTGAGTGAGACTGTGAGGTTTTAAAGTTGTGGGAAAGGGGAAACGTGTCCTATGCAGAAAAATAAGTATTAGTCATTGTATTTTGATAGATTAAGAAGTTTCATTCCAATCAAGGGTGGCAGCGATCTTTCTGTGGTTGATGGGTGTTTTATTGTTTGTGTGAACTGATCACTGGTGTTTTTGGCTGGGTGGGAATCACTGAACTTTGAGCTTGCAAAATATCAGATACGGAGGTGGGATGATGTATACCCTTGCCCAGCTCCTGATTGGCCAGCACCCAGGAGAATGAACAATGATGAGTCAAAGGTTTCTTCCTGATTGGAGTTGCAACTTACCTTGCTTTAACCTTGCGAGGTAAAGCAAGGTAAGTCAATGGGTGATTTCATTCTGGAGGCTGGATCCTGGTTCCGAACAGCACCTATGCTGCCTTGATTTGAAACAAAAGGCCCATGCCTAATCTTAATGTAAGCAGCAAAACCATTGGGATGAGCCACACCAGCACTAAGAATGCCCTCTCACTAGAAACTCCATCACACAACACTACCAGACAGAACAGCTTCTCCAAACCTTCATTTAAACCAAGTTTAACCCAAGTTGGGTTAAAATGCTGGTTATGAATGATCTCATTTGAGTTTTAGTTCAACATACACAGAGAATGCCAAGGTGGGAAATGTACAATTAGGAAAACTGCAATTCTGTTGGAGAAGAACAACAAAGGCAATAGAATGAGCTTCCTTCACCTAATTTCCCAGCATTCTCCACACTAACCAGGGAATCTTAGTTTACAAGAGTCCATTGCTAACACAGATCATGCTGATGATATGCACACCCTGAAAGATTTCTTAACTGTATTAAGGTCTCCATTATTTGTTCAAAATGTATTTTCCTTTTTTGAAAGAAATTACAGTACATCCACAAACAGCAGTGATAGGCTAGTTGTTAAAAAAACATAAAATCTGCCTTTCTAATGCTTCAAATCCTTAAATTACCATACAACAAAGTAGAAAACATCACAACAGCACAATTTTGCTTAATATGGTAAACAACAACAAAATATTCTCACTAATGCAAGAACTTTCTTCAAGAAGAATACAAAATATCTCACCCTCTCATGGATGAGAATAATTTTGCCATTTGCAAAATAATTTTGCCATTTGTTTTTACCAGTGAGGATTTATAATACACGTCTAATATAAACCTGGAGAGCAAGTGTAAACCACTGCTTTTGTCTTCTAAGCAAGTCATTTTAGAATTATGTGTCCTTAACCAGCAGTAACACATCCCTTACTGATCCTGACACTTCTTGTAAGCAGCTGGCAAGAGATCAGATGTAATGGAAATTGAGTTCTGAACCAATGATAAAAATCAGTGATCGATACAAGAGTTGAAGCTGAAGGAAGACGAGTTTCTGCCATGCCTGAAAATATTATTATTCTGCTTTTTAAAAAAAATCCTCCCATTTATGATAGCTATGTTTAAATGTTTGAAAGGACGCCATATTGAAGAGGGAACAGGTTTGTTTTCCATGGCTTCAGAGACTAGGACTCAGGGCAATGTTTTCAAACTACAGGAAAATAGATTCCATTTGAACATTAGGAAGAACTTCATGACAGTTAGAGCTGTTCAGCAGTGGAATATGCTGCCACGGAGGGTGGTGGAGTCTCCTTCTTTGGAGGTTTTTAAGCAGATGCTGGATGGCCACCTGTCGGAAATATTGTGATGGGGGTTCCTGCATGGCATGGGGTTGGACTGGATGGCTCTTGAAGTATCTTCCTACTCTATGATTCTATGATTCTATGAATGTGGAATATTGTGCTTCTGTATCCATGATTCAAAACACCAGGAAATGGCCCAATGATGCTGCTCATTGGCGCCCATGTTGCCAGCAAGAAAAAGGATACCACACTTGATAAGCCCAAAGGCAGCCTGAATTTTGACAACACTAATGGAGTAATCAAGTTGGTCTACAGGATACCCTCTTGTGCTCACCCACCACCATTCACCATCAGATATCAAGCAAGGGGAAATTCCAACTGGCTCCATTTTTCATTAGTTAAGCACATATTTCCTAAACACGAGGCAGTGCTGTTTTTCAACAAGTGAAAGGCAAGGAGCATCAGAGGTATCTTTTTTATTTTCTCAAAAGCTCACATCTTTCCTGAGGACAAGGCTGATAAGCAAAGGAGTCTGCTGCAGAGAGGCGCTGTTGAAGTGAGGCACTATTAAACTTGCCTCAACATGGGCTTTTGTGCTTCATCGACAAAATGTCAGTGTTTGTTTTTCTCCACGGCACAGTGGATCCCTTGACAGAATGGCCGATGTTTCAGGGATCACCGATAAAGCAAAAGCATGATTTCATGCTGGCCGGAAAAGCCTTCTAAAAAGATAGCCACAAGTCATAATAGGGTATAAAGTTCCTGAAATCCAACAAGCAATTTTGAACTTTGTGGCTGTAAACAGAGGTATCTTTCTTGTTCTCAGACATTACGCTCACACCTTGCTGAAGGGCTGAAAATCATGAGATATGTCAAAACAAAACATTTCCAGAATGCCTGGAGGTGAGAATGTGATATTTAACAGGCGCAAGAGCAGCACCTGCTAAATAACAGGAGACCAGAATTCTTATCAGCTGTTAAGCTTAGGCTCAGGGCTTGAAACAATAATTTGCTTTATTCTGAGGGAAAGGTAGCAAGCACTGATATGCAGTTCTTCCGTTAACAGCTCCCTCCGCTTACCAGAGGGATTGTTGTGTTTTGTCTACTACTTCCATATTCAGATAGGATGGGATACAATGTGGATAGCAAGCCATTACCTTCCAGTTACTTTCCGCTACAACACTACAAATCCCAACTGTATTTTACATGACAACACGTGCTTAATTTGCACCTGTTTTTAAATCACATAAGGCTGTTTGAATCCAGGTTTTGGGAGCAAAACTGCATGTCACTCCCAATATACTTGAGTAGTCTCTAATACTGGATAATTAGCCACAGAAGAAGCTGATCTATCCTGTGTCATTTGTAGTAGAATGTGTCAAGAAGACTGTAATTAATTCTGCATAAAATATTATTTCTTTGGCTTAATAATTTGTCTCTTCTTTCGAGGATGAGGGTAAGGACACTTTGGTAACTGCTGGCATGCTGACTTGTGTCCCAATGGCCACAGAAGATTGTCCCATCTCTATTTCTCCCATAGAGGTTAGGGGAGCCCTATTAGAAAAAGAACAAGGAGAAGAGATAGAACAGGTGAGGAAAGAGGCAAAGTGAGATAGAGGACCCCTAGGGAGAGGTAAGGAAAGGGGGATAAAAATGGGGAGAAGCAGCAAAAGGAGGTGCCTGAGAAATGATCAGATGGGAAAGATTTGGAGGCATGCTAAAGAAGAAAAGGAGACTGAGGCTTATGAGGCTGAAGTGAGAGATGTGTGGAATGTGAGCACCCTTGGACTAAAGAGCTAGTCGTATTAGGAGTCCCCAAGGCTGAGGTTAGAAAAAATGGTCTCCTTTTAGGGAGATGAGAAAGAGAGACAATATAAGAGGAAGGACCTGGGAGAGCAGGGAGTGAGGAGATGTTCAAAACCATTTGGCTTGGCCCAATCATCAGGAGAAGACCTGTCAGACCCCCTGCCTCTATAAAAAAAAAAAAGGAGAGGGAAGGAGGGATAACAGTCAAGCATGAATATAAACCAACCTTGTTGTGACAACCCTTGCATATGAATGGGGGGCAACCCCTACCTTTTTCCTTAAAATTACCCAAAGCAGCTTTTAAGGACTGCTTATATGGACTGCTGCTCACAAAGCTATTGCTTCTAACTATTAATTTCATACAAGCCACTAGAGATGGGCATGAACCGAAAAAATGGTGATTCGTTTTGTTTTGTTTTGTTTTAGGGTTCAGTTCATTTCATTTCGTTTTCAATGATTTTTTAAAAAAAAAATCATTTTGTTGATTCATTGATTCGTTATTCACTTTGTGGTGTGTGTGTGTGTGTGTGTGTGTGTGTGTGTGTGTGTGTGTGTGTGGTGCTTGTGCAACTTTGGCTGGGGGAAAGAGGGGCTTAATCTTCCCCCCAGCCACTGTGGGGTGGGGGAAAGAGCTCCCCCAGCCAGCGCCTTTCAGCTGAGAGGCACTGGCTTGGGGCCAGCACCTCAAAGAGACCCTTCTTTCCACCTCCGCAGACGAAAGCGGGAAGCAGGGTCTGTTTTGACATTTTTCCCTGCAGCTGATGGCAGCGCTGAGCGGGCGCTCGGTGCTGTCATCCACTGCAGGGAAGAACCATTTAAAGAGACCCTTCATCCCTGTCATCAGCTGGGCCCCTTTAAAAATGACCCAGTTGCCACCAGGGTTCTCCCCAGTGCAGACTGGGCCATTTTTAAGGGGCCCAGCCGATGACCGCTCAGCAGGATCCCTCTGAAAATGCTAGGGAGGGCAGCTTGATCCCTGGAACAGCCCTCCCTATCATTTTCATAGGACTCCTGCCAGGCTGTCAGCCATTGGACTGCTTGAAATCCAGCCCAGTCGGTACCAGGGGGCCCCCCTGGTACCGACTGGACCAGGTTTAAAGGGGTCCAGCCATTGACAGCTCGGCAGGAGCCCTCAGAAAATGGGTGGTAAGGGCAGCGTGATTGCTGCAACTCCCCTCCCAACCCATTTTCTGAAGGCTCCTGCTGGGCTGTCAGTAGTTGCACTGCTTATAACCTGGCCCAATCAGTACCAGAATAAAGCAATTTATTGTTTCAAGCCCTGAGCCTAAGCTTAACAGCTGATAAGAATTCTGCTCTCCTGTTATTTAGCAGGTGCTGCTCTTGCGTCTATTAAATATCACATTCTCACCTCCAGGCATTCTGGAAATGTTTTGTTTTGACATATCTCATGATTTTCAGCCCTTCACCAAGGTGTGAGTGTAATGTCTGAGAACAAGGAAGATACCTCTGTTTACAGCCAGGTTTAAAGGGGTTCTGCCATTGACAGCTAGGCAGGAGCCCTCAGAAAATGGATGAGGAAAGGGCAGACTTTTTAAATCCTTTCCCGCCAAAGCCAGCGCTACAGCTGATCGGCAGTGATGGCTTCTGGTGGGAAAAAGCCCGTGGTTTCCCCACACCAATTGCAAGGGAAACCTTTCCCATAGGAATGCATTGCTTCATTGCATTCCTATGGGAAAATGAAAAACAAAATGAATGAAGCGGAAATTTCCATTTCCTTTCATTTCATTTTTCTTTGATGGGTCAGTTCGTTATTTATTTATTTATTGTTGTATTTATATCCCGCTTATCTTCTACAAGTAGAACTCTAAGCGGCTAACACAGGCAGTCAGTGCCAACCAACAAACAATCAAAATACAGCAAGATATAATAAAACAGGATCAACAAGCAACGATAAAACAGACATGACATATGAAGTTCTCCTGCATCCCAGCCTGCCGGAGAAGCCAATCTTATCCAAATATCAAGAGACAAAAAATTTAAAAGATCAATAGCGATCAATAGCGATGGTGGGGGGAAAAGAAAAAAAAAGATTGAACTAAAACTCGCCAAAGGCCTCCCGGAATAAAAAAGTTTTCAAAGCTTTCCGAAAGGCCTGCAGGGACTCTGCAGAACGCACTTCGCTGGGAATGGCATTCCATAAGGAAGGGGCTGCCACAGAGAAGGCCCGGTTCCGAGTAATCGTCTTCCGGGCCTCTCGTGGAGTGGCAACCCGCAGCGAGTGCGCTCGCACCTGCCGAGGTGGATTTTGTTAGGTAACAAAATGAATAATGAATAACAAAACGAATTAAAAATTCATGTTGTGCCCATCTCTACAAGCTATTGCTGGGAGAAACATAAACCTCACCAGGAATGCTGCAGCAGGACCACAAACTGTAGCATCATACACATAAAAAGTGTGAGGAGCCACTGTAGAAGAGATCTGGGTTCTAACCCCTGCAAGGCCATGAAAACTCAATGGGAATGTGGGTGGCAATGGTAAAACCAATCCTCAAATATTTCATATACTTTGAAAACCCTATTTGGATCACCATTTGTCTAATGCAACTTATTTACTTATTCATTATTTATATTTATATACCACCCATTTTTCACCAATGGAAGTCAAGGGGGTGAACAATATAAAGTAAGTCAAAAAATGAACAATGAAATAAGCAATACAGAAGGCAATAAAGCAGATAAGCAACAATTGTATTAAAAACCCCAGGGGCCAAGCCAGTAAAATTACAAATGATAAAACATAAAGGTACAAGATGGCGGCAGAAAACTAGACAGGAAAACAGACAACATTAAAGATAAATCAACGTCCTTGAACACCAAAAGCGGTCTTAAAAAGCCAAGTTTCTAATTCCTTTTTGAAGGACGAGAGGGGCTCCATAGTCCTAAGTTCGCTGGGAAGGTGATTCCACCATATTGGGTCTGCCACAGAGAATGCACGACCGACCCGGAGTGAAAGGGACTGACAATACCCAGGTAACAAACACAGGAAAGTGTGCACTGTCATTTTTCTAAATAACAACAAAGTGGAATTCTAATTCATGGGGATGTTGGGCCCTTACAGAACACAGAGATGAACAGCGAAACGTTTCTATCTCTGAAAAAGAAGTCCAATAACCATGACTCAACTTCCAGATAAACTCACCTGGATGACTGAGAATCTTCACAAACACAGAGAACCATTCACAATAGTTCACAATAGCATAGTTCAACATAATACTAAGGACCAACCCAAATGGGAAATCAGTGTAGAGCCAAGAACACAATCCCATGAACAGACCACACATCAAGTCTCAAACATCACACAAGTCATAAGATACAGACCCAGGTGCACAAATTAAAGGAAGTATGTATTTGTAAATAAGATATTTTTTCTAGCATACTTTTCAAAAGCAAGGATGAAAAAAAACATTTGCCCACTTTACAGATTTTTCAGAAGAAATTCAAATACTTTTCAAGACACTTACATTGTTTTCTACCTACCATATGTAAAATGTAAAACTTAGTCATAACAAAGGAAGATGATGCTATTATTTAAAACAGGATGAGGGGATGGCTCTGGAAGCATCCTTTCCTAGGACACTGTGCCACATACCCCCTCCCCCCCCCATACCAATAGCTAAAATGTGCAGATATGTATTTGTGGACTAATTCCCTAGGTAGCATGGCTTGCATTTCTGGAAATTACAGCTCAAAAACACATCTATGCATATATCTACTAATGGTCAACTATAATCTTTCAAAGCCTGCTGAATGTGTCTCAGCCAGCCAACTTCTGACCAACTGGCTCAGTTAGCCTACTTCTGACCACTTGCTGATCTAACATGAATACATAATGTATGCTGGTCATGTCCTATTCCAACTGGAGAACTAAGAAGGTGTCATCAAGTAGACTTAGTATATCAGTTCTGGATTATGAAGGCAGTGCAACCTTGGCCAATTTGGTGTGGTCCTTAGAGTAATGGACTGATTTCGGGAGATACTTTATAGGATCCAGTCCCATCAGTAGACCCATAACACAAGGCAACCTCAGACCAGTCATTCTCCCTCACTGTGACCTTCCTTATATGCTTACTGTGAATGAAAA
The DNA here is from genome assembly GCA_023846285.1 of Phrynocephalus versicolor. Classification (NCBI taxonomy): domain Eukaryota; kingdom Metazoa; phylum Chordata; class Lepidosauria; order Squamata; family Agamidae; genus Phrynocephalus; species Phrynocephalus versicolor. The sequence goes on along the minus strand of JAHTLZ010000010.1, from coordinate 58,588,009 downwards.
TTTGGGAGGAACAGAACTACCAGCTTTGAGCACATTAGAGGAATGGCAAAAATATATAGTGTGTCATTCTTCAAATGAAATCCTGTTTATAAAAGTCATATTAACTATAAATCCTTGATTTGGCATTTTAATTGCCAGCCCTAAGTTGTGCACAGTGTGTACGTGCTACATGGCACAAACATAGCCAAGCAACATGTATCAGTTACTGAACTAGTTCCAACCAGCTACTTGCTTCACAGCAGGCCAAATTTCTATCAGAATTCACCTATTCCCTAGAGCATTTCAGACAGATGAGTTCATATCAAAAGTTTGGGGACAGATCCTTTTGAGATAAGTTTCCAGGCTTAAAATTTATAAGATGTTCAAAATCAAGGAATGTTTATGGATGTCTGATGGCAAGCACAGAGAGTTTATGTATCATGTAGGCAGATCTTTACGCACGCTGTTTCTCCTCAACAGAGAAACCCTGTGATCATAAACAACTTGTTTCCTCCCCTGGAAACAAATGAGGGATTATCTCAAATGGATATGTTTTGGTGACTAATACACTGTCAATCAAGTAAGTGCTGTAACAACTATCTTGATCTCTCCCTCTCCCAAGTTCTTCTCACAAAAACAAATTGAAGCAAATTGCACAAAATTCCACTTCATGTGCTTTTAAGTCTTTTGTGTGGGTGTGAACAGAAATCAGGAATCTAGGAAACAAAGAGTGAAGGGGTATTTCTAGTTACTTGTTTTCTCCCTCCATTTTTTTCTTATTTATTGCAAAAGAACAAAAATGGAAAAGAATATGGAAGTAGCCCATTATGCCCTGTGCTGTCCAAAAAAAAAAACAACAACATTTGTTTCATGCAACACTGATGAAGTTTTACCATCGCCACTCTCCATGGTGTTGACATGGCTAAACAGAGATTTGATGCCAAGTCTCCATAGCCAGATGTTGCATAGGGATGGGTACCATATGAAAAATGACACGCCGTTCCATCGTTTCGTTAGCTAATGAAACAAAACAAAACGGAGAAGCAGCGTTTTGTTACAAATGAAACGAAACACCATTTTTTCCTCTAGAATGAAATGATCCACTTTTGAGGACATGACAGGGGAGCTTCCTCAAGCTCTTCCCTTTCCAGATTTGGGGGTTAGGAAGCTGAGTTATGAAGCTCCAAAGGGGGTGCCCCTGGGAAAAATCCTTCTAATTGGAATCAGAAGCTTACTGGGCCAGATAAACTGCTGCCTCCACTTCCCATATGATTCCAATTAGGTTTTTTTCCCTGGGGGCTTCCCCTTTGGAGCTTCTTAACTCAGCTCCCTAACTCCAAAATCTTTCCAAATTTCAGGGGGTTCCCTAAAGTCTCTTCGTGAAGGTACCTGCTATTGTGGTGCTCAAAGGTAAGTAATTTTTGAAGTAAATTTTTGAAGTGAAATTTACTTACCTTGTGGCTCCAAAGTAGCAGGGTTACCTTCCCAAAACAATTTTAGGGAACCCCCTGAAATCAGAAAAAGATTTGGGGATAAGAGGACTTATTTATGAAACTCTAAAGGGGCTGGGGGTAGTAAATTGGCAAAGTGTGCTGGGAGCATGGAGGCAATCAGGGAGTTTACTCTATGGTATTAACTCCCTAATTGCCTCCTTACTCCCAGTACAGGAGCAGCGATGGAAAAATACCCACTCCTTTCTGCATTTCCCCCTCCCCCACCTCCCAGTTGGGGCTTTTTGACAGGTTGGGGTTTGGAGAGGGGGCACCCTTCCCCCCAAATCCCAACCTGTCAAAAAGGCCCAGCTGGGAGTTGGGGGAGGGACAAAATGCAGAAAGGAGCTGGGTTATTTCCTGTATTTTAACCCCTCTCCCACTTCCCAGCTGGGGCTTTTTGACAGGTTGGGGTGTGGGGGGAGGAGTGCCCCCTCTCCAAACCCTGACCTGTCAAAAAGCCCCAACTGGGAGGTGGGGTTTTTCCCGTCACTGCTCCTTTCAGCCTTTTGCCCCTCCTCTGCTTTCCAGCTGGAACTTTTTGACAGGTTGGGGTGTGGGGAGGAAGGGGTGCTACCCCCCTCAAAACCCCAACCTGTCAAAAAGACCCAGCTAATAGGTGGGGATTGCAAGGAAGAAGGAAGGAAGCAGCGGTAAATTGAAGCTGTTTGACTTTGCCTCTGCCTCCTTCCTTCTCCCGTGCTCCCCCCTCCTCCCAAGGTGGTTCTCTGGACAGGGAGAGCTGTGGGCAGTGGGGGCTGGCCTCACTGCCCACAGCACTCCCTGTCCAAAACACCCTTCTGGGAGGAGGGTGTGAGAGGGGAGAAAGGAGCAGTCAGGCCAGGAATTTACTTCTTCTTGGCTGCTCCTTTCCTCCTACCCCCCCCCCCCGGAATCAATCTGTCAAAAACAGCTGGGAGGCTGTGGGGAGGAGGTTTTTGAATTCCCCACTGCACCTGCTAGAGCGCTGGTGCCATGGGGGATTCATTTCATTTCATATCATTTCGTAAGTAATGAAGATTTTTTTTGAAACTGGGGGACGAAATGGAACAAAACAAAACACAGTTTTTCCATTTCATGCCCATCCCTAGTTGAGAGTTTTGTTCCCCAATGTGCCTCCTTGGGAATGGATGGAATCAATGATCCATAAGATCCATTCAGCTTTGCAGTTCTAAGTTGAGGAGAGATCAACTAGAGATGTCAGGTAGACATGGGCTACTTCAGTTCAGCCCAAAGTGTAAAAACTTTTTAGTGCAGCACCATAGGTGTCACGCTTACTCTCTCACCTTCCTCTGGCCAGCTGCCCTACTTACCTGCTTCCTTGCACCGGCCAGGTCATCCTCCTGGGCAGGAGTCCGGGCTTCCCTCTTCTGGCAGCTGGCCACAGCTTGGCTACACAGCCAGTCTCTACATCCTGCCTCCTCATCTGAGAAGCAAAATGTGGTGCCAATTCATTTTAATCTGGCAACTGGGTGTGATGACACGGTAATAAACCCATCTATGTTTAAAAATTTTAGTGCAAAGATGGCCATATGAATTTCCAACACACGATTCCATTTCAAGAGCAATGATACAGATCAACACACTTACAACCTGTGGCAGACCTACATTTTAGGGGCCCTGAAGCTTGGACTCTTATGTGTGCCCTTCACAACCAGCAATGTGATCTGTGCAACCACTGCTATCTTCTCCAATAAAATTGTTCCACAACAGATCACCACACTTTAAAAAATGAGGACTAAAGTTGCTTCTGGAGTTCCTGCAGGATTCCCCCCCCCCAAAAAAGCTTAAACTTCATTCATTTCTTAGTCTACCCCTGCTTACACCCTGTAATATTATGGGAAGAAAGCCCTTTCTGCCAATGCCATTGCCTTGTCCATATTTCTTTTTTGCTAAGCCTAGACGACACAAGAACATCCAATATTGCCTGATTTTGGAAGCGAAGCAGGGTCGGCCCTGGTTAGTACGTGGATGGGAGACCACCAGGGAATACCAGGTGCGGTAGGCGCCTGGAGTAGGAACTGGCAAACCACTCCAGTATTCCTGCCAAGAAAACTACATGGACATGGAGTCCCGAAGGGTCGGCCATGATTGTAACGACACAACACACACACACACACACACACACACACACACACACACACACACACACACACACACACAGAGAGAGAGAGAGAGAGAGAGAGAGAGAGAGAGAGAGAGACTGTAATAGCATCATCAAAGAGTCAAAGTGGCAGAAACCTGCAGTGTGCTTCACCCCCTCCCCCCAAAAAAAACCCAGTAGTTCAGTTTCAGTTTGACAGACCAAAAGCTGATCTAAGAGATCTACTCCTTGTCATGTCAGAACTGTGAGATGTATTAATCAAATGTAAATAAAGCCTTAAAGAAAATTTCTGAACGCACATCTGTCAGCCAGTCACTAGTTGATATATCCCATCCTTTTTGACACTGGAAGGTCTAGCTGCTGGTAGTGCATAGAGCCATTTGAAATGCAAATCAGGTGGTGTGGGCTAGCAGGAGGGAAAGCTGAAGCTGTGAGTTTACCTGAGTTCCCTTTTCACTTTCTACAATATTCCTTCCCTAGGGATGTGACCTCCATTCCCACCACCATCCTTTGTAATTCTGCTATCTATGCCAAGTTTCTCCAAGCCGAGTTTCAATGAATACTTTTCAGAGGCGGAATTGTGTGAGGTCCTAATTGACTTTTAAATGTATTCATTCAAGGAACATCTGCAGTGCTTAGGCTTTTTTCTTAACTTGACCCATAATAGCCAGAGACACTGCTATCTCTGAGAAGCACAGCTGCCTATGGCCTGAAACACAGGGTGGCAGCCTCACTTGACCTTCTTAAATGACACTTATCCTCCTTTCCAGCCTCCTATGGTAAATCTTTTAGGGTAATCTGGAACCAACATTATGCTGAATGTGAGAATGCATTCAGCATTCTCACAGAAGGATCAGAGCTGCTGCTCCTTATTGTGCCACTTGTTTCCTCTTTCAATCTCTTTTACTTTCAATGTCGAGGACTTTGAGCTAGAAGTGAAAAAAAAAAACAGGGGCAGGCAGTCTTATTCTTATCTGTGTGCTTTTGTGGAGGCCATGTATTCATGGATGGAAAACAAAAGTGTTAACAAAGAACATGAAAAACACAACGGATGAATAGGAAAGACCATGATTAATGCATCAGCAACCCTCCAAAAAGACACAGTTCATCTTGCTTCTCTCATAGCAGGTAACCATCAACCTAACAGATGGTAGAAATGAACTTTTTTTAAAACTTCAGACATTTAGAGAATTTATAAGTGGACACCCCTCCCATCTCCCCAACAGCGGTGTGATTAAGGGTGTCTGAATGGTGGCAGACAACCATATGAAGCAATAACTCACAGTGCAGCAGTCAGAAAGTGCTGGAATGGGGGGGATTTGCAGTAGCTGAGTGTGCATTCTTTAAGTAATAACAAGGTGTAAGGGAAAAATTGGAGATGATGAGGGATATGTTCCACTTCTGGACAAATGTATAGCAACAATGTGCATATTCTTGGGGGTGACCAAAGAGCCAAAGGTCATGGTTCTTGGAGTGGGACAACACCCTCCCCTCCAGGGAGTCTAGAAAATAAAAGAAATAAAAACTCAGGAAGACAGAACAGAATCCACTCTTTGACCTCAGAAATGAACTGTCCTGGCCACTCAAACGGCCCTCCATACTTTCTGTCAACATTCTGTGTCGTCCTTACCCATTAGCCAGAAAAATACTATGGAATATTCGATTATTTATTTTTAGTGGATAAATCTTATATTGCAACATGCACATAGTTATAGAAATATAAAAGATAGAACTAAAGAGCATTTCCTTGACACCTAGAATTGTTTGTGTAACTGATTTTAAATTGGATGCTGCCTTTCTCTCAGTTAAGGTACCCAAACTAGGCAGCTTGGGGGTGCTCCTGAATCAAAGGAGTCTCTAATCCTGGATATTCGAGTATCAGCAGTGGCCATGGGTGCTTTTGCACAATTAAAACTAGTCCACCAGCTGCACTCCTTACTCAAGAGATCGGATCTGACCACAGTGATATATGCCTTAGTTGCATATTGGCTGGATTATTGTAATATGCTCTATGTGGGTCTGACAGTGGAAAGTGTTTGGGAACTTCATTGGGTTCAAAGCACAGCCAGATTGCTAACTGGAGTTGGTCAACAACAACAACAACAACAACTTTTATTGAATAAGTCATCAGACCATTTCAAAGTTACACAACAAAAGACATAAATAAAAATATAAATAGATCTACAGTGTAATAAAGGGCAACAATACATGTACATTAGGCTGTATTTTACACTTAAGGATTACAACAAATATATAGTTACATGTAATATATATCATAACTAAACAGATCCCTTACCAACTACTTGCTTCCTCAAGATTGCTGCTTTAACAGCAAAAATTGTGACTTTCCAAGTTAAATGGGGAATCTTATCCCCTTGCAGTAAATAGGTGAGTTTGTTCCCATCAGATCAGCTCCCCCAACACCTGGGGTAGGGGGTTAAACAAAGTTTCCTGATATCGGCGTACAATTGACAATGTAGTATATAGCAGCCCGTCAAACTGGAGTTGGTCACAAGGATCACCTAGGCCAAGCCTGCCCAAAGTCCAGCCCGGGGGCCAATTCCGGCCCGTCAGGCCATTCTGAGTGGCCCATGGCTGGCTGGCCCGCCCCTCCCTCCCCCTCCTTTGCCCCATGTTTTTTTTAAAAAAAATATTCTGCCAACACTGGCACCGCCGGGAAGCTTGAGGGGCTGGGTGGGCAGGTGAGGGGGCGGGCCACCACCACCAGCACCGCCGGGAAGCTTGTGGGGCTGGGCGCATATGCGGGGCAGTATTTGGGCAGGCCGCACCACCGGCACCGCTGGGAAGCTTGGGCAGACGGGTGGATGGGCGGTCTGCCGTGACCAGCACTTCAGGGGAATGTGTGGGGGTGGGCAGGCCAGCGGGCCTCTTCCACCACCAAGGAGCTTTGGGATGCGCTGGCGGGTGAGCCGTCGCCATTGCTGGGGAGCTTGGGGGATGCAAGGTCGCACAGATTGCCTCTTCCAAGGGGCAACCTGTGGCTTCCTTTGGTCCCCACCTCTCTCCCTTCCTCCCTCCCTTGTTCCCCACCTTCCTTCCTTCCTCTCTTGGTTTCCACTTTCCTCCCTCCCTCCCTTGGTCCCTTCCTTCCTTCCTGCGTGTGGGGTTGCAAGGGGTCAGTGGGTGGGGCTTATGGGTCAGTGGGTGGGGTTTGCAGTGTGGTGGCAGGGTCGGGGAGCAACCGGCCCCTGACACATTCTCAACCAACAAATCTGGCCCTCCTTACAAAAAGTTTGGGCACCCCTGACCTAGGCTTTAAGTTACTGCTGCCAATCCATTTCCAGGAAGAGTGCTATAAATTCCTCAACAGCTTAAGTAGGACCACACTTTTTTTAAGGACTGCATCCACCTTTATGAGCTTGTCCAGCTGCGAAGACCATCAGGAGAACCTTTTCTTTCAGCCCCATCACCTTCACAGGTGTGTCTGGTGGGGATACAGGAGAGGACCTTCTTTGTTGCCCCCCCCTGCAAATTTGGGACTCCCACAGGAGGCTAGACTAGCCCCATCTTTGCTGTCCTTCCTATTTATTTATTTATTTATTTATTTATTTATTTATTTATTTATTTAT
>JAHTLZ010000010.1:58548337-58559952 GCA_023846285.1 Phrynocephalus versicolor | reverse complement strand
CTATCTATCTATCTATCTATCTATCTATCTATCTATCTATCTATCTAAACCAAGAGATGTACTACTATTTTTAAAGAATCAAACAAGTGTTATATTAAAATAGCATGAAAATCAATACGAAAACCAACTTAAACCACAGCACATGCTTTCATTACATGAATTTCTTTAAATTATCTTTTTTAAAAAAACTAATCACAGTTACTCATTGAGGACTCCCAGAAAAAGACTTGGCTGTATTTCATCGTCAAGTAAATCTAGTGCCACTTTATTTAAACATGGCTATGTCAAATCATTTTGAACTTAAAGTAACCCTGTAAGTGGGATTACTGTAGGTGGGGTGTGTGAGTGATGTTCAGGAAATGGTTTACCATTGCACACTTCCAGTGGGTTTCCACAGCTGAGCATAATTTTGAACCAATGTGTCCTAATTCCCAGGCCCACTACCTATATCACACCACACTGTCTGTCAGACAGAACCTAGAAGTAACTAATTACAAGTAATACAATTATATCTAATTACAGTAGGTTCTACCAGTAATAAAGCCACTGTCCATATTTCACCAAAGTTACTTCGGTGTAAAAAAGCTGCAGTTACTAGGGATGGGATTTTTTAAATTTTATTTCAAGGACTTCCACCCCAGTAAGTTGGCAAGAGTTCTTCAGGCAAAATTATGGGAGAGAAAGAATGGAAGCACTGCTCTGAGGGCTGGGGACCACCCCAGAAAAATGAAGTAAAACTGGATGCTCAAAAGCTTGAAAAATGATTACCTACTTAACCCCCCCTCACCCCCACACATTTCTTCCAAGTCTAGACATTTGTTCAGAAACATTTCAAAAGAAGAAGGGGGGTTGGTCCATCACAGCCATGCTGGCTGGAGCTCATGAAAGTGGCAAATTAAAGCATCTGAAAGTCACCAGGTTGGAAAAGCTGAAATAAAAATTAAATCAGTTAAATGACTCCATTGTATATACTGTATAAGAATGCAGCCTCAGTTAAAAAAAACTCAACATACAATAATATAATATTTTTTCCTTAAGGTAATAATGCTAACTCAAGCTTTGCAGTAGTTTAATAAAAGCAAAAAAGTCAGTGATTGTGAGGTTAAACCTTCTTAATGAACTTTGGTGAAATTTCTCTAGACATTAAACAGACAAAATGAAATCAGAAATCAGCCATACTGTTCTGCTAACACAGAGTGGAAGGAGAAACACTATACTAATAAGTCTTGACATTAATGTACTGTGCTGAATTCTGGTCACACCATATCTGAGAGGAAGAGGCAAATTGGAGAAAGTTCAGGCAAGGGTAACAAAAATAACTTGCGGCATGGAAAGTCTTCCACATCAGGAACAATCTAAAAGGTTAAGACAATTTAGTGAAGAGGCAAATAAGAAGTGACATGGTCTAAGTCTAAAACAATACATGGCACAGAGAAGGTCAATTCTGGCTACCTTCCTCATTTTAACATAAAGATGATAAGATAGACCCGAAGCCAATGTCAAGAAATATTTTTAATTGGGATCTCAATATCTACAACATATAGCATGAGGATCATTTTATGTTCCCACCCTAAACAATGCAAAAATTAATTCACATTAATTCTTTTTTGAATTCATTAGAATGAGTGGGTCTTTATCTAAACTTGCCCACACTCCTTGGCTTAAGAACTCCTGTATGGAACAATAAAATATGGACACAAATGGTGTTCTGAAGGTCAGGTTACAAGCAACATACACCTGGGATGGTGTGTGTTTATTTTAGAAGGATACAGTATAGAACAAACACTTTTAGCTATGTTATAAACCAACAACAATGCTAAAACAAAGAACTACCAACAAACTATAAGCCTTTATAGTTTACACATCATGAGGTGGACAACTCTATAATTCTAAGTCCCAGTAAATTCGCTTTAATTTTTTTGGAAAAAAGCAATATGGCCACATTATTTTCCTTGTGCCCTCAAAGATTGCAGGCAGCAAGTTCCCCATGTTATGGATTTCTGCCTTAGCGTGTTTGTGGGCTTGAAGTAAATGGGGATGTGGTGTTTGCCAAAAATCCCTTTAAGCTTTTCAGACATTCTAGCCATGTAAGGAATGACCAGATTTTACCTTCAGCTCTGGGTCTCAGACTGATCCCTTGTTCTTCTGGGTCAGCACACTTTGTTGAAGACCCACTTCAGATATCCACAGACCTTAACTGCTGTCTTCAGGTGCCTGTCTTCCTTCTTCTTGGCTTCTGTACAGGTGTGGATGCTCTTTGCTGACTACTCATAAATGACTCTTAATTTGTGTTGTAATGGGTAGTGGGAGTCAAACAGATGGTCCTGAGCAGTGTATGGGTTTTCCTGTAAAGTTTTATTCCCAGGCCAGGTCCACGGTTGGACTGTATAATAACTGCACAACCTAGGGAAGCCAGCCTGTTGTCTTTGGTGTCTTGCCTGGTGAAACTGATATTTGTTCCACTGCATTTATGTGATATGTAAAGGCCTGTACTTCTACTGTTTTTGGTGTCATCCCTGGAAAGGTGTTGAGTGCCTTCTTCTCTACTTCTTCCATGTATACTTGAATGAGTAGTGAAATGTTTCAATCTCAAAAGAAAAGAAGTCCAGTTGCCATGACTTAACATTTGGACATTTTTTATAGAAAGTATTGGAGGATCATCCTGAAAAGTATGCTATTCTGTCTCTGTATGAGGACTTAAAAAAGACTGGTGAACCCTGGTAGGGTTTCTAAAGTGCATGAGATATTCAAAGAGTTATCTACTGACACACCAGCAAGTTTCCACAGCCAATCAGGGACTTGAACTTGAGGATCCTGAATCTTAATCTGTCACCTTATCCACAACAGCAAACCAGCTCTCAGTATTATTTTGTTGTTACAACTCAAGCACTCGAACTTCCAGATTAGCCCTACAGAAGAGCCAAGTGAGGAAATGGGGCATCACGGCGACAAGTAGGAAAACAAATCCAGTCCAAACATTCGGGCAGATGGACGGATGAGCCAATTTTTGTTTTGAACATGCCACCACTGGTAGCGGATTAGAAAGTTGGGAGGGACCTCACGGGCTACTTAAAACAGCCCTGCGGGCTACCGGTCACCCGTGGTCGACATGTTGAGCAGGCTGGATATATGTTATTAAGATGTTTTTTGTTACACAGGTAACTATACAAAACAATTCAGTCAGTCAGTCAAGTAGGTGTGTGTGTGTGGGGGGGGATCTGAGCTCTGAATGAATTTTGGTGGCATGCAACCTCCATTGAAGAAAAAATGCAAAATAAATTATGCCACTGTCTTGAATTACTCTATAAGGAGTAAATTCTATTAAGTATTTGATATGCATTCCTTGAGGACATGGCTGCCCTGCAGAGAATATCATATTAGAAGGGGAAATAACACACTTCACCACAACCTCAATGATGAAGGGCACGGTTGAAAACTTTACATTTGTCTGTCTTCCCAAGGCTTTCCCTGTAAGAGCTCATACTTTATTTTGCAGCTCACAGACAGTTCATTTCAGCTCTCAGCATTCTTTTAGTGATAAGCTCTTCTCTCTCTGATAACAAATCTACAGTCTGTGTGACTTAGCTTAAACTAACTTGAGATTTCTCCTGAATGATTTATCATCCCCTAATAGAAAGCAACTCCAGCCTTATCAGTGCAGCTTGGAAAGCCAAAGTTCAGTTCAAATAGTTTGTATCTGTTCTCATTTTGGCACAACAGGGGCAGCCAAGATTGTACACAGATGTTGATACAGGGTTTTTTTAAACAGTCCATATAGGCTATGATCAGAAAGAAAGGAAGGGAAAAGAAAGGAAAGGAAAGAAACAGAGGAAGATTATACCAAGGAAGATAATTCTGTAAAATAAATTAGCTTTTAAACTAATGTGTGTGTGCATGTGCCTTGATAGTATTGAGTACAGTCATGGCCCAACCAACCCAATCCTCTGTGGCTTTCTCGCTTCGGGTGGCCACACCTAGAGAGGCCCGTAGGGTAGCAACCCGCAAACGGGCCTAATTGGTGCCCGGCCCAGAGTTGTGGAACAAACTTCCCAGCGAGATACGCCAGGCTCCCTCACTGGCAGCCTTCAAGAAAGCCCTTAAAACCTGGCTGTTCAGGGATGCCTTTGGCAATTGCTAGGATTGTACCAAGGTGTTTCTTCTTTCTTTCTTCTTTCTTTTTTACTGTCAAGTTTTATGCCTCTTGCCTAATACCTCCTATATTTTTTTACTGATGTTCTTTCTTTTAACCTTTTTGTGTCAACTGCCCAGAGTTCCCTCCGGGAAATGGGAGCGGTATAAAAACGCAAAAATAAATAAATAAATATAAATAACCCCGCCCTTTTGTGGTTCATAGGCTGTGGTCCCACTATATTGTGGGACAGCAGTATATGGGGAAAAGCTCCCTAGGGTAAGGTGGGAAGGCCTGTTACAAAGCCCTTTCCAACTTTACTATTTTGTAATAAGTAAGTCCATTACTCAACATGGTGTAATTTAACCACATCAATAGATCACTCTCCCCCTTTGTAAGCATGTCATTATGTAGGAATCACACAGAGACAGTAAAAGCATGAGTTCATTTCTAATATTAACTAGGACCATTATAGCCAGCAAATGGAGCCTTAAAAATGACTGTTTGCTTATCTATATAGTTTCTGATCTTATCAAAGATGTGAGAACAAAAAAAAATGTAAGTCCAACTAAAACACTAAAGTTATTATTTAACTTATTCTTAGACTTAGAATCATAGAATCATAGGATCATAGAGTTGGAAGAGACCTCAAGGGCCATCTAGTCCAACCCCCGCCATGCAGGAACCCTATCACAATATTTCCGACAGATGGCCTCTGCTTAAAAACCTCCAAGGAAGGAGACTCCACCACCCTTTGTGGCAGCATATTCCATTGCCGAACAGCTCTAACTGTCATGAAGTTCTTCCTAATGTTCAAATGGAATCTCTTTTCCTGTAGTTTGAAACCATTGCCCCGAGTCCTAGTCTCTGAAGCCATGGAAAACAAACCTGTTCCCTCTTCAATATGACATCCTTTCAAATATTTAAACATAGCTATCATATCCCCCCTCAGCCTTCTTTTAGAGAGGCTAAACATTCCCAGTTCCCTAAGCCATTCCTCATAAGACATTTCCTCCCTCAACCATCCTGGTCGCCTTCCTCTGCACCCGCTCAAGGTTGTCAACATCCTTTTTAAATTGAGGCGGACAGAACAGGACACAGTACTTCAGGTGGGGTCTGACCAGAGCAGAATAGAGTGCTCTTAGTGTAGTAAAATAACTTTAAGTTATTCACACTGGTACAAACATGATGAATTGTAATCCATGAAAGCTTGTTTATCATATGATTTTTAAAGTGGTTTATAAAGTTATTGTTACATTTATATTTTTTGTTTGTTTGTTTGTACCGCGTGGTTACCCTTTAACAAAATTAATATTTTAAGGACACATCTGATAAACAGTGTAAAATGTTGCTAATCTCTTCTGGCTAGGATTTCCAGCACTTAATTACACTTGGCACTAGGAAGTGAAATTACTTCATTACTGTGACATTTGAGAGAAGCCAGCTCACTGCCCAGTGAAATCAATAGCAACATTTTCACTTAATTAAATTAATAAAGATCTAGGTATAGAGTTCAGCTCCTAATAAAATGCTAAATCTAAATATCTCCTTTTTTAAAAATCTGAAGCAGGCTGAGCCCTCATTTGTGTATTTCACTAAAATAACATGAAGCCAATTTTTACTACATTTCCTATATGGAATATTTACTAGGTTAACTAGTAGAGTCATGGCTGTTACCAATAGGGCTTAGCAATTTAAGTAAACTGTCAGGGATTGTTGCTTTGGAGGGTTGTAAAATAAAATACTTGGGGGAAGAGGCTGTGTTCTTGCTTCTGTGACAACTTGTGATTGTGAACACTGACTTAGCTTGTAGCAACACGTTTAGCTAAGGTTTCAAATTAATGGGCATAGCCTCTTCAATATGCATGTGCAACAAAATATACTATTGATGTTTCCTGAAGGATAGCACAATGGATTCAACACAAATCTTTTCCAACAGCTAATAATACCAAGTTGGCTAATTGTTGAGACTGATGATTTCAATATAATTGAATGGGGGGGGGGGAAATGCAGTTAAGCGTTTAAGACTTCAGTACCCTTCCTGGAGAGAAGAAAAAAAGCAAAATCAATATTGCTTTTAAAGTAGCTTCCTGGGCCTGAGATTTAACAAATGTGTCAATACTGCTGGAAGCACTGCAATGTCCAGGTCTGCATATATGTCCTTTCCAAAGAGGATCAGTTACAGAATGAGAAAGAAAAGTTGTTATGGTGTCTTTGGAAAGTCTTGACTAAGTCAAAATCAATACCTCTCTAGAGATCCAGCAAGAGGATATGATAACTACCAATTTACATATGTGTGACTGTCAGCAGCTGATTGATGGCTGCATGTTTAATGGCAAAGATCAATATCAACTTTAAAAAGACCAAGATATATGAAAGATGTTGAATTCAAATTGTTTATTGGACTCTTTTAGCCTTCTGTCTGAAAAGAAGTCTGCAGTATCAAAATAGCACACCCCAGGTATTGGAAGTTAAAAATTCAGAACCTCATCACTGCTGTGCTGTATCACTCTCTGAATTCACACCTAGAAGCAGAAGTGAACATTCCCACGGCAAAAGGAATTGCTTTCCCCATAGGATAAGACTGGGATCAGTGCTTAGCATGTACAGTGGTACCCCGACTTAAGAGCCGCTCGACTTAAGAGCAATTCGACTTAAGAGCGGAATATTGTTGGCATTTTAACTGCTGCCTTACAAATTTTGAATATGGTCTGCTCGACTTACAAATATATATATATTTATTTTTTAACTTATTTTTAAATTTTTTTAGATAGGTATCCCAACTTAAGAGTAGTTTGATTTAAGAGCATGCATTTGGAACAGATTAAATTCGTTAAGTCGTGGTACCACTGTATTTTGTTGAAGTGGTACACCCACAATAGGAAAATACGTCTGTTTGCCAGAGATGCTGTTTTACTTCCCCCTTCTATTTTAGCATGCTTTATTTAGTAATTAGTCATTGGCTGAAACCCTGTTAGAATTTTGTGAATCAACTCCTCTAACTGTTAACCTACTATGCTAAGGCAACTTGCCACTTGTCACAACCCATAGACCCACACACAGGTAAGTTCAGAGTTTTTACTGCAAGCTCAGAGTCAAAACAACAATATAGCAAGGCAGGAGTTAAGCAGAGTCCAGAAATACACACAGCTAGAGTCACGTTGAGCCAGAAGACAAAACCGAGTCCAAGATAAACATCCAGAGGTCAAAAGCCAAAATGCGAACAGTAGCTTACGCCAGGTTCACAAGTGACAAAGTTCAGGGTCAAGAAACGTAGTCCAGGGTTGCCAGTCAGGAACAAGGATCCAAAAGAGGTCAAGAGTCACAGCAGGAAGGCAGAAGCAGGTTGAGTTGACTTGTTGCTCCCACAAATTGCCATAACTCTGGGTGCTCATTTTATGTCTCCAGAGAGCAAGTCCCACTTCCCTGAAGACCCATTCTGTCAATACTCAGGACTCTGTGAGTGTAAATGCCTTCTACTCAAATACAGCTTACCCCTATTCCTCTTGGTAATGTCTTTGCTGTATGCAGCCAGCAGCTCTCTGAAATGGTGTAGAATCCTCTGAAGACCTGAATCATTTTTTTGCACAGCTTCTGGAAGAACTGACAGCCCTGATGGTTCATCTGGGAGACCCTCAGCCATTAACTCCTCAGTGTCTGGAATGGGTTCTGGCAGGGACCTGACACCCAGAGTATACCAAATTGAATCCATGGAACTTATGAAGGAATTGACTTACTAAATCCGCATCCCCATTGATTCAATGGGTCTATTCTAGTGTAATTTTCTATGCTATACAAGAGGATTATAACAGCATCTGTATAACAGTACTGTTGCAACTCCTTCAGTTATTCTTTTTTAATAGTTATTGTTATTAATTTTAATGAAATACATTCTATGTTCTCAATGTTTTTATTAATATCTATGGTTTTTCACCACTTTGTCCATCTTTACCTGTCGTGAACTCCTTGGAATAAAGCAAAATAGTGGGATTAAAAAACTGTGACCCTCAGATTATTGTTATCTGTCATCGAATCATTTCTACCTCATGTCATTCCACCTCTTTTGCCACATTTGTATTTTCCCATTTGTTTTTTCTATCACTAGTCAAAAAGCCTGTAAAATGTAAAAACTACTCCCAAGCAACTAGGAAAGAGAGAGCTGATCTATTCAAGAAATAGGCAACACTATACAGTATAAGAAAAATAATCATGAAACCTATGTGGGCACATTTAAGACAACGGTAGGGTTTAGTGCTACCAACTCAACACAACAGATAATATTAGCACATTTAAGACAACGGTACGGTTTAGTGCTACCAACTCAACACAACAGAGACCTTCTGGAACTAGTGAGCTCTATAAAGGCACTCTGCTGACTGCCACTCACAAGAGCAATCAAGAACAACAAGAGAACAAGAACAACAGAAAAATGCCTCAAGGTATGCCCTCCTGTCAGCTCACTGATATACTGACATACTCACAAGTTCCAAATACACCAAAGTAAAATGTATGCACAAACACCTCACCCAAGAAAACAAAGAAAAGTAAGCAAACAAATGAAAATATGAACAAAGCGCCCCGCCGTCTCCAGATCACTATGAGAATATGGGTAAATTTCTCACCATCCTATCATTTGATGCTTGCTCTGTCTTCTTTGAGCCCATCAGGCACCAACAGTCAGGAAAGAAAGCAGGAAGAAATCCAAGAAAGGAAAGAATGCCAAGGAAAGGGGGAAATAGCTAAAGAACTAGTGTTGGATCAAAAAGCTAATTCCAAGGGGGCATGCTGGCATACGAAGGCTGCATGATGGTGGCAGCAGAAATAATACAAAGAAAGGCAGGGGAAATACCCACCAAAATATCTAAAACAAAAGCACAGAGACAGGCTGCCAGGCAGTACACTATCAAATGGAGGGCATCAAGCGCAAAAAAACCCACAAGAAACTAATCAAACAAGGGAAGAGCACTCCTCATTAGATTCCAACCAATCCAGATTCCAGAGTCCTTTTATGGATATAAAATTCCTGTTCCCATTTTCATTGATTGACAATAGGCCTCTAGATGCTATTGGATGGAAATTTCGCAGGTAATTTGACATACAAACGTTGAAAGAAACATTAAACAAAAGAAGGAAACACAAAGAACTACAAAATGTTTATGCACTTCTCTTTCATTAATATCAATCTTCTGTGCAAAGCAAATTTCTTTTATATTTTCTCCGTCTTTCTTTTAAACATGGAAGGCCAATTTCTAATGGAGACACTGGTGAAGGACCCTTCACAGATAATGAGAACTGGACTCAGGCTAGCTCTTAGTGCTGTTTAAAAATGCAGTAGTGTAAATGTAAACCACTTTGTAGGAACGGCATGGGCTTCCTTTCTATTCTTTTCCTCTTGCATGTCTCATTTCCTTCCAGGTAAGCAAGTATTTCTAAAATAAACTAACACTTTGACTCCATCGTCTAACACTATTCTGTTTTGATCAAATTTCACCTGGAAATTATATATATTACAGTTTAAGGAATATGTGGTGGACAAGCCAGAAGATGCCCCGAAGAGGTCAAACAAGGTATTAAGCGGCTATAAACCTAACCAAGGAATAGCTGAGCAAGTTCTTTTGTTTGGCTGGAATAAAATGTGACTGGGTAAATGTGACCATTCTTGATTTCTAAGGAACCAAAAGCTGATTTTATAATGGATTTAAGTCTTGATTTCAAAGGAACCAAAAGTTGATTTTATAGTGGATTTTAGGGGAAAACTGTTTTTAATAAATGCAGAACAGTGATATAAGTAGGATCCCATGGCAGAAGATTTATTTGTTTAGGCAGAGATATAATATACCAAATGGCAGCAAAAAATGAGCAGTTAAGCACATTAATAACAAACAATGAAATATAAGAGTAAAAAACAAGTGACAAAATAACCTCTTCTAAATGAAGACAATTAAATTAAAATCAACCATAATTGAAAAGCCTAACCACCTTAACCCACACAATGAAAATACAGTCATACCTCAGAAACAAAGAAAAAAGCAAGACAAAAAGAAAAAAATAGCTTAAAAAGTATCCCAGGTGTTTATGTATCTTAGCTATAATCTATAACTAATATTTACATTTTTACTCTAATGGTAAAATTGTGTATGTAAGCACATTGTCCAGAAGACAGAGAGTTAATTTTAAACTATGAAATATTTATTAATGTAGGGAAAGTGCCTTTGGCATAGTGTTGATTATTATTACTTCAATCAATGTTAATTATGAAAAGAAAATATTTTATATGTTCTTGGGGTAAGCCAGGCACCTACAACAGAATCTTCCCCTAACAAATAAAGAAATCATCAGCTGCAGGACACTAGAACTTTCTGAAGAAGTTATTTAGTTTGGAGTGTACAATAAGATCTGGATGTCTGCAGCCAGAGTTCTAAAAAGAAGGCACTGAAGGCATATGTGGAAATGAATTGTGAGGTGAATCCCCTTCTCCAATCATGAGTGGCTGATGCATGCATATACAGAACACACTGGATCTTAAATAATAATCATGTACCATCAAGTCATTTCTAACCTATGGTTGCCTTTTCAGAGTTTTCCAAGTATAGAATACATCACACAGGAGCAGTTTACAATTCCCCATCTTCTGGGGCCACCCTGGCACTATGTAGCTTGCCCAAGGTCACACAGGCTGTTTCTATTCACAGGAGGAATTGAGTGAAATTGAATTTCCAGATACCTAGACCGCTGAGCTTTCCATCCGACTGAATCTTAACACCAACTAATCTCTTCTTTATTGCTGTGAAATGGCCCCTAATCCAACAAACATCTATACATCTTTTATTAGTACTTTTTTCTGTTTCTATCAATAGATTACCTTGATATTCTTTTGTGAACATGCTTTGTATATATGCCATCTCATAGTGCTTGAAGCACTCTCTGGGACATTTACTAGTAATTATGCAGGCTACACACATTCATCTATCATGTTTCCTTCTTTCATTTTATTTCATTTTTTGCTCCTGGCAGTGACCACGATGGAGAAATAGATTCCCAAGCAAGTGTCCACTCGAGCTGGTCCTATGAAATGAGTATATTTGACACATTGTGCAGATGACACAAAACTTCTCCGTGTGGTAAAACCAGAGAAGATTGTGAAGAGCTCCAGAAGGATCTCTCCAAACTGGGGGAATGGGCTACGAAAAGGCAAATGCGTTTTAATGTAGCCAAATGTAAAGTAATGCATATTGGGGCAAAAAATCAACACTTTATCTATCAACTCATGGGCTCTGAGTTATCTGCGACAGATCAGGAAAGAGATCTTGGTGTGTTGGTGGACAGCTCCATGAAGGTGTCTCCCCAATGTGTGGCAGCTGTGAAGAAGGCCAATTCCATGCTAGGGATTATCAAAAAGGGGATTGAAAATAAAACAGCCAACATAATAATGCCATTACACAAAACAATAGTAAGGCCGCACCTGGAGTATTGTGTACAATTCTGG
>JAHTLZ010000010.1:58529582-58543138 GCA_023846285.1 Phrynocephalus versicolor | reverse complement strand
GTGTGTGTGTGTGTGTGTGTGTGTGTGTGTGTGTGTGTGTGTGTGCTGGAATACTGAAAGAGATGGTCTCAAGTATTTGACTGATTGATTTATCCTTTTCATTTTAAAGAATCTAGACTACTATGCCCATTTTACATTGCTCCCCTTTATCCAGTCATCCACCAAGGAACACCCAGGGTCGGTGCTAGTTTTTTTGTGCCCTAGGCGATGGGTGGGGGTGGGGTGGGTGGCAGTTGGGCGGGGCAGGGGCGGGGTGGTGGGTCGGCAGGATGGGGGCAGGGCGGCGGGGCGGTGGCAGGGGCGGCGGATGGCGGGGGACAGAGATGGGTGGACGGTGAGGGTGGCTGGCGGACGGTGGGAGGACAGGCAGTGGTGGCCAATGGCGGGGGCGGGGGCGGGGGCAGCAGGCTGTCCAGCGCCCTCTCTCCATTTTGGCACCCTAGGCAACTGCCTAGTTTGCCTTAATGGAAGCACCAGCCCTGGGAACACCAGAGAAATAACGTCTCTCAGATCTGCTTTGATCTGTATTCCCACATGGAGTAGGGGGTGGACTCAATGGCCTAATAGGCCCCTTCAAACTTCATGATTATAGGATTCTGTGACTTCGGATTAGCATAGTAATCCTACACAAACACCAAACCATCTTACAACAAGCTATGGTGGTTCTTTATTAACACTTTCTGTACAGCAAAAACCTTGATCTTATTTTGAATTTAAAAGAGAACATTTTGACTACCCTGTCAGCAGTTCTTGATAAACTTTATTAATGTCTGTCAGATCCTTAGACTCTTGGGAAGAAGACATTCATTTTTTCCAACATTTATATCCAAATTGGCAGGCAGCGCCAAGCCTTTTTCAATTCGTGAGTGACAACTTGTGATGCTTCAAGATCATCTAATTAATACTGAATTAAAAAAAACCCTGCCAGATTTATTAAAACTGTTGGCAATCCATCACTGGCTGAATAAGCATCATGGATGGGGCCTCAATCCCCCACCAATCTTCTGGGAACATGCTAACCTGTATAACCTTTGACAATCTGCACAGACCCAGGGTGCCACTGGGGGAAGAAGGAATACTTAACCACCTCTATACCTGTGCCTAGAAAAGGTAACCATAAATCTCAGTCAATGACACATATCTATTATAATTACAAGCAATCTACCTAAACCCTGTGGGCAGTTTGAGACTCTGGGCACTCCCGGTTAAGATGAGACTAACACCCAATTAAGTAGAATTTTAGTTCTCTTATAAGTTTTCAGATTTTCATTTCACAATACAAAAAAAAAATTCCTATTTTAGTAGGATCACTCAGAATGCTTTCATAAGGTCACCTGTATAACTAAAGGCACATTATACAGAAAAACTATTGCTTAAAAAAAGGAGTGGAAAAACTGAATAATGAAATAAATGCTCAGATCCCAGCCATCATTTACACTCCCTTGTTCTAGTCATGACTTGAGGCAAAAGGAAATAGCCCCCTTCCATCCATAATTCAAGAACTGGAAGAACTAGAGTTCAGGATCTGAGTGATGCTGGCGGCAACCAAGCCACAGTGAGTCTTAAAACAACTGAAGTACAACCATTTGCCCCGGCCCCGGGAATACATGAAATGGCCAGCAGAGACAGCTGTTTCCTAACTGTATCTGACTGCAGCCACCTTGGCTAGTTTAATCCTGTCAGAATGGTTCCTTCTTGTACAACAATTAGTTGTATAGTTGTATGTACAGTATTGTATTTAAGGGTCTTGATTGTTTTTAACTGCCCATTGATATTTTAACTGTTAATTAATTGCCCATTTTAATTGCCCATTGGCATTTTAACTTTTAACTCTTTTGATTGTTTATGGTAATCTTGAATTGTAAGCCGCCCTGAGACCCTTGGGTAGTGGGCAGAATATAAATTGAATGAATGAATGAATAAATAAATAAATAAATAAATAAATAAATAAACTATTCTAAACACAGACCTGAATGAAGATAGATGGCTTCAGGCATCACTTCCAGTCAGGTGGGAAGGCTTGGGTATCCGCAATGTACTTTCGTTGGCACCTTCAACCTACTTGGCTTCTGCTGCGAGTACTGCGGACCTCATTTTCACTCTCCTCCCTGAGCACCTCCGCCTCCAGAAAGATAGTTTTGTCCATCTAGCACTTTCAAGGTGGTCAGCCTTAGCCTCCTTATCTTCATTGGACCCTCCAATAGCTCCTCCTCTTCCACCTACCAGAGCTACCCAAAGCTCCTGGGATGACACATGCTGCAAAGTCCTAGCGGAGAAACTTAAGGCCTCAGCCAACAACCCAATAGATCGTGCACACGTGCTGGCAGCTCAGTCGAAAGGCTCAGGAGATTGGCTTCTGGCTTCATGTTCTCCCACTCTCCAATGTAGGATTGAAGCTTGATGACAACTCTCTTCGAATAGCAGTCAGTCTCTGTTTGGGAGCACCAATTGTTCACCGTCACATGTGTCCCTGTGGTACAACTGTCAGCCCGCAGGGCCACCATGGCCTCTCTTGCCGACCTGGTTCAGGCAAACATGTCAGACACAACATGATCAATGACATCTTATGCCGTGCCCTTACCAGAGCCGGTTTTCCAGCTACCCGAGAGCCTTTACATTTGTGTGCTGGAAGTAACAAAAGACCAGATGGGACTACACTGATCCCCTGGAGCAAAGGCCGGTGCTTAACGTGGGACGCAACATGCCCAAATACATTTGCTACATCCCACGTACAAAACACCAGCATCGAAGCCGGATCCGTAGCAGCAACGGCTGAACAATTAAAAAGACAAAAATATGAAGAAATGGCAACAGGGATTGACTTTGTCCCTGTAGCCATCGAAACATCTGGAGTCTGGGGAGAATCAGCCTTGAGCCTAGTCCAGGAAATAGGTCGCAGGATAGCCATTACTTCTCAAGACAACCGAGCACCAATGTTCCTGAGGCAACAGCTCTCAATCGCTGTCCAAAGAGGGAATGCCTGCTGTGTGCTTGGCACTCTAGGCCAGCTGACTAAATAATGGTGTTTTTTAGTAAAGTGATTTTAACCAGTATAAATAAATAAATAAATAAATAAATAAATAAATAAATAAATAAATAATGTAGTTTCAGGAATGGCTGCACAAGAGAGTTAAAAGGTAAAAAAAGAATATCCCAAATGTAGTCTGACAACCAGGTTGTATCCTTTAAGTTAGCACCTTCACTAGTCTGGCTGCTCTACTCCTGATCAAACAGTATTTCTAAACTCAGAGCCACCTGCCATAGCTGAGAATGTACTATAACAGTCCAATTAGTAGGACATAGATAAGAAGAAATAGAAAAAGCTGGCATAATCAGCCAAAGTTAACAGAACATTTATCTCAATCACATCCTCTGCCTCAGAATCCAGGAGAGGACCATATGAGAACTACTCCTTCAGGGAGCAGGGCATGGTCCAATATCATATCCCTTGCTTTAATTTACTTATGTATTTATATATTCTCTTTCCAACACAATAGCACTCAAGGTGGGAGTAATTTGCAAAAATATACTACTCCCTCTCCATAAGCAAACCCTTTTCCAGACTACCCTTTGACTTATTCAGCCTTCATTCAGAAAATTAGATGCCTCAGGTTGCCAGTTTATAGACAAAACTCAATTGCACGTGGTTGATTTGCCACAGAAAGGAGAAATAGAGCCGAATGCTATCAGCATTACAATGATAACATGCTTCAAATGTCTACTGGTTGCTCCCAACAGTGGCCTGCCAGAAGAACCCCTTTTCTGAACATAGTCAATTCAGATGGCTATTACGCTGACCTATAGAACTTTTATGATCCAAGAGAGTTCACATCTTCCCTGTGTCCCTTCTAACTGAAGAGTTCAATTAGTATCAACAATTCCCTAATTCTTCAATACATATTTCTACACAGCTAATGCCTTATCTCTTGGGTCCAGATGTGATAATGTATGCTTATAGCCATTATATGTTTTCAAGGTATTATTCAACCTACTGAAAACAACTACCTGATTAATTGGAACCATGAAAGAAGATTTTTTTCTCCAGAAAATATATAGTCTCCATGCATTAGAGCTCACACAATCTCTAAAATGATAAAGATGTACACTTAGGACAGGGGTCTGCAACCTTTAAGACATAAAGAGCCACTTGGACCCGTTTCCGACGGGAAAAAAAACCTGGGAGCCGCAAAACCATTGCGACATTTAAAACAAATATAACACTGCAAATATATTTTCCCCTCCCCTCGCTTCTGGCTTTTTGGGCGCTCGCAAGCAACACACTCCCTCGTGCGCTCCTCGGACATGCTGCGTCCCGGCGCCCGGCTCGGGTGGGGTGGGAAGGAGCGCCGGCGGCTGCGGCTCCTCCGGGCACCCCCGAAGGGCTTCTGAGAAGGAATCCAATGAAAGTTGCTTCTTCGGCACTTTGGGCGCCGGGAGAGCGAGCGAGCGGGCGAGCCCGAGCCGCCGCCGCCTCCCCCCACCCCGCCACCCTGTCCCCGAGGGTTTCCATCGAGGCGCGCACCAGCCTCAAGTTCTCCCGCACGCGCAACTGGGGCGGCTGTGTGTCCGCCAGTCTCGAGGAGGGCCGGGCTGGGGGGTGGGTGGGCGCACAGGAGGCACGTTCTGTGTGTTGGAATGGAGCAGAAGGCAGCTGCTGGCGGGCTTTCGGAGATAGAGCGAGAGGGAGAGCGAGCGAGACAAGCAGGCAGGCGCACAGGCGCTCCGCTCGGCTCGGCTCAGCGTTGGCCTCCCCGGGCGGCCAGGGGCCCCTGAACAACTTGAGCCCGGCGCCCCCACCCCGCCACCGAAACCGGATGACTCCAGGAGGGAGCCGCTGGAAGTCTAATAAGAGAGACCCCTCCTCGGGCCGGGGGGCAGGCTCGAACTAGCTGTCACGCCACGTCCCTCGTCCCTTGACTGCCAAGTTGATCTCGCGCAGGAAAAAGAAAAGCCGACTTCCTCCGTTGCTTCTCGCCTCTCCGCCGCCGCCGCCGCTCCCCCCCTCCCCGCTCCCGCCGCCACCAACCCCTTGCTTGTTGGGCCAGAACTGACAGCACCGGGCAAGGAAGCAGGGCGGTGGCGGTGGCGGTGGGGGGTGGGGTGGGGAGAGAGAAGTCTAGCCGTGGCCCCCTCCCCACGCCGCCTTTCTTGAGGTTCCCATTCTGCCCTCGCTGCCTTCTGCCCGGATCCTGCAGCCATGGTCTGACTCTCCCCCCCCACACACACACACTCCATCTCTCCCTCCTCCTCCTCCTCCTCTCGCCCCCACCCTCCATGGAGGAGGGAAGCGCAGCCCGAGTGCGTCGTGCCCACACCGCTTCCACTTTTTTTGGGGGGGGCAGTTTTTAAAAATCTTCCAAAAATAGTACAGGAGGGAGAGGAGGGGAATTTCTAATCTCTCTCTCTCTCTCTCTTTTGCGGAGACACGCCGCCGTCTTTTTTTCTGGGGGGGGAGGCAACAATCCAGATCTGGGAGGTTTTCTTGAAGTTAAAAAAAAAAGAAAAAGGCTGCCATTCAGGGGGCACTTTCTACCACGCCTCCCTCTCTCTCTTGCTCTGAAGGAGAGGGAGCGCGCTGAGAGTGTGGCTGCACTTGGCTTCGCGCCGGCTTGTGGGACGGGCTGTCCTCGTGAGATTCGGCACCTTTGTATTGAAATTTCTGAACCCTCCCGGAGCCGCGGCAAATGTTCCAAAGAGCCGCATGCGGCTCCGGAGCCGCAGGTTGCAGACCCCCGACTTAGGATATCCATCACAAGGAAGTTTCTTTGCTTTACTACACAATATGGGCCTAAGTGAGTCTTAGTCCCCCCTTTTCTCTGGCTAGCTGTGTAAATGTTTGAGGAAAAGAGGCTTCTGCCTCCATAACATGTAACATTTTGACATATTCCTGTATCACAGAAAGATACAATAGCTTTCTGTCTTCTGGGTTGCACAATGGAACGTCTTAGTTTTTGCTGAAGGACTGCAAATTGATTTTAATTTGTTTATGACATCTGGGATACATACCTGGTCAATAGTGAATTGAACTCACTGGAATGATGCTGTAAATCTAAAGAAATACCAATAACACTGAGGAACTACTCTTGATCAACACCAATAAACTAGCAATAGTATCTGGTATGCATCTTTAGCCGGCATAAATTGTGAATGACTGCAAATATTGTCAGAATTTTTTTTTTAAGGCAAAGGAACTACAATGTTTTAAAATCATTAGATTTTGATTACATCACTGACAAACTACAAGGCAGCAAAAAGAATTTTTGATATATTGTGTATAATACAAAATGCCAAAAGACTTGCCTGCTTTATTTTAAATGAACACAAAATATTGGGGGCATCTTAATCAAAAATGAGTTCACAAAAAGACAACAGAGACCCTATAATATCTTGGCAGAAACACACACGCTTCTGGTATGGTGTGGTCACCAACGTAGTAGACATTGCATATGTTGCTAATGTACATGCACAATGACTGAGGTTGTAGATCACAAAAATGGCAAGAAACCCAATTTGATAAAATTTAGTCTTTCAAATACCAGCTGGGTAATATACGTTTGCTATCATATGCCCCAGTAACAAGCTCTATATAGGAAAACTTGCCCATCGTGCTTAAAAAACATATCAGAGAGTATCTAGGCAACATTAGGAATAAATGATCAGGAACCATTCTGATCAGTCAATACATCAAAAATATCCATGCTTTGAAGGATGTACAATTTTGGACTACAGATTAGAGATGGGCACGAAACGAACATTTTTTCGTTTCCATTATTCATTGTTTGTTTTGTTACATAACGAAATGACAAACAAAAATTGTGATGAAAATGGAACGAAACAAACAGAACCACGAAAATTGTGTTCGTTACATTTCATTTTCGTTAATGGACGTGCAATAAAATGAGCTGTTTTATATGTTAAAAAACACCCTGGACATCCATAAAAACACAGCGATAATTATTTATACTGTCTGATAATACCTACCGGGGGTGGGGTCCTTAAAACGTGCATTAATGTCTTTTCTCAGATCGCTGTATTTTTTTCCTTTAAGGGGAGTTAGGGGACATTGACCCAAAATGGCTCCCAGATGCCTAATATTGATTTCTTGGGTAATAAAGCGCTCTGGACATCCATGAAAATGCAGTGATAATGCGATAATTATTTGAAATTATTACCTACCAGGGGGTTGGGGTCCTTAAAACGTTTGTTTTTGTCTTCTCCCATCGCGATGTATTTTTCTTTTCTCTTTAAGGATGACAAAATGGATGCCGCCACTCCAGCCACAACATGGAGGCAAGCCATGTGATGGGATCATGTAAATTCTTGGACAACTTCAACCAATACCATGCCCAGGTTGCAGACTGGGCAGGTCTGGCAGCCACAGAGGGCATAAAAAGCTCTGGCAGCCCCCGTCCTCCTTTCAGTCCCTGGTGGGAGTTAGGGTGGGATTGCTGTCTCTGCAACTCTAGCTTCATTCCTGCATGTGTACGTGTGTGCGTACCTCTCGGTGAGTACCCTCCCCTGCCCCTCAGTGCAGTCACTCTGCGGCTGCCTTCCACACTGGGCAACGCCCGCCGCTGCCTTTGCAGCCTCCCTGCGTACCTAGTCTATACTGTGTCTCTGCCAGCATCAATTATTTTTAGTGTTTTCCTTCTGGTCTGGTGCGTTGGGGGATGCCCCCGCACGGAAATGCTTTAAAAATCGCACAAAAAGTGGGTAGAAACGAAAAATGAAAAATGAAAACGAAATATTTCCAAAAATTTGCAAAAAATGGAAACAAAACGAAACGGACCTCTCAACGACAAATGAAAAACCGAAACACCATTTTTTTTATTCATGCCCATCTCTACTACAGATACTGTCTACACAAGTAATGATAAGGTTCTGTCAAAAAAAGGAAGATTTACTGAATACTGAGAATGTGTACACCAGCCCTGAAAGGTTTAGAGGGGGGGGAACAGATTTTCTCCCTCTTATTTAGCAACGTGACTACTTTCATAGACTCTCCTGCTAGACAGAAGTCTGTGGATTAATTAGAGTGACCTTGAAATATAACATCCATAAATAGGGGATTGCTATCTTTCAAGAGTGACCTTGAAAGACAACACCCATAAAGAGGAGAATTTCTCCCACTGTGTCATAAATAATCTGATGAAGAGCTGTGTACAGACCGAATAAAAGATCTAATAAAGACCAAATCTACAGTATGTATAAATAAAAATGGCTGCATTTGTCTATTAAATAAAATAAGAGACTACGTAATTATTCAATGTATAGCATCTTAGATGGCTATATGTAATACATATAGTGCTGTCTATATACTGTCCTACAGCAGTTAAACCACTTTCTGGGTGGTTTACAGTTTATTTATACACATTTTCCACTGCCTCCATGACCTATATATTCAATTTACCAACTTTGCAAGGATGGAAGGCTGAGTCAACCTTGAGGCGTCTGCCTGAAACTATTGGGGTCATACTAAGGTTTTGAGTAGCATCTAGAAAATAGTACTACAGTTTTAATTATTGCACTTTGAGGCTTTTTAATGGTAAAATGAAAATGGTAATGTGTTGTCCCACTTTTTGTTTCCTCTTTTGTTTTACTTTGTACAGCTCCTAAAGAATGCCATAAAGTTGAAGGCATTGGGTATTTAAAAGTAAAATATAGGGAGGAGGGTTTTTTTATTTATTTTAAAAATAACATCCTGAGACTGTGCTTTTTCCTTCTTTAGATGTACTGGTTCCTTTTGTTCCTTCAAAATCACTAGACCAATGTGTTTTCTATTATGAAGACTTTGGCACTGATTATTCAACATTTCTGTTTCAGCAGATTTACTTTAAATTATCAGTCCCTTATTCATAAGTTTCCAAAAAAATACTGTGTTACGTGAGTATAGTTTCCCCTCTTCTTGTGTAATTTACCTTACAGCACAATTCTATATGTTACCTAAAGAGTAAATTTCAATGTGTTCATATGGACTCTGACTGACTGGACTACTGTAATTGATGCACTGAGCAGGGGACTGGATCTGATAGCCTTACAGAACGCTTCCAACTCTATGGTTCTATAATACAATCCACTTCATGCTACATAGCATATCAGGCAGCAAGGATTCTTCTCCTCATCCAGTCTTGTGAGAGTGTTTTGGCATCCTCCCATGTAATATGTAGTGCCTTCAGGTTTCTTCACCAGGTTATTCAAGGGCGTCCTCATTGTCGTTTCACACTGGGGGGAAGGGGAGTCCAATTCATTCTTACTTTAGGAATCCAACTGTTATCCATATGGAAATGTGGCTAGCCAGCTGGAGTCTTCTATATGTAACAATATTATGAACTTTACACTAGCCAGTCTTCTAGAGCGCCTACTCATTGGTGATGTGGTCAAATACTGGATTTTTAGAATTCAGCAGAGGTACCTTTGTTGCAAACATCAAGCCTCTTGTTGATACTTGTGGACACTTTCCAAGTTTCACTGGCACAAATAGCTGTCGGGTTCATGATAAGAGGCAAACAAACAGAACTTAATCATCAGCTAGATGCACAGTGATGACCGGAATTGGTCCATATTCCGAAAAATGGCTATTGCGTTTCCAATGCCACAATTAATGTCCTCTTCTGCATCTCCATTCTAGGTGATCATGCTACCCAGAAAAGTGAACCCCCGACACTTCTTATACCTGCTGCTGTATGAGTACAATTTACCCATACTGGGGCCATGGAGGTCACATGCATGGTCTTTGATTTCTTGGCGCTTATCCTTTGTTTTGCCAGTTTCACACATAGAGGTAATGTGTTTTCATAGCCAATCAGAATTTGAACCCCAACATTCAAGATAAGATTATGACACTCAAACAATGTCCTCAAACTACAAAACTTTGTAACATTCTTTGGTAGTTTAAGCCTGTGAGAATTCCACCACAGCTGACATCTCTGTTTACAGTTAATTTTTCAGTCTGGGATCAGATAATCTTATCATTCATACCAAAATCCATCTGGGTGTCAAAGTATAAATGGTATAAATGGTTTCATTTTTAAATGATCCATGTCTATTCATAGAATGAGAAGAAATCATTCTTGCACTCATGGTAAAGTAAGTCTTTCTCTAGACATCCACATCTTACTTATTCCATTTCCCCCAGGTAGTCTCTTCATCCTAGTCAATCAGTCTATCTCTTGTGCCATGCTGGCTATTCACAAAGAAACAGATCTTATTAATTGTGCAGCAGTAGTACTATAAATTACACCAGAATGTATTCCCCTCTCAGGCAGCATTTAGAAAACATGAATCAGTGCTAATTGCTTCATATTTGGCTGTTGAGAAATATCCCAGCATGGGTAAAGATGCTCAGCAAACATCTGTGTGGTTCTTAGTGCGATGTGAGGTCAGCCACCCAAACAATTCTGAAGGGTAGGCACTATACCATGAAAATTCATCATGCACAGTACTGAATTATACTCAACTGTTTGACAACTCTTCCAAATAATTCATGTAGGCACACAGAACAATTCACAGTATTACACAGACTATAAGCAAGCTAGTAAATGCATCTGCCCACCCAAAGTGTGCTTTGTAGGAGGCCTTGCAGATGGAATATTTTTCAACCTTGAAAGTTTGTTTGGGTTTGTGTTCACATATTTAGACAGAGAGAAATCCCAAACAGACACCTGTTCTCCAATAACTATCACTGCACTCAGAGCTTATGGTGGCTGCTGCTTCTCCCCTTGACATGCTTTGAATACTAACACACACATCTGTAAAACAAGTAATAATTTGTATAACACCCCTCTCTTATCCAAGGATGATCCCAAAGTGACTCTCAAAGTAAAATGAAGGATTCCAGTGGCAATGTTATTACCTGCACTACAAAATCAGATCCGATGAAGAGGGGGAAAAGACCAGGACAAGGGTCTTGAAATAAAATAGCAAAAGCCAAAATAATTGAACTCATACCTGCAGACTGTTTTCAGTAAAACACCTGAAACACCTGCTTTCAGACTTTTCATCCGAACATCTAAATTCAAGACATCCATCTGAAGACAGATCCAATGCCCAACAAAACCTTCTAAATAAATGCAAACCTCAAGCATGCAAATACATAGTGGAATAAATTGGGCCATCGACTGCCACACATCTACTCCTTTGAAGACTGAACTCATAACTCTACCTTTTTTTTGGGGGGGTGTGCTTACGTTATCCCCACCGGAGGGTTCTGCCTCTCCTCCTTTTTTGCAATTCGTGGTTTGGTCTTTTATTGTCTAGTTTTATTGTTAGCCAGCCAGAGTTCCGATCCGGAAGATGGGCGGGATACAAGTGTAATAAATAAATAAATAAATAAATAAATACAGATCACAAGTTGCTCAAATCTCTCTTCTGTCAGTGAAAGAAACATATAGTAATAATATGTCACAAAATATGTCTGTGTTTTTTTTAAGTGGAAAGTGCAATTATGTGGATTTATGGAAGAGCTAGACAGTGGGTGATACCTTCATAGGCTGCTAGAATTTTTTTAAAAAAGCTGCTGATCTTTTGGGAGCAAGCTCCCTTTTTCAAAACAGGTATAGAAGTCCAAACATGGCAAGGGATGTAATTTGCCAGGAGGTAGCTCTTAAAAGTTCACTTGGCAAGATGGAAGCCAGGCTTCTTCTTGGAAGCCACAGGGCACCATGGTCCGATGGGGGTGGATTTTACAGTCCAGTTCAAACAAAGAGTGGCAAAAAAATTTCTCCCCCCACCACCCTAGTGGAAATGCTGTACAACAGTTCTAATTTCCAGGTTAATTACTCTTACAGACATTATGCAGACTCTAGATAGAGGTCTGTATGATCCTTCTTTGTGAAATCTAGAGGACATATTTTCACATCTATGTTTCTACTATAACCATGCAAATGACATTTGACAATAATATTTTCATTCAAATGAGACCAAGATTTTGTTCAATACAATGAAAGGTTCACATCTGGGTTCATAGAAGTCTAGGTACTCCGCATGTGCATTTTTATACTAAAGCTAGTGCGGAATGCAGCATCTAGGTCAGTAATGGTGAACCTTTTAGAGACCAAGTGCCCAAACTGAGATTCAAAATCTACTACAGTGGACCCTTGTATAACAAACAACTAAAACATAAAATCTGTACAACATAAAAAATTCCAGAGATAGGGGAAATTTGCTTAACATAATCACCTATAGGAAAAATACGTACAACATAAAAATGGGATCATTCCATTTTCAATGCATTCCTATGGGAATTTGTATAAAGGAAAATGTGCTTAACATAATTTCATTTGGAACGAATTAATTCCTTTATACAAGGTACCACTGTAATTTCTCACTAAGTGCCAATACAGCAATTTAACCTGAATCCAGGTGGCTCTGAAGGGGCGATGTCGGGTGTCCACAGAAAGGGCTCCGAGTGCCACCCTTGGCACCCGTGCCATAGGTTTGCCAACAATGATCTAGGTGTTGTTGTCAGATAAACAATACAAAAGTTCTATCACTCCAGTTTTAATGGAACTGCAGTGGTTGTAGGGCAAACCCAAGCATTTTGCTGTCTGCTACAGATCTGGAAGTTAAGTCATAGCTACTGGACTTCTTTTTTGAGAGAGAAATGTTTCGCTGCTCATCCAAACAGCTTCATCAGTCTTTATTTACAGCTAGTGCAAGTCCTCCATCTTATAGTCAGAGGGGAGCTCTTCAAAGCATTTACTAGGAAAAAAGAAACTAGTGAGAAGCATCTGTGTTGTAAAATTGGGCCTGCTTTGAAAAGCTTCTCCCAAGGCAAAGAGGCGAATGCAGGTCAGTTTGGAAATTAACAGAGCTCTTTCTCAACTTTGTGGGAAATAATTTGTGTCATTCCTGAACCATTCAGCCATGCTAAAAAGACGTCACCTGCTTCTAATTAAAGGCAGTTAGTTGTATTGTCAGCATGACCATTCATCAGTACTGTCCTTGCAATTCTTACTCATCCCCTGTATGGCAGAATGAAATGAAATGCTTAACTTTTCCACTCTGGTCCCTTTGTTGCTCCCTTTTTATATGTTGAGTCTTCATCCCATCTCTCTCCAAATGAACTAGTTTATTTTTGCCTCTTTGGTCTGCCTCCTTGAATATTCATGGCTTTTAATCTAATTCTTCTATTTTAAGCTTTCTACTCTGTCTCAGACTCTCTCCCTCTTTTTTTTTTTACTTCAAGCCTAGCTAGACAAAGGGAACACAGCAGAGCATATTAAAGTGGTGGGGGAGGGGGACTAGTACCATATTTAATCTCATCTCCTAGCAAATGGTCTGAGTTTTGTTTAAACAAGGAAGCTGTTTTAATCATCCATCTTTTCGTATGTGTCTAATTTACAGTAATCAGTTTCACAAATATGGTGTCTTAGCCTTCATTGTAAGACTAGACCACAAAGATTCTCACGTTTGCACACACACAATGCATGAAGTAAGGGACCAGTCAAGTAAATACTCCATGGCATGTCACTGCATCCTTTTAAATACAGTGCAGACAGACTAACCATGGTGTGTGTGTGTGTGTGTGTGTGTGTGTGTGTGTGTGTGTGTGTGTG
>JAHTLZ010000010.1:58517769-58529572 GCA_023846285.1 Phrynocephalus versicolor | reverse complement strand
TGTGTGTGTGTGTGTGTGTGTGTGTGTGTGTGTGTGTGTGTGTGTGTCTATTTTATACTGAATTTGTGTGGTGCATCTGGTGATATTCTCTTTTTTGAAGAATACATTTTCCCAAAAAGACACTATTTTTCCTCTGGTAAACTTCAACTATAAGGCATTTCATAGATTTATTAACTTGCATATGTCAATTTAAGGCTACAGTAACCCCCCATTTAGTGTGGGTGTTAGGGAACCAACCCAACTCAGAATAAAGGGAAATCCACGTTATGTGCCTGCTGGGTCAGTTCGGGGGTGGGTGGGTGTTCGGAGCCTTCTACACTTACCCCAAGCCTGGCACTGCTCTTAGGGGGGCCTCCGACAGGCCTGGGAAGCCTGCCAAAGGCACACTCGGGGCATCACCAGGCCTGGGGTAAGTGCAGGAGGCCCAAACAGGCCCACACAGTTTGCTCCAGGAGCCCTTTCCTTCATATACTTCAGTATATGAACCACAATATAATGGGCGATGAAGTACTATAGTTTACAATTACAATAATAATTGCAAAGTGTAATACAGATTAAGAAGTTGCCACTGTAATATAGTGCAAGGAACCAGAAGAGTCAGATATCCATTTTTGAAGAACCTGTCCACATGTCGACAGAATTTCTGGAAATACAAGTGTGTTTGGAAAGTTTGCTTAATCCAAGAATGTACTTAATCCAAGTAATTCGTCCATTCTAAAATATGTACATTGACTTATGTGTTCCACCTCTCTTCAAACCTTTAACTAAAATCTCTTCTCCCCCAGCACAAACAGAATTTGTTGAGTTTGGAAAGCAATTTGCTCGCTGTTCCTAAAACAAAGTGGGTCCCAACCTTGGGTTGCCAGATGCTCTTGGACTAAAATTCCCAGAAGCCTTCACCACTTGCTGTGCTAACCAGGACTTCTGGGAGCTTGTTGTCCAAGAACATCTAGGAACACAAGGTTGGGAACCATTAAATATGTTGATATTTAACAGATGGGTTTTAGGTTAAAACTTGAACCTGTTTATGTAATGCCAGTACAATGTCTTTATAATTCTAATTGACCCTGTTTGCCATGTTTGAAAAATAATATGCCATCAAGTCAATTCTGACTTATGGTTCCAACTACAGTTGATTCTACTATGCAGAGAATATCACACATGATTACTATCATTCTACGGCGCCTGGAGTAGGAACTGGCAAACCACTCCAGTATTCCTGCCAAGAAAACTCCATGTACATGGAGTCATGAGCAGTCGGTCACGACTGTAACGACACAAGACACAACATGCTGGGACCCAACTGCGAAAGATCTTTAAAATCAAGAATTTGAGCAAATAGCTTGAAGACTTCATGATGCATAGCAAAAAGGATATCTCTCTGTGTTTCTCTTTTTTCACCACAGGAAAAGTCTTGCCATCGGCATTAATGTATAACATGTAGCACTATAAAGTACAGTAGTATGGCTGAAACAGAAACCAAAAGGCATGAATTAAGGAAAGAAATACAAAAATGAAAAAAAGGA
The DNA here is from genome assembly GCA_023846285.1 of Phrynocephalus versicolor. Taxonomy (NCBI): domain Eukaryota; kingdom Metazoa; phylum Chordata; class Lepidosauria; order Squamata; family Agamidae; genus Phrynocephalus; species Phrynocephalus versicolor. Next base: position 58,528,046 of record JAHTLZ010000010.1, on the reverse strand, counting down.
GATTGAAGGGGAAGGAAGAAGAACTGACAAGAAATAAGCTTTTCGAATATATTTGGCAGAAGACATTTATTCTGTAGCTTTCCCTCAGGTTAGCTCGTTAAAAAAAGAGGCCTGGCAAAATAAGCTGTAGTAATGAAGACACAGGTTGCTAAACATGCATCTTTTCTCACATTTAGCCAATATGAGAAACTCACTCATGAATTAAGATCAAACCTTTATATGAAAGATATTGTATTTCCCCACAATTTATAAGGCCGTTAGGTTTTGTTCTACAATAATGAAATTCCTTCCATAATCACTCTTCTTTCTTTCCTCATGAAATGTAGCACCTGGGGGGGGGGCACAGGAAATTTCAGTTCTACATTTAGAAAAGAGATGTGATAAAAGAGATTTATAAAAACTGCAATGCATTTGCAGTGAAATCTGGATAGCTATACAGATTTCTGCCATATTTCCAGAGGCCATGGTAGAAACTGAAGCTTCACTTAGCAAATACAGGGATAGGAAGTGTTTGAGGGGATGTGGGAGCCCTATTACTTCAGCCTTGATGTAGGAAATTTTTTAGCATGGCTGTACGGATTGGACAAATGAAACAGGATCATGCTTTGTGTGTGGTGTCGTCTGTGTGATAGGGTCTGAACTCTTCCCTCAACAGATGCTTCCAGCCTCTTTGTGGCATGTGATTTCACAAACCTAAGCAAGATAGCTGGTAAAGGGTAAAACTGATCAATTATGTTATCATTCCTCTTCTGTGCTCCCTGATGATGTTTAGTTTTGCTCTAAAATTTGTGCACAGTATGTCAATATCCATGTCTGATAATAAATGACACAATTACTTCATATCTGTCGATTGTAGCTCATTGTTTAAAACTGGACACAAAACAGTCTGGCACCTATTTAAACAGGATTTTTTTCCCTTTTATCAAAATGGAAGCTTGCCAAATATCACAGGGTCATGCTGAACTCTGCACGTGGCATATACCTGTAGATGGATGTATCTCATGCAAGGGACAGTAATGAATCAAGTCAAGCACAATAAGGACTTTGAACCAAATTGAAATGCAGAGTGACAATGTGGCTTAACAAGGTGAATTAATGGTTTCTTTACATGCTTATCTATTTTCCACTAATATTTTTCTTGAAAAAGAAATCATAGCTGTAATATGTTTTTAAAATGCATCTTTGGGGAAGGGAAGTCTATTAAGGGACAATTCAAACTTTCTAAGTTTGCAGCTACAATAAAGCTCATTATTTTTAAAAGAAGAGGCTGAATCTTTTCTTTAAGATCTGATGAGGCATCTATGATTGGCCAAGTCTTATATATCTCCACTTGGTCCAACTCTGCTCTCTCATTCTGGAGTGGAGATGGCTCCAGGCTCTCTCAAGAATGGGGTGTGGTGGCTCAGCAGACTAGAGCATTGAAAACTGTCGGCTACAAAGTCGGCAGCTCAGCGGTTCAAATCCCAGTGCCTCGCAGCGGAGTGAGCTCCCACTGTTAACCCCAGTTCCTACCAACCTAGCAGTTCGAAAACATGTAAATTCAAGTAGATAAACAGGTACCGCCACAAGAAGTGGGAAGGTAAAACAGTGTTTCCTTGCAGCCATGCTGGCCACATGGCAATGGGCTTGCACAACACTGGCTCTTTGGCTTGAATACAGAGACGAACACCACCCCTAGAGTCAGATACGACTAGCATGCATGTGAGGTGAAAACCTTTACCTTTTTAACTCCCAAGAATATGGAAGTTGAGCTTGAGAACTGGCACATTCTATTCATCTATTGGTGGTGGGCTGTGCATTTGCCACCAGACCTCTAGGAACACCACACTGATTATTAACACAATGGTGTCAAACAATTTTGATCTTGGCTGGTGGATGAATGGCCTGCATATATTAAGTAACAAGTATTTGGGATACTTTAGGCATATATATATTTCCCCTGTATCTGAGTTCTTTTGGAGAGAAAGGCAGGGCAGAAATATTTTAGATAATAAATAAATAATAGTATTTGACTTTGTTCATATTATGTGAAATAAATATTTAAGGGGGGGAAAAAACTAGTTGAGATCTGCCAAACATGTAAATCAATTTCTTTGCAGGAACAAAACAATCCTATATATTGGGCAACAGTCACTTTTGTAAACAGGCCTTAAACATCTTTAGGTTTCAAGCAGTTGGCAATTTCTGATATTCATCTGGAATTTTAATATAATTATTGACATAGAGCTTCGGTCATTGCTGTGTGTCTTACCCTTGCACTGATTAGCTATTTGTACGCTGCTTACTGATTCAATAAACATCATACCAATACAAGATATATGCTAGACCTTATTTTAATCGTCTTTCATGTATCTTATAGTTTTACATTATCTTTATGATTGTTTATATTGTAACCCTGTTCAGAGTAGAAGTCATTTTGATCACAAAAGACAAGATATAATACAAAATAAAGTGTTAAATCTTGAAAGATTTAAGTAGGTTGTCATTCCATTTGAAATACGGACTGAAATCCTGTTGCTTATCAAAGTAAGTAACACTAGAATAGGGTCATTGAGTCAGTGGGAAATTGAAGCATCAACTTCTTCATATGTTGATAAGTCCATTGATACAAATAGGCCAACATTAGCTATGACGTAGAGCTTTAAAGCAAGTTCCAACTAGAGTTGCAAAATAATTCAACAGGCCTACTCTAGTGTGACTTAATTGCTTCCAGCTGGAAGGTAAAGAACAGGGCAGTCCAATAAACATATAGAATGCCATGTTACTCAGCATTTTTTGCTTAATCCTTTCCCCCCTCTGATAACAACTTGGGGAAAAAATTAATGGCAAATACGAGTGAAGTAGACTTGCAGGTACAGAAATACAGTGGTACCTTGTATAAAGGAATTAATTCGTTCTAAATGAAATTCTGTTAAGCAAATTTTCCTTTGTACAGATTTCCCATAGGAATGCATTGAAAACGGATTAATCCCTAATCACAGCCATTTTTCTGTTGTACGGATTTGCCCCATAGGCTATTCTGTTAAAAGATTTTCCCCTGCCTCTCAATTTTTTTTCCTTTAAACGGATTTTCTGTTAAACAAACCACTTGTTATACAAGGGTCCACTTGTACATGGCTGGCAGTTCTTCCCATCCAAGCAACGTATCAGGCTAATCTCATCTTGGAGATCTGATTGGATATAGCAACAGGCTTTTCTCCTGAAAATTACACAGTAGTGTATATAAGAACAGATTACTGATTCATTACCTTTGCATTTAGACTCAATCGCTACGTGTGGACATCAAAGTAGACCATAGTTTATGCAACCACAATTAATCGAGAGCCTTGGTTTTGATTCCAAGAAGGGGGAGAAGTCAGAGTCGTACTGACTTCTCTCATATACTCCCTCATATTTGAAAGTCACTGAGATAAGAGAAAAATCATTATGGTTAGAAACAAAAGAACGCTCTTTTGTGTCCTTCCACAAGATCTCTGTCATAATGAGAGCTGATCTGTGGTCTGGAAGCCAAGATTACATGGTATAATACCCATTTTTCACTATCTGTCTATTATTGCGTGCCATCAGGGTAGAAACACTGATAGTGACCCTAATACAGCTTTCAAGAGAAATGAGATATTTAAAGAGTGGCTTTACCAGTTCCACTCCCTCAGTGAGTTTCCACGGCGAAGATTCAAACCCAGGCCTCTTGCACCTCCATCCACTATACCATGCTGGGTATTCATTTGTCTAAACCTCTGCATAAAAATGCAGTTACATTTGCAAAAGCTCTCTTTTTAAAGAGTGGATGCATTATTTTTCCTTACCATCGCTTGCAATTTTGTTTGTATTATTGTTGGGGTTGATAGGCGCATTAGCAGAACCAAACTTTAAAACCCTACATAAAATAGAATGCTAAATAAAATGTTAATTATAGTTTGATGATAATTAATATGACAGAGTGGTTATATAATAAAGATGGCTCCTGACTGACTGACTGCTTAGTGGGAAGGGAGAGAGATATTTTAGTTTAAATGTACATCCTGAAGCATCTGATGATAAAAATAGATGTTTCTTTTTCCTTTATAAGACAGTAATTTTCATCTGCCCACTTTGTTCTATAGCATTGAAAACAATATAAATATATTCATTATATTGTTTCTACGGGCTAGTTCCCATAGCTACTGTACTGCTACAGATATCAGCAGGATCACCCTATTAGATCTTTGGTTTGAAAACTTGGTTGTTTTTAATAGCAAGCAGTTTGTTTAGATGGCTAAAATGCCACTTAGATTAATTCCAACTTCTCACTGAGTGACCCTCCAACCCACATGAACAACTAGGCTTGGTATAGGCCATGCATCGGCACCAATTTTACACGTTGACACCATCTACTAGAACAGTGATGGCGAAACTTTTACAGACCGAGTGCCCAAACTGCAATTCAAAACCCACTTTTTTTTTTGCAAAGTGCCAATACAATAATTTAACCTGAATACAGGTGGCTATGAAGTGGCGATGTCAGGTGCCCACAGAAAGGGCTCCAAGTGCCACCTCTGGCACCCATGCCATAGGTTCACCATCACTGTACTAGAAGAATATGCAGAGGTGGATCATACACAGACTGTCACTAAAGCGCCTGACTCTCCCCCAAGTATTCATAACTGGTTGGTTTAGAAACTCAACTCTCTATTAATGCAGTGAAGTAAGCCAAAATCATATACAGTATGTTCCTCAGAATCATAGAAAATTGGCAGAACTCCGATATTGAGGTTGAAACACACACACACACAAACACACACACACACACAAAGAGAGAGAGAGAGAGCAGATATCAGCAGGGAGTGAATATGAAACTTTTTATCACAACAAAAATAGAACTTATTTGAAGATATCTTCATTCTTGAATATATGTTAATTTTCTTAAACATGAAACAGAACAAATTCAAATGCCTCTCAACTTCAAAGAGAAAAAAATTAAACTATTAAAAACATGTTGTACCACAAGCTTAGATAGTGAGATGTTAAGAAACATGGTTTTTCAGAAGTCTCTTCCTTTTTAAAGAAATTTGAAGGTGAAGAATTTTTTCAAGGCATAAAATACAGTAATGTGTAATGTAAGCTTTTTATTTCAACAGCAAAAGAAGACAAATAAATAATACGAATACGGTTAACATATTGCTCTCGTAGCCAACTTCTGTTTATTATATATGTAAGCTAATATATGCCTAAGAACACCCATTTACCAAATGAAATACACATTCTAGTAAGCATAAAGCTGTGTATTATTATTGTTACACAAGCCAGTCTTATCCTCAGCTGACTTATGTGCAGGCTTATTCCTGGAACAGTACATGAATGGGTGGCAAACGGTTCAGACTTAATTAAGAGTGGCTTCATAATAAAGTGACACTTTCATAAAATAAATCAAGCAGAATATTGTCATTGTAACACACTGTATTTGTTACATGCTGCCATGAGAAAATTGGCAAGTCAAAAATTCATTTATTTTGGAAAGCAGTAACATCATACAATTTTGCAGAAACATCTACATCCTTGATACCAGGATGGGGCTTTCAGTCACAATAAATCAGTTTAAAGCTCCACTAAGTGGGATTTGACATATAGATGCTTGTTACTGTCAGCTGAGAAGAAGAAGAAAAGCTACATAATTCTTTTTGGAAATTGAAGCATCTGATCCTGAACTGTTGTAAAAAAAAAGAAAGGCTATAAAGGTTTTCCTCTATATAATTTGATTATTGAACTTGGACATTCAAGATTTCCAAATAATAAGAGCAAGTATTGTCTTCTCATTTGCCTTTCTACAGGGGCATGGCATGGAGAGGGCAAGAGGGTGGGGCACCCGGGGTGCAGCAATTAGCGGGTGACAAATCGCCTACTCCCCCCCCCGCCCGCCATCTCCGAGTCCGGCTGCAGGCAGGCAGGCGTGAAAGACTGGTGGCTGCAGTGCCCTCCTCCTCCTCTTCCAACTCTTCATTGCCACAGGCAGGCATGCCCGCCCCATGCCACAGGATTGCTGGGTGGATGGGATGGAGTTGGGGAGGGGCGGGGAGGGGGGCGCAGAAAACAACTTTGGCCCCAGGTGCTCCAAAACCTTGCTACGCCGCTGCCTTTCTGGTCTGCCTTGTAGCACTTTTCATTTGAAGAGTAGGGTAAGCACGTTTAGATTAATAGCAATATCAAATGTAGTTAATTAAAAACTTAAGAATTTACCGGACTTTTATGAATATAAATATTTGCTTGTTTTGTTTTCATAGGTGAAAACAAATAGCAACAATGTTCATGGTGGTGAGTAATTTCACAGGATTCTCAACAGAGAATGAGGTTTCGTACAAAAACTGAACTTTTGCCAAAACTGCCTGCTTCTTTATTATTATTATTATTATTATTATTATTATTATTATTATTATTATTATTATTATTATTATTATTATTATTGCTAAAATGTATAGTTCTCATCACTGCAAAAACTGGAAAGATGCCTGCTTTCTTTAAGTAACTGAAGCACTCTATGGCTTGTTTGCATGTTTTTAACTATTAGCTGGTCCTTTGCTTCTCAGAGACATTTTACAGAGATTACAGATAATTAGAGTTGGGGAAGAAGGGGGGGTGATCTTTGCCTCACTCTCAGGAAGAGGCAAGGAATCTTCCAGAGTTCAAATTATCCAAAATACAGTTAATGAATCTATGTGGCATAAATGTCATCAGGCGACAATGTAACTCTTTAATTTAAACAAAAGCTTCCTATCATTTTGCCCTACCAGGTTCCACAGCTCCATAGGGATATACCTTTTCAACCGGTGGAAAACTTTCAGAGCCTTGGGATTTAGAGGGCAGCTTTTCATCATGAAAAGTCACATCCAGATTGGCACCAACAGTTGTATAATTATTCAACAGGATTTCAGACAAAGCATTTTATATCAAAACAGCCAAAACTAGAAATAAGGAATGCAACAAACTCTCTTCTCATCCCTATAATCAGAATTCTTAATAAAGGATTAGACAAGTTCATGGAGAACAAGGGTATCAATGTCTATCATTCTGGATGACCGAGGACAACCTCCGGGTTGGAGAGATAGGCAGGATATCTCTCGATGCCATTTGCAGGGAATCGTAAGCAGGTGAAGACATCTGCTTGGGAATACCCTGAAGCAAATGGTGAGCCACTGTGTGAGATAGAATGCTGGACTGGCTGGGTTATGGCCTGTTCCAGCAAGGCTTCTCTTATATTCTTATGTTCTTATGAATGTCACTTGCGTGACACTGGAATATGGGTGGCATACATCTGTTAATGTTTGCCTCCTACATTGCCAACAGAAGTTTTCAAAAAGATAGTTTCCCTATATTTACAAGTCTTTATTTTGCCACAAAAAAGTTTCACAGATGACAAGCTTACAATGTTTCACCTCTTACTGCTAATTTAGAACAATCTTGGATGCCAAGCAATATTCCCAAATTGCTTTTCTGTATCTACAGTAGCCGGTACCATAAATATCACTGGTGCATTGTGTTGGCTTTAGGTCAACAATCTGCCATCATGCTGTCCAAAACCACAGTTATTGGCTTCAGTTATCAGTCCGCCAAGGTTAGCATCGCAAGACAATCTGTTATAACCGCAGCTGTTACACTGGACTTACACAAAGCCCTTTGGGTCCAATAATCCTTGAAATGAAGAACACAATAAAATGTAATGCATTAGAAGTGTAGTGCTTATGACAAGTTTACAAAGAGTTACACATGAGTCTCATACTTTTCTGTATATGTCTTTGAAGATTCCCAGTCATCCAGGTGAGTTTATCTGGAAGTCGAATCATGGCAACTAGACTTATTTTCTTGAAAGACTGAAATGTTTAGCTGCTCATCCAAGCAGCTTATAAATGAGTCCAGATATAAGGAACACAGAACCAAGAAGTAAATGTTAGTGCTACTCAACCATCTTTTCTTTATTCTATACATTAGAAAAAACAAGAAAGTAAAAATAAATATATAGAGACAGGCATATATGTAACAGAAAGCCTGGTTACCTGGGGGTGGGTTAGGGAACAATGTAAGTAGACAAAAGTATCTTGAGAGTCGCAACTGCCTTCCCCAGAAAACAATATTCTGCATCAGACCTTAGACCCACATATCCATAAATACTTGTCAAATGCCATTACAAGCATTTTGCTTGGAAAAAATTAAGTACAAAAAGCACTTTCGAACCTTCTATCTAAGAATTGCAGAAGAAAATGTTGTTCTTACAGTATCCTAAAATATTTCTAAAAGAAACAGAGAGAGCCAATTAATAATTCTTCTGATACTTCAGTAAAATCTGGTGGGGATAGCAATAATTTGACTACAGTAATACCCCGGTTTACGAGTGCCTCAGTCTACAACCATTTCGCAAGATGAGCAAAAATTTCAGAACATTTTATTCCAGTTTATGAGCTTGTCTTGCAAAACAAGAACAGGAGCACCAAGTACACCTTTGCCCATTGTAGCCACGCACCCCCTCTCTGCCACGTCATGGATGCAGCCACTGCTGCCACGGCGCCTGGGCAGGGTGACACTGTGCCACTGCTGTACCCAGGCAGGCCATTCCCACCACTACGTGCATCCTTGAGCAGGCCATTTCCAACGCCGCCACACAAATGCCTGGGCATGCCCTTCCTACCACTGCACCCTTCCCACTGCCATCCTGGCCATGTCCTTCCTGCAACTCCATGCCATTGCTGGCGCCTCTGCCATGCACACACCCAGGCATGCCCTTCCTGTCACCGCCACTGCACCTGGGCAGGTTCTTCCTGCTGCTCCACACATGTGGCCACAACTGCGCCTAGGAAGGTCCTCCGTTCCGCCACAGGCACCTTGCAGTTGCGAGGGGGGTGACAGCAAAAGAGGCTTCCGCGCCCATGGAATGACTTTGGTAATTTTTAATTCTTCATTATGGGATTTTTCAAGAATGTACAAGTTTTTTTTTAATGTGCATGCTTCCAGAATGTATTTTGCTCATAAACCAAGGTACTACTGTACTTGGGTTGATTGTTGAATCTTAATATCAACAGATAAGGGAATGTATTGAAATCAACAGACTTTCTGGATATCTGAAAGGAGATTATGAAGAGACTAGTAAAAGAAGATGGCAAGAAGTACTTAAAATACTAGTTAACTGATATGTTACTAATTCTATGACTTGATATATTCAATGTAACCCTTCGTGTTTTTCTCTTTCCCTTTTCCCCTTTCCCTTTTCCATTAAAACTAATAAAATCTTTAAATAAAAAATAAAGCTTCAGAAATACAAATAATCATGTAACACAATTGCATTTTCAGTTGATGATTTGTGTTGCAATTCTTTTTTTTTAAATCTGAAAGCACATATATCACAGAAAAAGTTTCCTGTATTTCTCATGTTCAGGCAGCAAATGACATTGCTTGTAAAATCAAAACACTTTACCCATGCACAAAAGGAAGGTAATCAGAAGTCTTATTTTACTGATCCAGTATCACTGCACAGCCATTTCTTCTACTCTGTGCCTTTACTCCCTATCAGGTTTCAACAGGCTTCTAGTATGGGAGCCGTCTTGCTGAGAGCAAAACAAAAAACCCACCTAATGTTAACATAGTACACAAGTCAGGAAAATGAATATCACACCCACCTTCATTCCTAACACAAACAATTGAAAAAAAAATGAAAATGCCCTGTGCCAACCTTAATTTAAAAAATAAAGATGTCTGCACAGTTTCACATTCTGAATTCATAGCATTATCCGATGCATACCTGTTATAAAGTAACCTCCAGCAAGACTTACTCTTGACTAAGTGTACAGTCATTTGAGATAATTGGGGGGGGGTCTAAATTGTTCTTTTGTTCTTTTTGGATGGCTGAATTATCAGCACCCAGTAGTGGTGTTCTGTGCCAGGTAGCTTCTCCCAGAGTTTCTTTTGCCTTATACAGTATGTTTATATTTCTGGATTTTAACTTGTGTTTTTAAACATAATTTCTGCTGCTTTGGGCAATAAATAAGCAAGTTTACATTTACTGAAAAATCCATTCCCTCAAAAATGGCTTCACTGGGGTCAACGGGAAAAGCTTCATAAATCTCTTCCTTGATGCGCTTTACCCTTGAAGATATCCCCACCCCCACCCCACCACCATCATCAGTTTTTGACGTGAAAATGAACTCTACAAATGAAGTCTTCTAAAATCAAACTTCTAGGGAAAATTACAAAATGAAACAAGCAACACGCCACACACACACACACACACACACACACACACACACACACACACACAC
>JAHTLZ010000010.1:58500943-58517759 GCA_023846285.1 Phrynocephalus versicolor | reverse complement strand
CACACACACACACACACACACACACACACACACACACACACACACACCTTGATGCCCACAGAAAAGACTGGGAATGGGACTGAATTCAGTTTTGTGTAATCTGAGAAAAGTAACTGAAAGGAAGAGTGCTGAATTAAGAATTAGTTGTATTTATCAGGCAAAAATAATTCATTGTTATTTTAGGATTCTTTCCATTCAAAGTATTTGAACTGTTGGTACATCCCACTGTGGTCAAGCTGTAAGTAACAGCTATAATGGAGGGGGGGGTCGGCCCTCAGTTTCTCAGTATTATTCATTCTAAGATCTTTGCACTTACACTATGAATTATTACAAAAGAACACTGAAAGGTTTTCAGCCATATGATGATGAGTGTGTGTTTATGAACTCTACTGCCTCATATTTATGGCGAGTCCGTGTTAGAGCAGCAAACACAAGTTTGAACATAGCCTGAGCAGGGCTTTTTGCTGACAGAAAGCAGCAATGACTTGGAAATGACTTTTAGCCAAAAGGAAAGGGAAAAAGGGGGGCAAGGCAGGACTGCAACTGAATATTAAGACAACAAAAAACATAGAGGAGCACTACACAACTTTAGAGTTGACAATAAAGAAACTAAAACAGTGATTTTGTATACCTTGGTTCAATAATAATCCATTCACATGGATAGCCTGAAAATCAGAAGAAGAGTAGGAAGGGAAGCAAGAAAGGAATTAGAGAAAAATCATCAGGTATAAGTATGTGTCACTGGATTGTACGCACTCTTGTACTGTTTAGTTGCAAACACCACATTTTCAAAGGTCAGCTGATTTAGACTTTTTCAGTCTAGAACTTTTACAACTATATTTGCTACAATCTGAAAGAGGTGATACTAAAAACAGGGTCTTATCCTTAGTCAACATATATTTAATTACTGAAAAACATTGAACACGTCATTTGCCTCCCCCACCCCTAGTTCCAACCATTTTGAAAATGAATCTACTACAATAAGAAACACTTGACCTTGAAAGGGGCCAGCAAAATCAATATGCAATCTCGACCGTGGTGTTCTTGTTGTTTCCCATTTCTGGATAGGTGCTTGTGGCATGGCTGGATGAGACTCCTGACATGGATTACACACTTGGACCCATTCCTCAAGAGCTTTATCCATTCCTGGCCATCACACATATATGCTGGCCAATGCCTTCATACGTACTATTCCAGGATGTCCCATATGTAATGCCTCCAAAACCCTCCCCTGCAATTTGGGTGGGATGATGACCCTATTTCCCCACAACAAGCATCCTTTATGCACTGACAATTCATGCTGGCATGAACAAAAGGGCTTAAATTCACTCTCCAGCTTCCATGAAGGCCACCCCTTCCATACCCAATTTAGAACTCAAGGTAATATAGGGTCCTTTGCTGTATGAACTGCTACATCCGATGCATGCAGCGGTGTATTTGGTAAGTCCTCTATTAAAATAATACTATATGCAGGGGCAGGATCATCATCCAAACTGTCCAGTGGTAATCGACTAAGGGCATCAGCATGTCCCATTTCCTTCCCTGGACGATAACATAACACATAGTCATATGCTGCCAAAAACACAGACCAACGCAACATTCGGGGAGACAATACTTGGGGGGTCTGACGGCCTGGGGCAAAAATTCCTAATAATGGTTTATGATCTGTAGCAATATCAAAAGAACGACCATACACATAATCATGGAATTTCTTTACCCCTGCTACAAGGGCCAGGGCTTCCTTATCAATCTGTGCGTAAATCCTTTCAGTTACAGATAAGGTCCTTGAGAAATATGCAGTTGGAGCCTCTCTTCCATCTGGCATGCGATGACTCAACACTGCACCCACACTATATGGGGATGCATCACATGCTAGAACTATTGGTTTCTTTTCATCAAAATGAGTGAGCACACTATCTGAAGATAACAGATTCTTAACAGCCTTAAATGCCTCACCCTGCTTCCGAGCCCACACCCAAGGGGTCCTACTATTCAATAACCTATGTAGAGGCTCAGCCACTGAGGCTTTGTGGGGCAGGAACACGTGATAAAAGTATAAAAGCCCGAAAAATGATTGAAGTTCCCTCTTTGACCGTGGTACTGGGGCATCCTGTATAGCCTTTACTTTAGTATTAGTGGGAGGTATCCCGGCAGCATCTATCAAAAATCCCAAGAATTTCACCTGTGACACCCCAACCTTGCATCTTGCATACGGCCCAACACTTCATGGAAATGCTTTAAGAGTTCTTCCATGGAACTCCCTGCCACAAGTATGTCATCAAAATATGGAAGAATCCCAGGGATACCCTTCAACAGGTTCTCCATTAAATTCTGAAAAATTCCTGGGGCCACACTTACCCCAAACTGCAAATGCTTAACCTTAAATGCACCACGATGAGTCACTATAGTTTGAGCCTCTGCTGTGGCATCATCTACTGGTAGCTGTTGATATGCCTGAGGTTTTACGGAATGCAGGAAGACTTTTTTATTAAATACATTTGAGACTAGATATGGGCACGGAGCGGCGAAATTCTCATTTCCGTTACCATTTGTCGTTTCCGTTACGTAACGGAAACGGTAACGACAATTACTCCACTCCAGCTCGAATCGGCCCGATAAAAGATAAATTGGGTCTGATTTTTCGTTGTCGTTCATGGCATCATGGCCACCTATAGCGCGATGCCAAGCAGCAGAGAAAAAAGTTTTAAAAATAAAAAAAAATGATTCCCGGCCAAAAAAGCAGGTGAAAATATGCCTGCCTGAGTGAGGGCACCTACCAGAGAGGGGTGGTTTCTGGGGGGGTCCCCGGCCTTCCCCCCTCTCCTGTCCTGGGCTGCTGGTACCAGACTGGGGGGGGCATCCTCGTTGTCTCCATTTGCCATGCGGTGGGGAGAGGATCCAAAATGGCAACCGCAATATTTATTTTTAAATCGTGGTCAAAAAAACCACTAAAGCACAACAGAAACATGTGAAAATTAGGTATTTTAACTGCTTGAATTTTTATAGTAGCAGCAGTGGGTTTTTCTGCAATAAAACGTCTCCATTGATTTTACTTTATTTTATTTTTATTTTTATTTTTTTTACACCTGCGCATGCGCAATGATGGGATGGGACCATGCAATTTTTTTGACCCATTCCACCAATCGCATGGCCAGGTTTTGACTGAGACTTCTGGATGTGCCAGAGGGCATAAAAAGCCCACTAGCCCTAGCCCTAGCTCTAACCCTAACCCTAACCCTAACCCATACGCCAGTACCCTGTCCTTCTTAGTGGGTCAGAGGCACCCAGAGGTGCAGCCCACTAACCCACCCTAACCCTAACCGTAACCCTAAGCCTAGCCCTTACCCTAACCCCAACCCTAAGCATAACCTGTACGCCAGTACACTTTCCTTCTTAGTGGGTCAGAGTAGAGGCACACAGAGAGGTGCCTCCTCCCAGAGCCCACTACCCCTACCCCTACCCCTAACCTGTATGCCAGTACGCTTCCCCTCTTAGTGAGTCAGAGGCACCCAGAGAGGTGCCTCTGCCACTTACCCCAAACCCTAACATAACATGTATGGTACGCACTAATCGCTAAACGCTTCCCTTCTTAGTGGGTCAGAGGCACCCAGAGCAGTGCCTCCCAGAGCCCACTTACCCCAACCCCAATCCCAACCCCAAATGACAAATGACAAACGGAAATGATAATTTTTTGAAAAATTTCACAACAAACGGAAATGATCCGAAATGGACCGGTTCCGACAAACGAGAACTCGAAACGTCATTTTTTCTGCTCGTGCCCATCTCTATTTGAGACCATGACACATAAATTTACTGGTAAGTTATTTCCTGAATAGATACAATTCCTAAAGCTGAAATTATTTCTTTTCTCCAAATCCATCAGTCAAAGCAAAATTGTCTGCTGAATCCACATATGAATAGTTAGTTTAATCATAAAACTAGAATGTCTTTAGAAGACTGATAAAGAAACCATGAACAGTAAAGGATTTCAATATTTTGCTGAATGAAAACTGAAATCTTTGTCTACTCCTGTTAGTTTAATCAGATCATAAGAACATACTTCTTTAAATGCACCGTAAAGCCAGCATTTTGGTGTATTTCTAGTGATACACCTGCGTTCTGATGTGGCAATTCAAAAGATCCCAACGAAGAGAGAAGATGCAGTAATATCTGTAGGCATGCCACACATTGGCATGCATATATAAAGACCATGAACAGGGAAGCCATAACAAAACATGAGGCATGTTCATTATTGCAACTTGTTTCAATAAAACTGAATGGCAGCTATCCATTTTTGAAGATTGTCCTCCTCACCCATGCAGCAGACTACACTGTGAAACCTGGGTGGGGGACCTACTATTATTAATTTCCCACAAGGTACCAAAAATCAAAGCAGTTAAAGGATAAAAATATTCAGCAGGGGGGAGTAAATTGCACAAGGTGAAACATATTAGTCTGAGCCACACAAGACGTAACCCTTTGGAGATAAATGCAGGGTAAGATGAACACTAGCTTGTCATTTTTCTTAGGAAAAAAAAATTGGTTGGACTCTTAGGGAGAGTTTCAGGCATCAGATTCCCTGACCTGACATTTTGGCAAGCCAGCCAGGATGATCAGATGGTCAGACAATCAGCCAGTAGTCCCCGAACATTTATACAGTTGGATCCCTGTATCTGTAGGAGTGGTATCTGTGGTTTCACTTTTCCCATAGTTTATTGCAGTCCTACATACAACATGCAAGGGTGCTCTCTTGCAACTTTTGTACTGCCTCCTTGTATGTTATATGTTCAGGGTTCCCATATGCAGAGTTTCAAGTATCCATGGTAGATGATGGGACCACTCCCCTGCAGATGTTACCTGTACACACGTAAAGGTACAGTCTCCTTCCCTCCGGTACTTAAGCTTTTTTATGTGTTGGCCTTATTGCCTCACAATAAGTGACAGATTTGAGACAAACATTCCCCTGCCCCCCCCCAACTCTATCTAAAGATGCCAGGTCGAATAAGCTTTCTCCACATATATAGGTCTTTACCCCAAAAAGGCTGAAACGGCTTAAAGGGAAATTTGCCCTCCATCTTCTACAGCAGTGGTGGTGAACCTTCAGCACTCCAGATGTTTTGGACCACAACTCCCACAGTCCTTTGTCATTGGCAACACAGGTTTGGAATTCTGGGAGTTGTGGTCCAAAACATCTGGAGTGCCAAAGGTTCGCCACCACTGCTCTAGAGCATACTGCTTACTGAGATTCACACAGCACGGTGGGGCTGTTGGACATCCACCTTCTTATTTCTCTCTTTTGATGATGATGTTGGATGCAACCCCAAAGCTAATTTTAAGTTCTGTTGCATACTGTATTCCGCATGTTAAGGAAGCTGTTTTGGATCCTCTGTGTAATGACTTCTACTGCATGGCTATGAGCTAGCTATTCATTGAAAGAAACTCCAAGGTAGCTGTTGTGAGTTTTTCAGGCTGTTTGGCTGTGTTCTGGAAGTTTTTCTTCCTGATGTTTCGCTGGACTCCTTGGCTGGCATCTTCAGAGGGTAAGGAGCTCCTGTAGATACTGTAGAACCTTGTGACAGGGAGTGAGTCTTCTGGAGGTAACATGCCCCACCCACCTCCTCTTGGATTTGGCTACACAGGTTCTTGCAATTAAGGTACCATGGGAAGAGCAGGTTTTTGGCCGGGACCCATTAAAGATAATGAGGTGTCAACACCTGTGGGAATGTTAAACAGGTACCCCTCTTCCTCCCTGCCTTCCTCACTCAAGCACCAGGCACACATTTTCTCGCAGTAATAGGATTAAATCATCTTTCTGCCAGTTTACATGAGGTTAGAAGTTGCCAAGTACACAAATATTTTTGTGTCAACACTTTCATTTACCAACAACTCTATCAGTGTGCGATGTTGAAATTTATAAAAAAAAAAAAAAAAACATTCAGAGCCAGTAAGCAACAATGTAAATCCACATTCACGTAATGGCATTCCTTCCCATGTATTAGCCATGAACATGGTTGCTTTTGAGTATTCTCTTTAAATATTTTAAAACACACACTTCAAATATCACCTTTGTTTGCTTATGCAAATGCCTTAACTTTTGGCTACTCATCTCACTCCACGAACCCAAATATTTTCCATCAATCCTGATTCACTTTTTAAAAATAAGCTTGTATTTTTGAATTTTCTGCGTAGCACCAGTTACAATCTGTCCAGAAATCTGTTTCCCGTAGCAGGAACTCAACTGCAGTTTTCAGCAAAAAATACTCATGAAAATATAAAATTTAGAAAGTCATGATATATATAATAAATGTTTCATTGTAAATGACAGTAATCTTGATGCTTTTAATGCAATCTGATTATTCTCCTCTAGCAGAAGAATCAACATTCATGAAGATTGATGGGAAAATACGGGCTGTTTGTTATATTAGTACTATTCTGTTGGGATATAATTATTGTGTTCAAGTAACAGCATGTGACTGCTAAAATATAGGTCTCTAATGAAACATTGAGTTGATACTTGAATGATGCCACTAATGAAATTCATAGCAGAAATATATTCTAGAACACAACAGGTTGACAAATTGCTAGGCAAAATGAGTTGCTGCTGTTAACCCCTCCCCCCCCCATGAATTATCCATTACAGAATTGTAAAGTGATGGCCTTAGAACATTCTCCTGATTTCACAACTATTAGATTATTTCAGCCTTCAAGTGCTTTGGGGCTATGGAGAAACAACATAAAACAACTCTGTTTTCAAAACTATCACAAGTCATAAATATACAGTACAGTGGTGGGTTCAGAACTGGCAGTGAATTACAAAACATCACACATCGCAACCTTATTTTGAAGATTTTGAAATATACATTCTGCTTTATAAATTAGATTTCTCTTCTACAACTTCATGGCAAGAGTTCTAGAATTTAATAGAAACTGTTGGTTTCATCCAGGATTGTGTGTGTGTTGTGACTCCATGTCCATGGAGTTTTCTTGGCAGGAATACTGGAGTGGCTTGCCAGTTCCTCCTCCAGGCACCTAAAGTACCTGGTATTCCCTGGTTGTTGCCCATCCAAGTACTAACCAGGGCCGACCCTGCTTAGCTTCCAAAATTAGGTGAAATCAGATGTGCAGGTTATAGACCCTTAAAGTACAAAACCCCAAATCAATGGCAGCTCCGTTCGAATTAAAATATTCACATATTTTATTAAGACCAATAATAACACTTATTGCTACGCTGATCATCAGCAGGGTTCCTGTATTGGTTGGTCTGTAATGCTCCCCCTCCCACCCCCGACTGATATATTCCATCATGCAACACTTCATTTTGATGTACAGCAATGGATTAGCTCTCTCAGGAGAGTTGCATCTATTACTAATGCTTTTATTGATCTGGATTTTGCTATTTGCTACACTCCTGCTTAAGTCCTCACCACAGCAAAACGGACTAGCATCTACTTGCCATTAAAAAAATCCAACATAAATCTTAATGTAGCATATCGTAGCAAATGATCTGATCAATATTTTCTTTTAATGTGTTTAACTGACTAGGCCTTGCTAGTAACAGAACATAATTTAAGTTTTAGATGTTCCGTACAGCTTCCAATATGTAGCTTGTTCTGGTACTAGATGCATTCAGTCTTGGAGCAATGTCACAACAATTGTTTTGAATTTGTTTAGGATGCTTATTTGTGTCATTCATAATCATAATTCACAAATAAAAAAGACTATGCACACTAAAACAGGATTAGTTTCAGACTTAAACACATTTAGGCTTATTGAAATCAATGTGAATTTAGTTATGACTGACTGAATTTTTCTGCACTAGCCAAGAATCTATAATCCATGAGGAGAACACTGCTCAGGGAGCTTTCCAGGCAGCATATCTTTGGGGGGGGGGGGGGGGGGTTATATTCTGTCTCCCCATGCCAGTCTCCACTGCATTCAAGAAATAGCTTTAAAGAGCTGGAATGTAGTCTGCAGACTATTTTAACCCCATACCAAGGTGGTCTGGGGTTCTGCATAGAGAAGCCACATTCTGCCTTCACAAACTTTGTTGACATTCTTGCATCTTCCTCTGGAAGACGGGAAGTAGGTAAATAAATAAATAAATAAATAAATAAATAAATAAATAAATAAATAAATAAATAAATGACCTACAACGGAAGTGAGAAAGTTATTCAGGAACATAGCTTCGCTTCAAACCTAGAAAAAACTTGTTACATAGGGTGCTGCAGGCCCACGTGGCACTTGACGTCAGAGACAGCCACATCTGTTCCAACATGGAAAGGACCACCTTGTGTCCCTTGATTGACATTCTATAAAGCAAGCAAACAAACAAATCTATCTGTCAGAGACCTGTGAAATATGAGGAATGTCATTGGGGGGAAATCACTCCCACAAAATTATTTCCATGCACAAGGAACATTGTTTATTTAACTTTCTATTCAAAGATAGTCAATCATTCAAAGTCCTTTGCTTTTTTTGCTTTTCCCCACATTCAGTTTCTCTAAAACTAGCAAATTACATCTGTTGTGTTTGTGAAGAAATTTGCAGATGATTATTAATTTCTCCTTGAAAAACACCTCAATCATCACAATCCCTAATACCACCCTCTTTGGCACTGTAATCACTTCAAATCTGTTGCACCATCCATATTTTTATGCACTTACTTTAGGCAAACGGACTAAGTAATTTTACTCATAAATGGGAAGATGCCTACTTTAATAAGTATTCATTTCAACCTTGACATGTCCTTGGCTTTGCAATAAATAGTTCAGGCAGACAAGCCCTGGCATTACTATCGCAATAGCACAGTTGCATATCTTTTTTCTTTGAAACTCCATAATGGAATTCTCAATTTGCCTAGGGTGACACCAACATCACGCATGCTAAGCATACCCTGAGATTTGTTTACAGCACGCAAAGCCCCATTCAGACATCCCCCTGCAGCACAAGTACTGTAGTGCTAATCTGGAGACATTACAACTGCTGTCATGGAGCCAGGGTTCATTGGGCTGCCATCCCAAGACTTTTTGAGTTCCATGGATGTTATGATCCAATCAGCCACTAGCCTCATGATTTTCTTTGCTCCGTGACCTTAGCTGCTGTCATCACAGTAGCTGGGAAAGAAATTGATTTTATAGTATGAGTATATTGTTACAGTCAAGACTGTTTTTCTCCCCTGCAGGAAGCTGCTGAGGAAGAGCGCATACTCTGTCCGAACTATGACAGAAACATAGGAACAGGATAACAGTGGTCATATCTCAAATATAGAGAGTTTTACTTCAGGAAAAGCAGGTTTGTGACCTGTTTGATGATTTTTCTGCTCTATGGTGAAGACTCGGACTTAGTTTAAGAGTAGAGTAATCCCCTGCCTATCGCGGGATTTTGGGACCCAACGCGATCCGTGATAATGGAAAATCCACAACATGTGGGTGCTGGGTCAAGTTGGGATTGCAGGGCCTATCTGGATTTTCCTACACTTATCTGAGGCCTGGTGCTGCCCTGAATGGGCCTCCGACAGGCTTCCAGGGCCTGTCGGAGGCCCCAGAAGTGGTTTCCAGTGATCCGGAAGTCACTTCTGGCTTTTCAAACAGCCCCATGCAGCTTACCCCAGGGGGCCTTGCCTTTCAAATACTGTGGTCCCACAAAATACTGTGAATGCAGTATATGAATCGCAAAATGTACTGCTTTATCTTCTGCATCTGTCTGGTTGTATCATCATGTCTTCAGCACTTAACGCAAACTTACATAAAGAAAGACGTACAGTATTTGTAAAATGGATTTATCACGGTATGTTCATGAATCAAGGTAACCAAAACAATACTAATGGAACAAAACAAAGAATGAGAACTCATAAACAATATAAAAAAGCAGAACACTAAAATGCTTTGGGCATTCAATGAAAAATGAAAAGCACAGGTTGTTATGGTTAGCATTAAAGGTAAAATAAGTGGGCCAAGACTTGTGGAAAGGACAAGAAGTTTTTGGTTAAAACCATCTAAGAAAATGGTTTTGACACAACAGAACAGGATTGTTGGGATTGGCTGCATAGAAAATCAGAACAACCACAATGCCCCAAAAGCAGAACAACCACAAGGAAGGAAAAGAGCAAGAAGAAATTGTCGCCTTACTCTTTTAGTGTTTCCACACCTGCATACCGGTGCTGAATTCTTTTCGGGAACTGCTCCCCTATGTGGTGCTCTGTTTGGCAGACCAATCTCTGTACCTCCCTTCTCCCAACCTTTCACAAACCTTATCTAAAAGGATCCGAGCAGGGAAATCATCCAAGCACAAGGAGGCTGGGGTGATTTTTTTTTTTTTTTGCATAGATAAAATGAGTAAGTGCTCATCGTACCGTAACTTCTTCTATCAATATGCAGAACAGAGTGTGGCAAACTGCCATTTATATATATGCAAGTATTCTCAAAGATGTCTCTATGTGTTGTGTTATCAACCAGGAGAAACCGACAGCCTCATTGCAGGTGTAACATTTGGCATCATCATCCATAGAAACCGCCGGAACCAACATATAGCAATCTTAAGCAGGCTATGAGAGATTTAACAAGTGGTTTTACCAGTCCCAACTCCCAGTGAGTTTCTATGGAAAAGCAAGGATTCAAACCCAGATCTCCTGAGTGTTAGTCAATCCACGAATTATGTACAGTAACGTACAATAATCTACAATACTGTGTATCGTGCACTTCTTTCAGTGCCTTCTTTCAGGAGCTGCTCCCCCATGCAGTGCTCTATTTAACATGCCAATCTCTACGCCTCATTTGATACAATCTTTTGCAGACTTTCCTAAGAGGATGCTGGCAGGGAAATCAACCCATTTCTTTCCCTTGCCGACTCAATGAAGTCAAATCACCTAGGACTCCATTTGATTCCTGAGAGTTAAGAAACGACACTCCTAAATTAGTGAGTGCCTCAACCTCACTCTCTCCACTTTGGTTTTATTAGAAAGTCCTGTCTTAGGTTTTGTTAAGAAAGCATTCTGATTGTAACTAGTGATTGGCTAATTTCCTACAGCTTGATTTTAAGATAATTACCAATTACAGGCATCAGTGGAGAACTTTGCAGGGGACAAGCAAACTTGTTTCTCCTTTAAAAGTTCCAAAGGGATGTGTAATACTGGATGCTTTACCTCAGGGGTGGGGAACCTTCTGCCCTCCAGATACTTTGGATGGCAACTCCCAGCATTGTGAGTGGTAGAAGATGTGGCTCTACAGTCAACTGCCTTAAAAATAAATATTTTTTGTTTATATCCTGTACCTGAGTTGTATTTCAAACTCAACCAAATAAGCACTGACTAGGAGTTATTTTTAAGGACGCATGGAACCTAGCACTGCTCTCAAGCTGAAGACACAGATTTTATATACTGTACCTCAGTCTATGAAGCTTCCTATGTAATGTCACAGGACAGGCTATAACTTTATTACCTCTGTAGTTCAAAAGTCTTCAAGAAAAGACAGTTCATCACTTTCAGAGAAAGTCATCAAACCGTTTAACGCCCCCCCCCAACAGGACCTTCTTCTCCATAGCTGAAATCGTATTTGTTGCTATTTCAATCTATGGTTTCAGTTCCTACCATCTGGAGCTACAGAACATGGCCTTCAGATTCCCTCTCAAATCTTCTCTTTCTTCACCAGAGTAAACATACCCAGTCCCTTAATCAGAGTAGCCTTGTAGCTAGATGGTAGTACAGAAATTCAACAAACAAACAAACGTTCCTCTCAAGACTGTTCTGCCCTCCAGACTTCTGGAAGGCAGATACCAGGGTCTTCCAGTGGATAAACGTGTTTGCCCTTGTGGTGAGGAGACTATTGAAACTATCGATCATGTCCTCTTGGAGTGTTCCCTTTATCGGGATATCCGGAGGACTCTTCTTCAGTCTACCTTGCAGCAAACTCAGGGGAGGCCAAGGGAGTTTTGTGTTCAACACCTGCTAGGAGATAAAAAGCCAGATGTGACTGAGGTGGTGGCTAAATTCTGTGCTGCAGCAATGAGGCATCGCTCATCCCTGCCCACTTCAGGTAGCGAGGTCAGATGATTGGCAATGCCCATTGTGTATTAATCCTTACCCCCTCTCATGATGTGGGTTGGAGGTGGTCTAGAGCATGGGCGTGGTCCCAGGCTGGAGACAATTCTAGACCTATTGAGTTGATTACTCTGTTATTGGGCCTACTGGGCTGGGATGATTTTACCTGTTCTGGCTTTTATACAAAGGGTTTGCCATTGTATTATGCTTGTTCCTGTGTGCATGCTTTTATTGTTTTTATACGCTTTTATTTTGGTTTTATGTGGAATGTATCTTATATTTTATCTGTTCAGTGACCGAAATAAAGACCTTCAACCTTCAACCTTCAACCTCCTCTCAAGACTTCATTTCCAGACCATGTTTTGGTTGCTTTTCTCTGGTCATGCTCCAGCTTGTGGGAATCGTTGTTAAACTCTGGTGCCCAGAACTGGACACCACAGTTTGACCACAGCAGAACAGAGTGGTTGGCAAAAAAGTGGCTTCCAAACCATGTGATAGTACACAGTTGAGAACATAAGAACATAAGAACATAAGAAGAGCCATGCTGAATCAGGCCAAAGGCCCATCTAGTCCAGCTTCCTGTATCTCACTGTGGCCCCACCAAATACATCTGGGAGCACACAAGACTAGATATCTGTCTCCTGATACCACTCCCCTGCATCTGGCCCTTGAAGTACCCTGGTTTTAAGCCTGGAGATTACACATCTCCATCGTGGTTTGTAACCTGTGATGGACTTTTCCTCCAGAAATCTGTCCAATCCCCTTTTGAAGGCATCCAGGCCTTATGCCATCACCACATCCTGTGGCAGGGAGTTCCACAGACTAACAATGCACTAGGTAAAAAAAAATTCTTTTGTCTGTTCTCACTCTCCCAGCCTTCAGTTTGAGTGGACATCCCCTAGTTCTGGTATTTTGTGAGAGGGAGAAGAGCATCCCTCTATCCACTTTACTCATGCCCTGCATTATTTTGTACGTCTCAAAATAACCTAACTAGGAAATGGTAAATCTTGATTAGGACTTGAACTGCAGGAAACAAACAAAGAACAAGGGATATGAACAAAATGATGAGAAGGAATGCTGGGAAACTTCACTGGGTCAGCAAAGATCTTGTCAGGAATTGGAAGCTAGAAAATTATCAAGAACAAGTCATCTGATAAGAATTTCTCACACCCTAATGTGCATTATTGTACATGAAGGCAACAATAAGGAAAAGGGTTCTCTTTTTTTTCCCTCTTTTCTTTTTTCTTTTTCATTTCCTTTCCTTTTCTTCCTTCCTTTCTTTTTTTAAAAGGCTTTTGCTCCCCTTTTACAGGCAAGTACACAGTGAAACCAAAAGGGCACATTCACATACATGGTACAAACAGTGTCCTGGAAACAACATCTGAACAATTCCCAGAGAAGCTTTTGAGACCAACAGGGGGCACCTGGAGGGACTTTTCTCCTGATAACACCAGAATGACCTAGAGAGGCTGCACTGAAATACAGTTACCCTTTCTCCTTCCCTCCTTCCCCTCCCTTCCTAAAAAGGTTTGGGAACAATGTTTGCCTACCACGTTTTCAAAGTCCTTAACAAGCCCCATTAAGTGTACATGTTTAGCTTTTTGCGAGTGGCATTTGATGCCCTGGGACTCAGAACAGATTCAGGTAGATGGCTCATGGTCAAAGCATGAAGGGTGATGCACAAGGGCTGACATTTGATTTGCACACTAAGCTGCAAAAATACCTCTTGAGAAAATGAGAGGTTTTTATTGCTCGCGCACACCCCTGACGTAGCCAGAATGGTATTACAAACCACATAATTACATGTTTCAGCAACAGCACTAATTCTAGTTATTGGATTAATTCACACTATATTAACCTTAGTCCCAACAAACATAGTTTCTCAGATTACATACACTGCACTTTTCTTTCTTGTAAAGGAGCTGTTCAATGAGAGAAAACAGCTGAATGGCACATTAATAAGAATTTTCTTTAAGCAAAATGCATCCTTTTATGACTATGTTAATACAAGCAATATTTTTGGATTAACGTCATGATTAAAAACACTTTACAGAGATTGTATTTAACAAGCAATAATAAACAAAATATCCTTCAAATTTCTATATCCATATGTATTCACATCACAAGCAAAAACTACCGTTACAGGAAAACAGCTAGTGAAAATCATTCAAGATCTGGATAGATCAGTGTGAGTTCTGATTTTAGATAGTGTATCTCCCCTTCCTCTTATGATCAATCATAATGGGGCAGTTCAAATGCAGTATAAAACTATGATATGAATCATGTATGTGCCCAAGGCTCACACTGCTCAAGTATGAAATGTGCCAGGCAGACAGCATTGCACAGTCCATCACGCCGTTCACATCACAATTGTTGTGCAACATGCCCGAGGAAGTGCTTGATGGATATTACTTCTGCTCCCCTGTTCTTTTTTCTACCACTGCTGCATTCAGCCTAGAAGGAAGCATAACAGGATTTTATCACTGAACTGGCAAATCAGAGTTTGTGCTTAACCTCTAAAGAAGAACTGTTATAGTTCTAGCTTTCAGAACTAGTACAAACTATAGTTTGCCTGTCAAGTAATGAAAGAATCTACTAGTGTCTTGTCTCAAAGCCGTCAAGGAAGAACAGATTCACTATAACCAAGGAAGAAGATTGAGGGTTAGAGGAATACTTTCCAGAGTCCAACAGGCTTGTTCACTGTGTTACAGCACCAGAATTGGCAATATTGGATGCCACATCTTGGCCTGGACGGAATGGATGGCTAGGGTCAGCATTCTCTGCTGATCAAAATGTAAATAGCAGGACAATTATTGATTTATATTTATCATTATTTATTTTACCAGATCCCAGATCATATAGACCTATTATTTAATAAATCAAGATGCAAAGATTTTTTACTGCAATACTAGCAAGTAGAATGAACAGATTTATCACAAATTATATTAAAGAGGATCAAATGGGTTTTTAAAGGGAAGACAAATGACTAGGAGAGTGTTGAACATTATATTTGATATAGAAAAAAATAAAATGAAGGCAGGTATTTTGTTATTAGATATATTTAAAGTTTTTGTAGAATGGCCAACTTTAAAGATTGTGATAAAAACCGGGGGTTTGGTAAGAAATATAGAGGAATGATAGATCAGTTATATGCTGGTAATACATCTGAGATAATTGTTAATGATGCAATAACAGACACGTAAAGTGATGGAAACTATCCTAAAAGATAAAATTAATAGGCACATAGAAGAGAAGGTGCTGTGGAAGGAGAGCCAACATGGCTTCTGCAAGGGCAAATCATGCCTCACTAATCTGTTGGAATTCTTTGAGAGTGTCAACAAGGATGTGGATAAGGGAGGTCCAGTTGACATTTTTTATCTGTACTTTCAGAAGGCTTTTGACAAGGTCCCACATCAGAGGCTCTTGAATAAACTTGCCAGTCATGGAATCAAAGGACAGGTCTTGTCCTGAATTAGCAACTAGCTAATGGACAGGAAACAGAGAGTAGCATTAAATGGAAAGTTTTCCAAGTGGTAGGAGGTAAAGAGTGGGGTCCCCCAAGCTTCAGTACTAGGACCCCTGATTTTCAAACTCTTCATAAATGATCTAGAAGTAGGAGTAAATAGCAAGGTAGCCAAATTTGCTGACAACACTAAAATATACAGGGTAGTAAAACTGAGAGAGAATGTGAGGAGCTCCAGAGGGATCTCTTGACACTGGAGGAGTGGGCAAACCAGTGGCAAACAAGTTTCAACATTAGTAAGTGCAGAGTGATGCACGATGGGCAAAAAAAAAAACAAAAAAACAATTACATTGAAGATTGATGGGGTCTGAACTCTCTGCAACAAACCAGGAAAGGGACCTTGGTGTCCTGGTGGACAGCTCAATGAAGGTGTCAACCCAGTCTGCTGCAGCAGAGAGAAAAGCAAAATCAATGCTAGGAATCATTAGGAAGGGTTTAAGGAACTGGCCTGCCCAATGCGTCGACCGCGGTCGACCAGTCGACCGCAGCGCCGTCAGAGATCGCCTGCCAGGTCCCTGTGTTGGGGGGGATTCCCACACACACACACTGGTGAAGTGCCTGGGAGCCCAACTGGCGCTGGACTCGCTCGCCCTCTCCAGCATCAGCGGTGGCTCCAGTGGCGGTGGTGGGCCCAGGCCAGCCTGCTGGGCTCGTTTGGGTTTTCCAGCGGCACCTGGTGCAGTTCAGGGAGCGGGTGCGGCGGGCACAGAGGCGGGCCCAGCAAGGTGGCCTGAGCCTGCGTCCGTGGCTGCCGCGGCCGCTGCTAGAAAAAACAAGCAACCCAATACGCCAGTCCCGCCGCTGCCACCCCCGCAATCGCCCCCGCACCGCCCCCTGCCATCACTGCTGCCGCCTCCGCCGCCCCCCACCATTGCCGCCTCGGTTGGAAGTTGAGGAAGTTCAGGCGGGGGCTCCGGGCAACAGCCCCAATGGGCAAAAGAAGTGAAAAAATGGGAGGAGCAGCCGCTTGGGGATGTGCCCAGGAGCCCATGCTGGCGATGAGGTGATGACGAAGCACAGGACCAATGGGGGGATACACAGTCGCCAGCGCTGTGCAGAGTTGACACGAGGCAACCTCCACCCAGCTCCCCTCAGGACGTGAGCCCGTTTCATCTCCCTCGCCCCCTTTCTGGCTCTTCGAAGTGGGAGTGGGGGTGGAAGGAGAGAAAGAAAGAGAGAGAGAGAGAGGAGGAGAGAGGGAGGAGGGGGGAGGAAAGAAAGAAAGAAAGAAAGAAAGAAAGAAAGAAAGAAAGAAAGAA